>WACJ01000535.1:1800000-2281320 GCA_008973525.1 Stenopsyche tienmushanensis
GTTCAAATATGGTTATAGTTCGAATCCGCATAGTGTTTTCATCGCATTATCTGAAATAATAAATCGGATTAAGCTTTTTTTAAATGCTTCAAACAGTCCTTTAAGTGACTAGCTTAGTTAGTTTTTACAACTTGACTTGTAGACCTATAGGTAGTCCCGTGAACAAGCGATTGGATTAGTAACTCAATCATCATAGGTTCAAATCTACAGGAGGTATGGCTAAAGACCATAGCCTCTCTGCTATCTTGCTAGGTTTTCTCCTTTATTGAGTAGGGAAGTTTCACGACCAGCTCCCTTCAGGCCGTCCTCATAGCCGATTGAGTCATGGTGGCGCCATCTCCGGCATCATCCCGAGCATGTAGCTGACTCAGCACCTCGGCGTATGACAGCTTCTCAGGGGTCTTCTCCTTGGGTCTGAGGATGATTCTCTCATACCTCGGTCTTTGGGGTCAACTCTCCTGCTGCCACTGTGGCGGAGACTTCTGCTTTTTGCACTTTTTGTGCTTCACCCTTCCAGGCGTTCCGATCGTTTCTGCAAAGGTGAGGAGAGGAGGGATAAGGATGGTACCTCACTCTCTAATGCTTGCTGCTCTGGGGACAGCTGTTGCAGTAATTCCTGCTGCAGTTGTTACAGCTGTTTCTGTAGCTGCTTGATCTGGGACTTCGGATTCATTTCGCGTTTTGTCCATCTCTTTGAGGCTGTCGCAGGTCACCAAGATGGCATCATTCACTTCTTTGTGGAGGATTTTCTTTGTTTCTGCGATAGCTTTCATTGATTTGAGGCATGAATAGTACTCACATCTAGTCATCCGCGCATCTTCTGCCTTTATGGTCCTGGCCAGCTTTCCCCAGTCAAAACCGTACTTCATATTGAATCAGTCCCGGTCGCCTCTTCGTTCACGACCAGTCTCCTGGATAATTATAGAAAGGTAAAAAACAAAACGGAAAAATTCCGGAAAACCTTAAAAAATTTCCACAGGCAGACAGCCCCCAGAGGCTAAAAGAGCAATAGTTAAATGTAAGTAAGAGTAAGAGTAAGAGTTAGAGTAAAACAGTAAGAGTTAAATGGTTTGCATTTAACTAAGTTAAAGTAGTATTTTATGATTGTTATTAAGGTTTTGTTACAAAAATTCGATTGGGTTCTAGTTAGTATTAATATTATAATATATATTTAAATTATATATTTTATGATATATATATAAAATATGAATGTTTATAATCTCTCTAGAGTCGATTGAGAGAGATTTTGAAACAAGCTAATGGGATATATGATGGGAGTACTTTTGACGAATTTGGAAAAAAAAGGAAAAAGGTGGAAACAGCCATCCACAGGGATGCGTCAAATATATGAAAGCGGATGCTGGATGCGGGACAGAGTATTGCACCCGACGCGACTAAATCCCCATGAAATATGCGAAAACTTCTCATCTCGAGTCAGGGCCGGCGCATGCATACGTGAAAGGCCATTACAGCCGCCGGGGCGCAAACTGCGAGGGAGGGCCTTGCCACCCCTTGAGCCACCAAATTTATACCCTCAACTTTGGGACAGATACATATCGCTCTCTGTGACATTATTAGATTTTATGCCTAAGTGACTCGCGGCGAAAATTGAAAAAGTGCTATCGCATCACGGTGAGCTATTTTGCGCTATCTGCGCATATAATCATAACTAAATCATATTATTATTTTTATTAGAAGTTAAATTTTCTGCAACCATCTGAATAAAACCAAGTTGGGTTCCTGTTGATGCCAGGGCTTGAGCCAATGAATATTTATTAAAAACTCATCTGAGGGGAAACGCGCCGGCGCGCACAGATACAACACAAACACACGCAACATTAACCTACTCGGCATACATTATTTCCGAATTAAATATTAATATGCAAATCTCCAAAAAAATATTATCTCCCTAATTCAAGCAAAATTTATCAATTTTTTCAAGCTACCGTAGAGATACAGCCCGTTTAATGATCATTTAAGATATACAGAACATTAACCCTCAGGATGCTAAGCAACGATATATCGTCGATTGGGAAACTAATGAGAACTGCAAACAGTGATCACTATTGGTCCATTTATTTTTATTATTAATTATAAAATTTTACAAGGTAAAATGATGTATTAATATACACATTTGCATAAAAATAGTTTAACATTTTAAGTCTTAGTTTTTAATCAAATTTACATATTATAAGTTAATTTATTTAATAGTGGGTAAAATAGGAAACTTAAAATTCTTTTGTGACATACTTCCTTGAAACCTATCTAAAACCTTAAAAACTGCGTATTAGCCTATGAAAATATTATTTTATAAAAGGAAGCTTATTTTTTTAATATATACGTTTGAGATTGGTGTATGGAAAAGTGTTGAATGCTATTTTTACACCTTTGTTTCGTACGACTTGGAGTTTGTAGTAGTTATATTGGCTTATGTTACCAGTGTTTAGTATATTCATAATTTATTGGAAGTCAAAAGAGTATTGTGTTGACGAAAAATGGAGTGCAGCACCCCCATGGCTGCTAATCCGCGGACTAAACCCCCGACACCTGCGCTCCCCACCTTAGTCTTCTGTCCAAAGCCACCCCCAAGTATTTCACTAGGGGTTTCCATTCGATAGAGTTGGACCCGACAACTAATGGATCGATTTGATGATGTAGAGTGCAACGTTTGATGAAGACGTTGTCGGTAGATCGTGAAAAAATAAATTAATTCGGTGAGGTCCTAAAATACTGCCCTGATAAATTCCGCCTGAAACAGACTGGGAAGTTGATGTTGCTCTGTCTAAGATTACTGAAAATATTAATAACACGAATATGATCAAAACGTTATTGTTACTAAATGTTTTGCTGAAATAAATTGCTGTTTAGGGATAAAAATATGAATAAGAAGAACACATTGACGCCCATGCCTATGATTTAAATTGATGCCTATGATAATAATTCTTTATCTCAGCAGATCTAGTGAGAATCTTGATAAGTCGTTTGAATTTTAATACAATTTATCAAAACGAAAACATCTTATAATGAATGTCCGTGTTATACGAGATTTAAAATTCACACAAAATTGAGGTATTCCTTCAAAAAAAAAAATTCAATACAAATATTATTTATTAAAAATACTCATCGATCATACTCGTTAGTGCCTTTATTATTCAGTGTTTTTGCTATTGAAAATATTATTTTGCTCGCTGATAAAAGGTAAATAGACCAATTAATCCTTGTTTTATTGAATGTTTTTTATGATTGCATTTCATTATACTATTTACCAATATTGTTTAAAACCAACAACATAGAGCATTCAAGCATTACAAATAGAAACTCGATCACTTAAGAAAATGCATATTAACATTTTTTTCCCTATATTAGATTAGTATTAAACTTTGAGTGTGTGTTTCTCATTTTAACGTTGTCAAATATTAGCAGATGCAAATATCAAATATTACTCTGTATTTTCTCTAATTTTTACTGCATTACTACTCAATTTTTTACCAAAAATAAAGACTTTACATTTTCCAAGCGAATACCATACAGCATTTTTTATATTAAAATATCCTCTGCATCAATATTCTGCTGTTATTCGTTGTAAAGTTTCAACAATTTAAATGGAAGCGCCTTTAGAACTAAGCCTACAGTTATGCAACTGAGCATAATATCGGGTTCCATATTATAAAAAGGGTTCATGGAGACTTGAATTTGCTTCATACTGCATAATGTATTCCTTCAGAATACAGGAAGCAGGATTTTTTAATGATAGATACATGGAAAAAATGAACACACATTTTTCTCCATCTTAGTTGAAAGGCATACACTAAAAAAGTTGAGGGATGATAAAAATGGGACGCTCAAGCACGTTGTTAGTAAAAATGGGGTGAAATGTAAACATTTTCGATGATATTGAAATTTAAAATATGTTAACGATAATTATTTTCGTGAGTTTTATATATACTTCAAACACATTAATTTAAATCTGTTAGATAAAATATTAATATTTCAGTTTGGAGAAACAATCCCCCAGCCTCAGGAGCTCTTGTAACCGTACTTTCTAGATGACTATCGTAGACAGTTGGAAAATAATATAATATTATTGTACAAATATGAACTTAACCGATCAATATTGGGCGATATGATTGCAAACGTAATACAATTTAATGTAAATTGATGACCCAAAAACATTGAATTTCGAAAGTACAAGTTAAAAAAAAATTCGAAGTAAAGCGCTTACAAATTGGCAGCATATCTATCAAAAAACTCACAGATAAGTCACATATAAAGCTCATTGAAAACACAAAAACACTGAGCCCCTTGCATGTAATAGTGAATTTATCTAAGCATTGTCATTTTAGGATCGAAATAGGTGACCCTTTTCTGGCCCGAGCTGCATGTAGATCTGATGGATAAGATTATATTTACAAAGGAATAAATTGTCAACGAATAAAACGACCATGGTTGCTTGAAAATAAAAAGCACGCTTAATTTGGAGCAATTATTGGCCATCATAAAATGGAAATCGACTCAGATTATATTGTCATTAAACAAGGGGGATAATTTTAGATACTGAAATATAAATTTTTCCAGTAAATGAGTGCTTTTTTGACTGGCTATTTTTATTTTTATAGATAATAAGCCGGTTGGAGTAAATTCGTAAATAATACTTAGAAGGGAGCATCATTGTTTACCATTAGGGTGGATGGATGGCCCCTTTCATAAAATGGACATCTCCTTTGATATGATCCCTTCGTTTGATGCCCCTCAGTACTGAGCAAGAATGAAATGTCTATTCAGATTAATTATATTCTCGATTTTTGTTATTTATATAAATCTTTTTTAGCATGGAAGTATTTGCAAAGACGTTTTACAATTTTTTTTTTAAAATAGGGAGGAGGGCTAATGTATTTAGCACTTAACCGTTCTTAAAAAATCAAAAAGCGTTTCTTAGAGGACGTGTATAATTCATTGAATAATCTCATCGCCCAGAAAAATATTTTTAGGGCTCTTAGCAGAAATGCTTACATTACAATTTTAATATTAAATTGTAAATAAATGTATTATGCGTATTTTAAGAAATGATACATTTACTTTCAAATTTGAATTTATTTAGAGAATTTGAATCTCAAATTTTCTTCCGTGTAACCAACCATATTTTTGAAATATTATTGCGCCATACCTCTACAAATAAATTATACAACCCCTTTGCAAAATAGCCAGAATTATCGTCCCATTGCGCTGATTCTGACGTTCATATTTGTTAGTTAAGAGTCCACCCTCCCTTTCCCCATTAGACTTAAGTTTCAATCGTCGCGGTTTCAGTCTTTGTAGGGTCTGAAGGAGGTATCCCTTGTGGACTTTAAGGGATTACCGTTAATGTGAGTTACAACAGAGGACTTATGCAGCCTTATGAATTATTTATATTCTTTAATTTTTTTAATGCCAACAGTCAGAGGAGAGAACAATATCACGTTTGAGTTCATTACGGTAAATTCATTTTGAGACTGAATAATTTCAAAAGGATTGAGTCGATTTGAAAATTTGCTTCAAATACTCTATAACAGCGCTTCTTAAACTCATGTAGTCCGCGGACCCCCTTTTGAGTCATTTTTTTCTCGCGGACCCCCTCATGAAAAAACATTTTTTGGCGGACCTCATCCCAACCCTTGTGATTTAATCAGTCCATTTCTAGAATTTTAGGACTTATTAAGAATGTTTTTGCACTGTCGTTGTGAATAGTTATTTTTCTTCTCAATGTAATATATCTGTAAGCGATTTCTATGGGAGACTTTTCTGGGGAAAGATTTTTTTGTGCGGATTTTTTTTTAATAATATATAGAGCATTGTTGTAAAAAGACTTTTTAAATTCATTATTTTAAATGATGTTGTTGCAAATTTAGGTATTTATAAACATCACTACATGACTTTATTAATCGCCTCAGTATTTACTTTTTTAAATTCAAGAAGTCCGAGTAAGTTTAGTTCGAGATGATCGATGAGAAATATTAATCTCCCAATTTTGTTGCTACAGTGAAATTATTTTCCTCGGATTTGAGCCCCATTATTTATAATAAGAATCCAAGATTTAAACTTCTTTACCAACATTTGATTGCAAATAATTGCTCCCTTTAATTTAATTTTATTTCGATTAAAAATATATTTAGAGGATATGTTTTATGCAATATTGTCAGAATATAGAACTTCCATTTTAACTCCTAAATTTTGACAGCTATATCAATATTTGAAGTTCAGTTTCATGTGATTTTAGTAACTAAAATAACAACAGAAAACCTTTCGATGCATTAGCTCTTGACTTGAATTGATGAAGTTTTATGTTTGGTGCAAAAATGAATCCATTCGTGTGGTACCCAAATGATCATTCTGTTCACTTTACCAATACCCTTTTATGACCTGATTTTAATATTCTACACCGGTTGTTGGTTTATGGGTTGTTTTCTTTATTGGGGGATTTTACATTATTCCCTTTATATTCATTAAAATTAAAGTCGGTTAATGGTACTTCAATAAAATATTTTACGAATGGATACTTCCTAATATATGTAAAAGCTCTATTAAAAGTTCAGACAGTTCAATCTACGTAACCATACGGTCACAGTGATTTTCAAGCCGTTACGATCGTTAAAAACAACTTTTCCAAAGCACATTCGAAATGGTAGATCTGTATTTTATTCAAAGTTGAGTATTGCAAAGAACATATGCACCCCCATTTATCTTTACAGAGAAATTGGTATTGGTATTTTGCTTGATCTGAGTGATTTACGACCCCTATCGTGTCTTCTTGTTCTAAAACTGACACAATTTGGAACAAAAGCAATCCGTATTGTTTGTTATTTCAACATGCGAACCGCTTCAACCCTTTGTAGTGTATATCAAGATGTTAGTTCTTCGATCGAGCTTTCCAACAATTGCAATTATATTGGAGGCACTCTTTTACCTTAATTATACTACCTTATCAGAATCGAAACGTATAAATTATGTATATTTATGTTATGCTAAACATTTGATTCAGAAAATAAATTTTATGTGCCCAAATTATTAATAATTAATTACACCTTTCCCGGTCAATAATTTTAGACTTTACAAAAAACCAAAAAAGCGAACTTACTATTTATTCTAGAATTTTTTGATAATATGAATACATAATGACAAATTTAATAAAAATGTACATTGCAGCATTTTGGTTTCCCATTTAATCAAGCTTAATATTTTTACAGTCTCATATTATAATAAGTTACAGACTATTCATTGAATTTTAGTTTGAGGTTGTTGAAAACAAATGGATTTATTCTTGAATCTTCTGATTATATTGTATGAATAACTTATCGTCATAAACTTTTGCGGAATTTTAAGAACTGGTGATATTACAGATATTCTCAATTACATTTTTCTACTAGCTTCATAGATTCAATTCTTATTGCTTGACATAATATATATAACTGTTTTTCTGTAAATGTGTCGGTTAGAATGGTTCATAAATTTACGTATAGCTATTTCATCGAAAATATGACTATATGACAATTTTAGATTTAGTGTATAGCTTACCATCTTTGATATAACAAGCCTTTAAATATTTTGTTTGGATATTGACGATCGCAATTAATTTACCTTGGGGTGTAATATTTTTCCTATGGTGATGGTATTTATGACCATTATTACAAATTTATTTAGCTATCAAATGTATGAACAGGCTTTCAAGGTTATTTAATGCAGCAACATAAAAATGGCTTTTTCAAAATTGAGATAGACTTCTTAGGTATATTACTAATTTAATTCCAAATATTCACAATTTCTCCCTTTTACACTCCTTTATTATGGCGTATACATATAGAATTCCAAATCTTGTAAAAAATCCATAAAAACCACCATATTCCAAAGGGAAGGTGAGCTTAGGATGGGGATGGCACGTGTGATAATGTGCGACTTATATCAAAAACGCCACACAAAAAGGAGATTTAGTGGTGAATGGTTTTGATATTAAATGTTAATGTTGATAAAAATGAATAAATATGATAATGTGACGAACTAAGCCGCTTTTGTATTTCGCGTCGGAAGGCGAGGGTTAACGCGCCACCCCGCGGGGCGTTATAAGTGGCATTGCAAGGGAAAATAAATTGAAAACCTTACATTTAATAATATTTTCATCTGACATCTTGTTTTCCTTTTACCTGCCCGTTTGTTTGTGGGGTAAGCATTAAAATATGTGAATATGGAAATGGGTGGAGGCGCGTCAGAATATGTTCGTGCCCGTCCCGACGGCGAGGATGATTTATTCGGCGAGGATAATTGAAACTTTTGTCTTTATAGTGCTCGAAAATCACCCAACCCACAGATCTACGTGTACGTTGTTTTGAAAATGGAAAATTTACGTGTGTGTGTGTTCAAAAAATATTAATTATCGCGGAACAAGTCTAAATTTCATGCAGTAAAATTTGGCACAACATGATCCTGACGTGTTCTAACAGTATCAGTCTCTTACTTGTAAAATTTGGAACAACTTGTTTCAACACAACCACTTCGTATGTTTTTGATGTATCGTAGAATTTTGAAAAATGCATGGAAAAAATGGATTTTGTAATATACAAAAATAGGCATAGCAGTCCTGTACAACTGTTGAAATTTTCTAATACACGTAACTCATTCTTGCCATCAGTTTACCACACAGATTCGGTAAAATAGAAACTATCAAAAGCAAAGAATGTTACTATGGCTCGTTTTTTATCATTATTTTATACATCAAATGGATTTATTTTTTAATCTTTTTGAAGATTTTTTTTTAATTGACTTAATTATTACATAAATTCGTCAAAATTGAAAAAAAGTCACTAACATTTACCTGAAATTATTACATTTTATAATAAACCTAAATTTGACACGTTGCAAGATTTATCTTAGAAAGTATTTAACTAGTATTACCGACTGAATAAGTAATGAAAAGTAGCAGAAAAATATGCAATAATATTGCATAAATATGATCCAATAAAGTAATTTTACTTGCAAATAAGTTTTAAAAGTGAAAATCGATTTACTCATTTTTTATAACGATTTTAAAAAATATATTAAAATAAATATGGCAATAATTTATTATCTCATTATTTCAAAATATGTCAAATTTACCCTTTTTATTATTTTTTTTCGAATTCTACCAAATTACATCGAATTCGCCATTCTACGCTTAGGTACAGTTTTTCGGTCATCACTTAGTGTTAAATTAGATTAACTTTGATAAGTCTCATTTTGATGATTTATTAAGGATGGAAACCGGTTTAGGAGGTAGATTTTTTGGTATTTTTTGTATTTCTTTTTAACAGAGAAAGAATTATTAGAATTTGTTTAAACTTAGAGAATATTTTATTCATATTTTGAATATTGTATTCTGTTGCTTGATCCATTTACCGTACATAAATCAAGCTCTGCGAGCCAACAACTACTTTTAGTTCTCGTCCATTATCATTACAAGTGCTAGATTATTTTCATTAAATAAATCAAAAGCCAAAAATGTTGCAATATCAATTACTTTTAGGCCGGAATGTAGGTGCTTTGGAACCAGTCGCCAAAAGTCGAGTTGAAACTTTCCTTTGCATTCTGCGTATTTCGTTTGCATCTTCAGTAATTCATCTTTCGACAAATCTTAAATATATTGGAAGAATTTATTACTGAAGGTCGAAATACAATGGAGAAAAATGCACTTAAGGTTCTATTTCAAATGTTTTAGCTTTTTTTGCTGGCACTTGCATCTTCACAAAAACTTGATTGACTCTTGGTGTGTTGATTTCCGTAGAAAGATCTGCTACGTGGTTTACTACGTCTGTCTGTGGTATTCTGTTTTCTTTCCTAATAAGATTATATTTTGACTTTTAACTTTCAACACATACTGGGAAGACCAAAGTTAAACTGATGATAACCGACGGCAAAGAGCTAGTGAATAAGGAATCCGTATTACTGGTCGCGTGCTTCAGCACCTATTTGCGTTCACTATAGTGCTCATAACATCGGAAAGAATCAGAATTTTGTTGTGAAACTTTGAAAGCATATTTTCCAGAATTGTTCTATTAACAATTAATAAAATAAAATAAATATTTTGAACTATCTCAGCTAGTTTCCCCCCTTAAAAACTTTATTTTAATGATAGGTGAAAAATTTAGAAGTTGGAACCGCAATCGAGAAAAGGGTATTTTTTATTATTTTTGACCGGCAAATAAAAATTCGTATCCATGATAATAATTGGTATCGATATAAATTTTAATTAAGTGTATTTGTCCTGAGAGAAAATTGTTTGTGTTGTAAATAAATTTAGGAGTGGGCGCGGACACAAAACGGTCGAGATTTATCCCCGGCGAGGCATATCTCTTTTACACAATTTAAATGATTATTTGATTTGGATTTTAATTGTAACTCGGAGTATCCTGGTAATTTGTTATCTCTCACCCTGCTGCGAGGAGCGCCATTGCCTATCTTTATTCGCCCTTTATCTCTCGCTAACGCCCGCCTGATTGTCCCCCCGGCTAAAGTTTTAATCCGTGAATTAGAGCAGAGCGCCACTCCATTATTGTGCGCCTACATTATGGGAACAACGCGACAATCACCCCCTCTAACACCGGCATTCATTCAAAATGTCTGTTAATTTGTGTCGACGATCCTAGATGATGTCCCGACATCAGCGGATCCTTCGTACGATGCTTACTAAGCACGCTAACTTACTAAACATACTGCTAGTCATAAACTTTGCTGCGGCGTCCAACAATTAGGTAAGATCTCTTGTGTTTTATAAGATGTGATTTGAAGAAATGGTGGTTTGATTCTGCATGCAAGCAATAATTATGAAGATCCTTCATTGTCTCTCTTTTGTAAATCTCATGGGAACGCTTCACAAAAAAATTCACAAAAATATACTGCATTAATAAACATTAATATAATAATGTTTTTCAACCTGAGGGGGGGGGCTGACATCGATCAATCCTGAAATCGAGGACAATCCAAAAAAATTTACACACATATACAAGAACTACTAACCCTTTGCACTCGAGAGGTGATTCTCACTCACCATATGAGCGACTCTCGCTCACCACTCGGTTTGATGCAGACTCAATGCACGGCAATAATAATTTACATTTAGTTCCTTTGAAACGGGTCCTTACGCTCTTCTATAAAATGTAGCATGACACCGCTTCAAATAGATATAAGATTATCTATTGTTTTTTTTTAATTACAGAGACTAATATTTAAGAAACTATATTTGTGTGTGTAATTATTTTAACGTTTCGAGCTACTGGTTCACCGCGTGAAAAAGGGTCTCGAGTTCAAAGGGTTAAACCCATTTTTTCGTGATTTAGTGACTGGTGATGATAAATGGCTATTTCAACAACAGGTGTATTGCGGGATTCTAAAGTAATAATTAGTGTGCAAGTATCGCCGCAGGGTGAGAGAGTATCAGCAGAAGTGTCCTGTCAATAGTTGGATAGATTAAATGCGACATTGCATCAAAAGATATCAGATTTGGTGAATAGACGGCCCATTACTCTTCAACATTATAACGCGTGACCTCATATTGTAGTATTGACGCCTGAAAACTTAAGGAAGTTGGCTGGATAATCTCGTTGCCTCTATTATGGTCACCGGATTTCACACAATCTCATTTTTATCTATTTCGTTCGGTGGAAGCCTTTTTAAGAGATCTAAATTTCAGTTCTATAGAATCGTAGAAAACCGTAATTTCAGACTATTTTCAGTCAAAACTCGTTGGATTTAATCGCTAATATAAGCATTAATTAATTATTTAAACCAATATTAAATTAGGAACATATTATTGCCATATATTATATACTAGGTATTCTGTGTCGAGACTTCCGGGACTTTTTTCTCGTGATTTTCGAACTTTTTTGCTATTTCAAGTCCCGGAACTCGAGACTTAATGTGCCTAATATATTGTACATATTAATTATGAAAACACATTTTTATGCACTCGAAATTCGTTGAAATGAATGAAAGCAAGTATAACAGGGTACAAGACATTAAAAAAATGAAATACATTTGCGCCCATCTGATATTGTATGAGATTCCAGAATTTCATCAAAATAATTCCAAGAACAATGGAACGAATGGTTGCTCCAAGTATTTCTAGGCAATGACAACAATTGGGATTCATTGATTCGTAGAAAAATTCAGAAAGAGTAAATGAACGATCAATGATTTGTAAATACAATATCAGTTTGTATCTTAACTTCGAGATAGTTTGTGCTGTTCTTGTGTCTTTTCTTTGACGGGTGGCTAACGGATTTTAATATAAATATTTCCAGTTAATTTTTCAAAGGTTGTGGTATATTTATTTTATATATCTCATATTAAAAAGTAGTATCTTTTTGTTATATATATATATTTGTAGTCCAAAATGGAAACATTACAAAAAAGGAAATAACCCAATGTACCCACAATCCAAATCAAATCACATGCAACGTGTTCACAGGATTACATTGGATTTTTTTTTTAATGAAAACACCGAAAAAGACTTCATCGATGTGGAAAATTCAAACAGTGCGAAAAGAACTACAACATTCCAATCATCAATAATAAATTTTGTAAAGAGAAAAACGCTTCCAGAAATTGTTGCCCGGCTAATTGTGCTGGATGGTTTTTCCATAAGAGAGATTACGAATAATTATTCCATTCGTGAATATGTTACACTAAAAGGGTTTACGTTACCAAAATATCAATTCGACATAATAAGATTGATCTTAAAATTTTACAAAGAATAAATAAGTGAAATAATTTCCAATATAAAAAGCTTAAAATAAGTGAATGCTCGCTTAAGCCTGATAATGGATGAGTGGACGAGCATAAAAAATGGAAGATACTTTAATATTATAGTACATTCTGAAAACAATATATTTAATCCAGGACTTGTTTGAATTTTCGGGAAAATGTGATTCTTTTGAAATTGGTAAAATTGTTGAAAGTCGGTTGAGTGAATTTGGAATTGTTTTTGAACGTGAAATTGTAGCAACAACGACTAATGGTGCTAGTTTCATGAAAAAGGGGCGTAAAAGTCCCGTCGTCAAAGAACTTTACATAAATCATACTATGCATCTAGCTGTAATTGAAACATTATGCCTTATCAAACAGAAACAAAAAAAGATTTAGTTTAATCCAATGAAGATGAACAAAACACTGAAGAAAGTTATTCCAAAAATGATAATTCAGTAAGATAGAAAAATATATTTCTTTTTTCACATACATACATATGTTACAGATACAAATATTTACTTTTAAAAAAACTATACATAATTGAAGAGAAAACAAAAGTCTCGAGTCTCAGGACAATTTTAGGGTTTTTTTCGTACTAAGAATCGCGGAATAAATTCATATTTTTGTATATTTTGCCCTTTCATAATTCTCAAACTTACTCTATTCAAAGATTATATAATATTTTAAATCAACGACCCTAATATGATGTTTTTTTGTTACAGAATTGACACACATCAATACCGAGAGCGCATCGAGTGATTGCTTAAATAAAAGAGTTCATTACAACATGTTGCATCAAAACTGCTAAAATTGCAATTTGGTGGATGTCATCGTATAATGAGAGAGAGCAACATGTTCACAAGTTGCAAGACGTGTTGAGGACAGGCATTTTAGAAGCCATGTCCAAGGCCATTCGAAAAGAAGAAACATCCTTGATGAGGATGGCCAACTATCTAAAGCGATATTTACTCGTGTTCTCGCTGCTGTTGCATCAGAGGTTCGTCAATGTGCACGCGTTTGAGAATGGTAAGTATTCTGTTTTATTGAAATTGTTGATAATCATCATGTCATTACATTAAATTAGATTTAAAATTGCTCTACTACTTCAAAAACATTGATCTTGTGTAAGCAATTTATAATATCTATAGCTAGTTTCTTGATTAAGCGGTCAGACTAGTAACTCGATCAATTTGAGTTCAATTCTACAGGAGGTGGGGCAAAAAGCATTGCAACTTTCAAGCTAAAACCTTGAGATAGAATGACAGTAAATGCATTTGAGTAATTCAAATAGTTTTAAAACCAAAGGCAGTTTTGTTTGTTTTTTTTGACATTAAATAAATTATATCATTAACAGATGAAAGCTAGAGCGCAATTGTGAACGGATGATGGATAAGCATATTATATGATAGATAAACCCTGCATTAAAATTAATATTTCAGTTCTGTTATTCAACAGCTACTTCTTGTACATAATATTTTACATACATTAAGAAACACTTTAAATGACGATTATAAATCAAAAACCTTAAGCATAATTGATTATATTATACATAGTCTATAAGTCAATATATAAGCTATTGTTTTTTTTATTTTAAAGCAAACCTTTCATACTACCAAGAACTTATGGGCACTATAGGTAAGACTTCGTTTCTGAGGATTATGTCCCTCACGAGGGATTTCCCCGGAAAATCTGTATGTAGTGACTTTTAGCTAAGCTGCTTTCGGCCACATATTAACTATTTCAGCGCCATAAAATTAGGATATATCTGAAAAGGACTAAAATTCTTATATTATTAACTTTGAATTTATTAATGGCTGTTTTGACTTTGACTCGTATTATCATGGCTGTAAATCGGCAGACATTAATTCACAAGCTACCTTAAAAAAAAGTAGTTCCAAGTTTTCGCATATTTTTGCTTGATATAAAACTGTCGCTAAATATTTTTTAGAGTTCTTGTTAAAGAGACGAAACAACAAAAAAAAACTGAAACTTCTCTCGGAGCGTTGAAAATATTTTCTTGTAACGTATAAACCATTGACTTATCGAGAGCTTTAGCGAGGACATTTTGTTCTAGCCCAAGGGACATCTTTATATCCTTACTTCGAAAGCTACAATATCTATTTTTATACAGAGAGAGAAAGTACGAAAGCTAATAAATGTGAACGGGGCGAGACGGAATCCTTCAATCTTATGTAAAAAATTCAGAATAAATACTGTAAATACGGGCTCATAATTTTATTCTCTTGATTTTTTTTTATTATCACAAATATTGCAGTAAGAGTAGCGCTAAATAATTTACTTATTTAAATAAGACCGATTGATAAATATTTTTCATCTATCAACAATCGAGGAAAATGTTCTTCTTTGTTCTTAAATCAAACCGTATTTTTTTTGAGATGTGATTTCTAGCAATCACTTTTATAAAACCATTACCAACCATTTTGACAAATCTTTTTATGACGTATATATGTTTTTAAAGATGTGATCGCTAGCCACAGCTGTAAATTTGAACCCAAACGATTGAGTTACGAATCCAACCGCTTAATCGCTGGACTAATTAAAGATAGGGCGTAAATGCTTCTTCTATTTCTTCATGATTCAAGTATTATTTTTTCAATTTAAAAATAAGAAATGGTCTAAGAAAACAAGGTTAATATATGTGCATGCACAATAATGCTTGACAATATTCATTATGACAGACATGAACACTGATGTGTTGTTATGCAAAAGAAGACTTGTGAGATTTCTTCGTCTTTTGGTGACAGTTTTCTGTGTGTGATAGTTTTCTGACAGAAAAATTGAAAAAATATACTGAAAATACTAGCTAACTTGATCATTTTGACAATGTTCATCCCAGGATACTTTGTGTTCAATCCAATCAAGGATGAAACATGAATGTCATTTGAATGTACAAATTTATATTCAAATAGGATCGTGGCATCGTGCACTTTTTTGAGGATACAATCTAAAAGATAGATTAGAAAATCGGTCATATACGTTAATTGTGAACATAGTCGTTTTGATCGGTCGTTTTTTATTTTTACTCGATCGATGTCTATTTATTTCTCCAATTAAAATATCTAAATTATGACGTAAACGTCTTTCAATAAATCTAAAATATTACTCCCTTCGTAATATTCCAAGTTTAATTCCGACGATAAGTCATGAACTTTCCCCTGACTAGAAATAAAGTCACTTCGTTTGCCGAATGCAAGGCAATCTCGAACTTTATCCAATGCAGCAAAAGCCAATCCTTGAGAAGGCGAAATCAAAAGCTCCTAACTTCATACTTTCAGATCGAACATTGAAAGGGTTGCAATCGCAACCCATCCCAAGCGTGCGGGGCCGAAGAAAAGGGAAGCGAAAAAGCCTTACCTTAATTGAATACATTAATATCGTATATGCTTTATGCCGTGCGTATTTTTGTATTGAAGGAGTAAATTGTGGGCCAAACGGGAATTGCAAACACATCCCGAAAAACGGGGTCCGTGCTCGATAAAACGTACACAAGTATCCATTTGTGCATGCCGAAGTATCCCAGCTATATTTTATATGTGGACGTGTATACACGTTCTTTTAGCCGCAGCCACTTA
Source organism: Stenopsyche tienmushanensis (assembly GCA_008973525.1). Taxonomy (NCBI): domain Eukaryota; kingdom Metazoa; phylum Arthropoda; class Insecta; order Trichoptera; family Stenopsychidae; genus Stenopsyche; species Stenopsyche tienmushanensis. The sequence continues at coordinate 1,816,338 of WACJ01000535.1, forward strand.
TTTATATACATATATTTTGGGCTGAAAAAGGAGGGAGCAGCTTTTCATGTGCAGGCCCTTAACGTGCCGAGAACTCTCCAACAAACTTTAACCAATTACTCTAATTGCCCCTTCGAATCAATTCATAACAGCACAGTATTATCACAAAGCCTCCCCTACGATTTTTTTCTTATTACGAAAGACACTCAAATATAACCCGGAATTTTGCTTTTTTGAACCATAGACTGACATGAGCAGCGCACCATGTGAATGAATTAATAATTAGGAGCTCGGAGAAATAGTACAAATATGAGCGAGTGAGAAGTAGCATCCTCTGTTGCGCAACGTGTATTTATTCCTTTTCTCGTAAATGAAAGCGTTAAATCAAGTCGAAATAATATGTAAAATGAAATTCATCAACAGCGACCTGCAATGAGCACCAATGAAAACAACACTCGTGCCTCGAGTTTGACTTGGACTAACTCTATGGAACATGACGTATGATGATCTTTTATGAATTGACCTTCCCGAGGATACAAAACTCGTCGCCTTTGCCGACGACGTGTGTGTCCTGATTAAAGCCAAAACAACAGAAAAAATGGGTATCGCCGCAATGGAAATGCTACGGAGAATCGGACGATGGTTCGAAAAAAATGAACTCTCTTTGGCACCAGAAAAAACGGAGGCACTACTCCTAACAAGGAAACGCGTTGACGAACCACCGATAATAGTTATCCAGAAGCATTGTGTTAGCTACTCCAGAAGTGTAAGGTAATTCGATGTATACATCGATGACAAACTGACCTCTATCTTGCTCTATGGTGCACTAGTCTGGGCAGAAATAGCACAGAAAGGCGGAAACAGATATAAACTGCTAAGAATGCAAAGAATAAGCGCAAACCAGATAATATCAGCTTGTAGAACGATCTCACTGAACGCAGTGCAATTTCTAGTGGGCACACTTCCCATGGACATCCTTGCCATGGAAAGGAAGCGTAGATATAAGAAAAAAACATGAAAAGAAGAAGCCCGGGAAGAATGAATCCAACAATGGTAGAATCGCTAGGACACCGGAAGCAAAGGAAGATGGATATATCAATTGTAAGCGTAAACACGGAGAGTTCGTCTTTCACCTGACTCAGATGCTGATGGGACATGGATGCTTCGGTACTTACCCAATTAAAATTGGCAAGGAGGATTCGACAAAGTCCCAACACTACGGCGAGGATCGTAATAACGCAGAGTATACTGTCTTCAAATGTGAGGCGTGGACAGATGATAGGCGAGAATTAGCGGGAAAAAATGGAGAAATCCAAACCATATCCAACATGGTCACCACAATGACCAAAACGAAATAAGAGAAGCGTGGATGGATTTCGCTAGTGAAGTCGTGCGAAAAAAAGAAAACAGAAAGAACTAGAAGAGTGAACCCCGGTTCGTAGAAAAACAAACCTACCCTTGTGAAAAAATGCGAAAGCGGATTCAAAGGGGGTCGGTTTAGGAAAAAGGGTAGGGGTTTTATTATTTCACCGGAAATCAAAAATATTAATATTTCTGATCGATCATCTCAATTCAGGTTTACCCTGATTTTCTGGATTTGAAAAATGTCACGTGTGAAAGGCACCGGGAAACCACCGCATAAGTCCTTTCCCAAGTAAAATCTCCTATGGAGATCACCTACGACCGACAGTTCGGATATGGCAAATTAAGAAGAGGTCACGTATTCAATCGTTGTCATATCGCCAAAAATTTAAATAATTTTAAACACAAATCACATAAATTTGACCATTTTTCGTGCCGCAAGTATCTGCTAATATTAGCAAAACCTTTTGGAAGATAAATATGGTCAGTTAAAACGATAAGCAGGGGATTTTACGTCTATATTATAGTAATTGTATAGTATAATACTTATCAATGGGAAAAGACATTTTCTAAAATTAACTATGTTAAATCGCAATAGATAGCAATATTAACAGATTTTATCATAGAAAGTACTAACTCTAGTAAGATGAAGTTATAACAATCTGGCCCTTTCAAAAAAGTTTGCCAATCGCTGATTGAAACAGTACAAATATATAAAACGTAGATTTAACCATCTGGCATGTGATGGCACCTGATATTGGTACTGCGCGACAGAGTACTCTGTTGACTTAATTCTGCAAAATTAGTATGTTGAAAGCATTTTAAGCTAAAGTACTTTGTGCTGTTTTAAGTTTTGTTTTTATAATTTTTTGTGGGGTTGAAATTATAATGTGTGCGTTATTTTAACTTTATTACAGGCGAATGTAGAGCACCGCTAGGCATGCAGGCGAGAAAAATACCTGACCACGCTATAACGGCCAGCTCCACGTACGAAATTAAATCTGTGGGACCGCAGAACGCCAGGTTTGTAATTTTATTTATTTATTTACTTTAGAGGACGTCCCCGGTGGGTTTTCCCTGCGGAAATGGTCCGAGAAAATGCCAAAAGGTAGGAGAGACGTTACCTGACGTCGCAGCTAATGAAATTAAAGTTTCTGTACCGGAGGCGCTCGATTTGCCCACATCAAACTGGGAATAGAAAAAAAACTAGATTAAGTTCCTTTTGTGGTTCCTGAAGACTATCTTACTGGATACTTTTGTTCTTTGACTAATTTATATTGAGATTGTTTGCTTATATCGTTAAAACTGGGTGTGTTTTTCTTTGTTGTGCGAGAACGCCCGAAGAACAATCTTTACAACCTATTCACGAGGGAAAATCATTTGAGAAACATTTATAATAAATTTATTCTAAAATAATAAATGACTTCAGTTAGGCGTTAAAAGCCCCTAAAATTTTTATTATCATGATGTTCTAATATAAATATATTTAGCTTAAATACAACTACACTTTAAATAATGCAGTATAAGACCCTCGAATTTGCACATGGACCGACAAAATTTATTTGGTGGTTAGAGAGATCTCTTACTACGTTTCACACATAAGATGTTGTCATGTCTTAAGTGTCATGTCTTAAGTGTCTAAGTTTTATATTTTGAAATATATTTTTAATCTAAATAAATCATTATTTTATAAAATTTGTTCTGAGCTTCTAAAGTTGCAAAAAATGTGCAAACAAGTGAGAAATGTTAACTTCTAAATTCTCTAAACAAAAAACTAACAATTATTTTTAACGTAGTTTAGATTTGTTGTAGATTAAACCCTTTCCAACGATATATAATACTACATGTCATACAAATCATTCTATAAGTTGTTGAACTTGAAGAGTTATCAGTTTGCCAGGGTCAGGGTTAAGAAAATACTTTTTACGTTTGTGGTGGTTTTATTGAATGTATTTACAAAATTGGTTCAAATTGGTCATCTCTTCTTTATATGCACGCATTACACCTTTTTTTAAATTTTAAATACAGTTGTCTGAAGTAAGGCGATGATTATTCGTTGAATTAAGATTTCTTTTGTGGGCACCTCTGTCGTATAAGTTAATTCTTTGGCACGTCCCTAGACAAAGAAATGCAGCGGTGTCAGGTCTAAAGACTATACGAGCTACGGAATAGCGTACGTGCCCAGACAAAAAATCCAGTGGTGTCAGGTCAGGAGACCGTGTTGTGTTGCACTCACGAACATAGTAGAGACGGCGCGGCGCATGCGCGTAACGTGTTTATGATTTATGCGACGAATGCGGAGACCCTACGAACGATATTTTTTCTCTTTCCGATTAACTGCTTAGTTATTTCGGAGATATATATATTATCAGATAAAGGTAAAAATTTGACTCTCATTTAACTTATCAAGCGTCAAAAATATGCATAAGTTCAGTTATTTAAAGCTTCCATATATTTGCGCGGAAAAAGCTGTCCATAACAATACTATCGAATGTGTTTTGATAATTTTATATCCTTTTGAGCTTGTAAAATACTGTATTTAAATGTGCGTTGGTTCAGTTGTTTAAAGCTTTTGTTAATCTATGCGGAAAGGTTTTCCACGAAAAGAGTCAAATTTCGTTCGATGTTCGCATCCTCTATTTGGCCGGTGACACATTGTATTAAAATGTATATTGGCTCAATTGTTTAAAGCTTCAATTCTGCGAAAAGAGAAAAAATTTCGACCAAATAAATCATGTTTTCTTTGACATCGTCATAATCTTAGAGAATTTTTTTTGATATTGTAGTTAATTTTTTTGACTTTAACCATAATATTTATTTGAATAAGTTATAATATATGAATGAAACTATTAACATATATTAAATTTGAAAAAAGTCACAAAAAATGATGAGACTATGGCAGATGTATTTCAATTATCTTTTCAAATCTGAAGTAAGATGATGTATTTTATACGTCATTTAAATATACCAACCATACATTATTATAATACGCTGAATGCTAAAAAGCATATGGATTGAAAGTAAATTTATTTCGCGATATTATGATTGATATTGTCAAGCAATATTAATATGAGACTACCCAATTTTATATTCCACAGACATTTTACCCGTTCTTATTTTCAAGCATCCGATCGATAAAGTCCCAATTGATTAGCCGAGACGAGAAGAGATACTAACTGGATATGTCAAGTTAACCCGACGCCAAAATTTGACACTCTGAACTGAAACGGATATGCCACATCTTGTCTTTCCAAATGACTATCAGATGTTTGAGGATCTCTGTTTGATTAGAAGATGCTGGCTCTTATTCGTGTTTTGAAGTCTCTCATGATATATTGTTCAACCTTTCGAGATTATAATTAACGAACGTTTGACGTATCTCAAACCACGAATACTCTCAAACAGTACAATCTATCCAAAACTAATCTAATACATTTTAATTATTGATTGGAATTTTCTTTTGGATGCTTTTCTTCGGTGACAGGATCGAGAAGCTTCGATGGGATAAATGTATTTTAAATGAACGGAACTATATAGAAAAATAAGCTACTCCGTTTGTATTTTTATATATTACTAGCGAATACCCGGCATTAGGGAATCCAATCCCGAGCCAAAATTTCGATCCCGGGACCAGTCCCGGGATCCCGGGATTGGGATTTTCAATATTTTAAGAAATTACCTTGATGAATTTGATCAAAAATTACTTATAAGTCCATTTGTTCAATATAAAAAATCACTTGAAGGCCAAAGAATTTTATTTATTTAAGAAAAGATAAAAATACAATTCAAAAATAAATAAATAAAACACTAAGAAATTAAAATATTATTTTGAAAATATGCCCGAAGTAACATTAACATTGAACATTAGTGTTTCGTCATTTAGTCTGGATCTGATTTTGGAAGTCAGACAACTTGCTGTTGAAAATGCACGCTCAGCTTCCACACTCGTTGGAGGTATCGTCATCAGATATTTAAATGCTAGTTCGAGTTGATGACCGCGTGAGCCCTCATTTTCGTATAACACCATTAATGTGATTGATAAAATTCTTTTCTGCTGAGACACGGACTAAAAATCGCAAAATTCCCGATTTCCCGACAAATTATTTATTTCCGTCGCTGCAGATGAATACTTATATACTATAATACTTTGATGTGATTTGTAATAATATTACGGAGGAATACAAAAATTCTGAACCCTGTATCTATTATATTTCATATCGATATTCCCATTATTCGTCGAGGTGTAGTAAATACATCACCGGTAGGGAAAGGTTACTATAACAATTTGAAAAACATACATGTACTGTATATATGTATACATAGATTAGACAGTCACTGCTCCTATGCGTCGCCTAAGTTCGCCAATTAGTAATTACGCCACTGTTTCCAAGCGTCCAGATTTCGTCGGGAATGTCTTGATTTAGTAGCCTTCATCGTGTTGGCGAGGTGTACGATTTCTGTTAGATAAAAATTTCAATCCCGGGATTTTCGGGATTACGTTTTCTAATCCCGGGATTCTTAAGTACCTAAAACTGTCCGGGACCCCGAGATCCTGGGTTCCGGGATCCCGGGATTGGATTCCCTACCCGGCATGCGTCGCAATGCCATACTTAAAGAAATAAAGTGTATGTATTTTAATTCAGTTTATTGGAATGATTTTATATATTTTTATTACAAATACGGGTATATGATCGCGCTTAGTAATTATTTGAGAGGTACATTAAGATTTCAAATATATATCTTTCCGATATTTCGAGTGTCCTGTCGGACTCATGGACGCAGAATAGCTGCCGGCGCCTTGTTGATGCTCCTTGTGAGCATCTTCTGTCCAGTGCCATGTTGGGCTATGCATTTCCGTCGCTTCGTGGTAGATTGTTTGCACTTTCAGATTGTTTGCTTGGTTATTAGTGCCATAATGAAGGTACTCGCATTTAGAATACATGAATGATTGATTTGTTAATTTTAAAGATAAAGATACGCATATATAGGATATGGTTGCGATGCCACACGCGCTTAGTAAAAATTTGAAAAGAACACTGAGAGGTTAGGATTGATATGCGTATGCGTACACTCTCCCTTGCCTCGAAAAGCGACTGTCTTCCTGCCACGCGGCCAAGCCCCGCCCCGTGAGCGCCCCACCACGCATTGCATTACTTATTTTAGCTTTGAAAAACCGGGCATGCCATTATCGCCTCTCGGCATAGTTGACAAAAGGCTTTGTTTACCTTAGCAAATTTGGAACGGACACACATTGATTTTTATATATATATAGACTAAAAAATTTATACAGCAAAATTTCTAGTTATATTTGCCCTCATACGTACAATTAATTAAAAATTATATAATGAGAAGAGATTTAGCAAAAAATTGTCATAAGTGATTTTAAGCCATATTGGATTTAATTTGGTAACACTTATCTTTGCGGATCAATGGCCCGACGATAGTTCGAATGTTCATCTTGCGAAGTATTTCTCGGACGGTTTTTGTTCCTTTTGGTTTAATATTATTACAATACGATACCCAAGAATTTTGTTACAGTTGAGATAATTGAATTTGTATGGATACATATAAACCAGAACATTTTTTTAACTGAAAATGATTAAAAATATTTTTATTCACCTTGGGGTTACATCCATTATTGAATACAGATAAACTCCATAGGATTTTTTTCTTGGGTAAGAATTTTTCATATCGTGGCTTCCCATTGCCTTCTTCGTATTTATTGATTCAAAATATTTATATTATAGGAATCCCGACTCAATTTGATTAAATGTTTTAGCATTTATTTTTTTACAAGCAAAAAAAAGAGCATAGATCTGATGTTTTAACTTTTGACCTTCCAAACTATTTTTATGGTGAAAGTATTTTCTAAAATCTGGATTTGATTCTTTGCCTTTTTGGCTAGGCACCAATACCGTTATTTGAGAGGTAAAAATGTGTACAAATATGATTTTTATTGGAGGATTCTGCATTAATATTTATATTGTAAAAAAAATATATATGGAGTTAAAAAATGAAGTATTTATAATATTAAGCATTTGTTCCAACGGTTGCTATTTACAATAACAGGCACTGTAATAAATAATGTGTTTAATTTGCTTCCGTGTTAAGTCAAATATTCAGGAAATCCCCTTTGTAAACTCGCTCATTTGATACACTTTTCCAGCGATGTATACAATAAATTATTTTAAATAACAATGTACATATGTTACTCATAAACGTCATGACGTCGCGAGAAGAAACGCTGCCTGGCGAAGGTGGAGGGTGGTGCAAATATTACGCATTCTGCGATATGGTGAAAGCTTAAGAATATTAATCATAAGATTAATGTCATAATTTAATTCGAATTGGGGTCATCCCTCGCGCAGCAGGTAAACTCCAAATTAAATATCTCGCTTGAAAAGCAGAAAAAAATATATGGAGGGTAGGAAAAGCTAATATAACTGACGCGCAGAGATGAATTTAAATTACGGTGAGACAGCCTTTTAACCGGAATATTTTATGTTCATAAAAAAATACCTGGACTTTTGGCATGCACGTCTGATGTATGTATACACGTGTTGCCGAATATATTATGTATTTCCTAGAAATATTAGTAGAATGAGCTTTATTCTATGGAGGGTCGTTATTTTCGCCCAATGACTGTTGATCCTCTGTCGGGAAATTAAAATGAGGCTTCAAAAATGATTTCACTGCAGTTATCCAAATGTTAATAAAACCCAAATAACATGATTAAAGTAACCAAAAGCTGAGATTATTGCTATCTTGGAATTAATTAGTGCTATATCGAAATTAAACGACAATTATCAGGTCGGTCTAAAAGTTGACAGACTGACTAATACGTTAGTTAAGCGACGCCAAATTTCTACAGGTTCGAAATCTAATATTAAATTGTGTTTTAAAAATTTCCCAAAAATGCGCATGAACTTTTGGACTGGCCTGACAAAAATTGGTGTTTAAGTTTTAATTGATGTTTTTTAAAATTATGATATTTTAAACTAAAATAAAATAGTCAAATAATCTCATAGTTCATTAATAATCAATTATTTTGCATCTTTAATTTCCATATCTAATTGCATAGAATGAGTATGGAGATATTGCGAAGTCATCATTAGACGATGTCTTGTTATTCAATATGGAATTGAAAGCCACAAGTAAATTTGAATTCATACATTTTGGAGTATGAGTTATTTTGAAAAGAAATATTGATGATATTTATTATTTTAAAAGAAAAACCATACATACACGCGTTTAAAGTAGACCCTTTGTGAAAAAAGTCGATCATTATGAAACTTTTTTTTTCATTGACTCGACGCCCTGAAATTTCACGGCAAACAGCTAAAACTCGACAACGATATTAAATGTGTGCGATGAATATGTTTATTTGGCAAACAGTAGCTATTTATTATCATTAAATAAATTTATTCGGATCTAACAATGTCTTTTTAGACATGTAAGCAATCGAAACTAAAGCCCATGTAATACAACCCTTTTTCTTTTCCTTTTCCACATTACACGGATGAGATACCACTTCTACGAAACGTGCTGATCTGTGCTCTCTCACAAACTCGAGCCATCTGTTGACAAAACAGCGGGGGCAAATATGACCCCTAGAACTATATTTCACCACCCACTCCCACTTATGGTCGACAAAAAAAGATTTGCGTCACTTAATTACTGTCCTTTATGTGGAAGAGTTCAATTTTCCGAAAAATTGGACCAGAATGCTTTTTCAACGTCTGCGATAGCATCGAAATGTCATCGACCATTTTGCGTCTTGGTTGCATCTGAAATGAAAATGAAACCTACTCATTGAAATTTCAATGTAAGTGAATTTGAAAACTATTTTTAAAATCTCAAAATTAAAGCGAAATTGGTAATATAAATATATAAATGCCCACGAAAACATCAACGACAATACTAAATAAGGCTTTTATTAATATTATAAGAGCTTTAAAACTTAAACGGTGGCTTTTTGATTGTTAAAGACGATATTCTATTCCAAATTTAATTTAATTTTATTGTTAACGAAAATCAACTCTTATTTCGAAAGTTTGAATAGAAATCCAAATTGTGGAACTAAGATCGTTTATAAATATTTTTTATAAAACGTTCACAGTTTATTCAGATTGTCTTAGTATGAAAAAAATCAATACAAATTATTAGTCAGACAGAGCTGCCTATTGATGTATACGATTAGATATATTTGCAACAATAATCAAATTTAATTAAAAATTACAATAACTTCTCTACTGGTTTTTTAATTTCCTCTTGCTTAATTTTTTAAATTTAATCCTCACTCAACCATGTGGTATAATAATTAAGAGCATTGAGTGACCATTAGTTGTAAAGATCTGCTCAGGTCTTGATTTTAGTCACAGTGAATGCCGAAATATGACAGCTTGAAACTTTGAATTTAATTGATGTGACATTTTAATATTGCACGTTTAAATTTGCTTATAGATGTGATAATTTAAAGGCGCGATTCAATAGCTTAATTTAGTAGATCTATAATTTGAATTCAGACTAATTTCATTTAACTTACTGAGACTCACATAATTGCATTGGTTGATATAAATTTGCTCAAATCTAAATAACCCCCATCAAAGCGTTTAAGATTTCGAAAACCCATCGACGCCATTCTTCATTATTTTATTTTTGAATCATCCAATTATACTACTTAATTTAATTACAATTAAAGTTTATATTGTCATAGATTTAACAAGCATAACATAAATTGGATTGGATGAATAAATTGATCTTGATTTTTTTTTTATTCTTGACTAAAATGCAGGTGAGTTTGTAAGCCTATCAGATATGCATTCCAATTGATATTAAATCCTTCTAAAATCCACTTATTCAATAAATAGACGTTTATGCTAGCATGATAGGAAATAACGTCCCCGAGATTCCGTCATGCTATCTTCCTGAGTGGGAGATACACCCACAAGGGGGTTGGGAAAAAGGCTATTTATGTGACGTGATTTTTAATGTATGACTCCATGTAACGAGTATTTGAGTAGGGAGGACCTTTATAGTCAACCAAAAGATTTATGTTTCGGCTTTTTTGACACGAACGTATAATATTGCTTGTATTTCTGGATATGAAATGAAAATAACGTGCCCCGCCACCTTTTTTGTTGGGGAATATTTTTTTTTATATATATAACGCACACAACCGCCTCCCACGCGTCCAGTTATCGTCCAACATCCATCCATATATGGTCAAATTCAGATGGATATTCATTAAATTTTACCAAATGTTTCCACATTCATATGCTAGCTCTTGATTGTTTGCTGACATTAGCATTTATTTCAATTAAAAAGTAAAATCTGTAAACATATTTGTTACAAAAATCACAAAGATAACAAAGAAAAAACGATGAGTACACAGCTATAGTTTTGGTTAAATGTTTATGGTCATCCCAGATATTTTATTCAAGGCAGAAAATGATATATTTACACACATCTATTGTAATATCATTATAAATAAACTATAATTTAAAATATTAGATATAAACATCTTCAGAATAATCCCCTATGGAGCTGGTCAATAATGGATCTATATATTAATATAATAGTTAAAAACTTCTGGTCATATATTGTTCTTCGGATTAGCTTTAATCTTGTGTCACAAATAGAAAAATGGTATTTCTTCAAAATAAATATGATGACGGTGCTTTTCTTTTAATTTGTTTTCAATCAACTCTTATAATTTTATTTATTAATTAATTGTCGAAGTTCACAAAAAAGATTTGATGGATGGATTTACGTCAAAATCAAAGTGATTTTAGCATATTGTTAGGAATATATGAAAATCTCAGATTGCAATCAAAAAGCTGGAAGAATATCCATATGCCAAAATTCCAAGATTGATCAAAGGTTTTGAAGGATGAGAACTCCAGCCGCTTTCTTTGTCATATGCTTCATAAAACGTCCTTATAAACGTTCTAAAACCTTCCAGCATATTCCGACTTGTGTTGGATTTAATCTCCGTCTTCAATGGTGGTTTAAAAAATGTAAGAAGTGTCCAAAGGCCTAAAGCAATTATTTTGCGTGATCATAAATTAATAACAACACTTTCGGGGGAGTGTACCATAAGCGAACAAGTTTTTCAACCGAGTTTTAATATATCTGATCCGTCTGAATCCAAGCTTGCAATAGTTTTCTAGATCTGCAAAAGTCAGTACTGAGGCGATTAATTAAGTCTTGCAGGGCCGCATATGTGAGATTGATTTGCAACGATTATTAAAATATCTATATAAATGTGGATCACCTGCACATTAAAATGAAGTAACATGAACGCGCAATAGAAATATGACACTCAAAATAAGCTTAAATTAGGCATCCTTGCTTAACCCATCAAGCTTTTACTAATATTTTAAATGATGCCGTTTGTGGTCTGAGTCTAGAACTACATAGCCTGCCTTGTAAAGACACCGGGCTGGAAAGAAGTAAGCTATGAACGTTGAAGTTGTCCATAATCTGGTTCGACCTTATTATAATATATACACAAGTGGCTCATATAGCCCTGTACGAGAACCCCGGCCACCAACAACGCCTGCCGCCTGTCCTGGATCTCCTCCCTTCAATTGTCCATACTCAGACTTGCAGCGTCTAAGTTTACCTGTCTATCCCATGATGTCTTCCGACGGATCTATGATCTCCCCAATGTAGATGGCGAGTTCGGATGAAGCTTGTAATCGATGCTTCGCCGTACATGTCCATGACCCCTCGATTTGATATCATGACTTCGTAGCCTGAGATCTCGTTCCGCAGAGGTTGATCTCATTGAATTGAACAAATGGACATCCATTTTTTTGTCTTTTTATTGATTGTAATGATGTAAATCAATCTGGTTAGTAATCGTGTACTTTTCAAAAGTTCGTGTCTTTATTAGTGTAATTTTTTTTGCAGTAGCACCAATTGCAGGATTTTGGCACTGCTACATGATATTTCAGCCGGTGGATGTGACTATCGACTAATTTTTGAGAGAAATTCGTAATGATGGTGAGGAGCAGGCTTGGCTGAGGTCTCAGCTGGTGTGGTTGCCAAGAACGGAAGGTCGGGCGCGGGAAGTGCCACTAATGATGGCGACCGCATGTTTATGGCGCCGTACGTCAACGTAACGACCCTAAGATGTGCGGCCCGGTCACCCCGCAAATCCACCCACCCACTCCGCCCTACACAATTATCTCATATTACCCTTATTACGGTGTCCATCCGTATTTGGCCAATGCTTGATTGCAGCAATGATCACTCCGCCTCAAAACCGACGGCTACAGATTGATGATCCGCTTAATACCCGACATAAAATGCTCCATCGAACCACCGATTCCTCGTTGACCGCGCAACGACTCATTTCAACCTCGAAGCAATTAATTGGCCGTGGTGTAAATTTCAAAATAAAATAATTGTACTTTTCCGGGCAGTTGCAGTTCTGCATCCAATATACGATTGGATGCAGAACATTGAAATCTATTAAAAAACTTTCAATAAACGAAAGGATCATTCTATTAGAGCTCCTTAGTTAATTTTCAAACGTTAATTTATGATTTTAATAAAAAAATAAGGTTTTAATAATAATTTGAAAGTTGACTTACGCCGAAAATTTGGGTTCTTGTGCTTTTTTCCTTTCAGATCAGAAAATATGCTAAATAATCATTATCAATTTATTTTTAAAATATTTTTAGATGTTTTAGCACAGCGTTTTCACGGAAGCACGAGCGACAATCAACGGATCGACGATCCAGCTAAGATTGAACTCCGGCTTGATAATAATATTTATCCAAAAACAATTGATTCATGCAATCTGTAAACAAAATTCAAGCAGTTACATAAATTAAGCATAATCATTCTGGTTTTTCAAACACGATATGTAATTAAATAAATTATTTCTATTAAATTTTCATTGACTTGTTAATATATATGAAAATACATAATAATTTGAATTGCTTTTGAATTATTGGGAGGATATCATGGTTGATCAATTAGTGATATGTTATATTAATTAATATTTAATGAGTGTAATTATCACAAATCATACTCGCATTTGTCCTATTGACTTACTTATTCATGCGGGCTTTTGACGCTTTTGTGACTCAGAAATTGCAAGCAGACCAGTATTTACCGATAGCTTCTACATAGCAAAGGATTTTTTCAAGGCTGTCCTATAGCGGAGCTTAGGGGTAATGTTAATTCAAGGTAATTTTTTGGTAAAAGATTATAGCAAATTATTAGCAATGTACTGGGTGATTTATCCGTTATCAAATGTAGGCGGCTTTTCTAGAGAAAGGATTTTCATGTAGTAGTTCCTCATTGTTATTATATGTTCCTCATATGTAATAGTTATAATAGGATTATTTGAGTAGGGATTTTAGGTTGGACAGAGTCTTAGGCTGAATCGCAAAATTCTCATTAATATTTAATTATATTTAATTTTTGTAGAAAATCAAACCATACATTGGCGACTCTTCACGATTCAATCAATCGACGCACTATTTACTTACGTTTTTTTGTTCTTGAAATTAATTGCTCAATAGGTTGAAGTGTAAAGCTAAGAGCATTGATATGATTGTTTCAATATGCACCCCGACACATTCTATAATTGCTAAAGAAAATTTAGCATTGAACAAATTTTGACATCGAAAATGGCATCGAACGTTTGTAAGTGATGGAAGATTAATTAAAGAGGATCAGCTCTCAACAACAAAAGTAATTGTATAAACAAGAGCATTAAGAAATTCTAATTTGCCTTCAACAATAACATCCAAAAAAGGAAATATAAGCATCTTCCACAGGTGGTGACCTTACTGGCTTAAGGGGTCATCTCACTTTATCACGTCAAAAAAAAACGTTTTTTTTAATTTCATTTTTCAAAAGGACATATCTCTAAGGAAGTCGTTTCTAATTTTGGTGAAGAAATTTGGATTATTTCAATGCTTTACAGATAATTCGCGTAATGCGTTCGAAGCAATCACTCCATCCAGATTGCACCCCAGCGTCTCGAGACCGCTGCGGCCACAGACTTGCCCCTATATCTGATTTTGTTTGCAGATCAGAGGTTCCTATTGGGGATCTTTTTTATCTCTGTTCTAGTAAGGAGCAAATTAAGTCAAAAAAATGTAAATACAGTTTTAAAAAAGGCGAATAAGCAAGTGGAAATCAAGGGCAAAAAAAGAAAGAACTCTGTATGAAGTGCTTTGAAAACTGAATAGCTTACTAATTAATTAATTAAAAAATATCTCATTATTATGGCTTTGCTATACGCTCACATCTTGATTCAATAAAAAAATGATAAATGCTATTTGGGCCACATACTATTACAAAATTTCAGCATTCATACTGGCCGGAAGGAGCAGATTCTTGGTGCGAATTGCAAAAACATGCAACTACATGATCGTATTTTTACAAGCAACCTCCCTCTCTCACAGAGGATGTTCAGCAAATCTCAAGAGCCATTTATGAAGAATTAACGTCTGATAATTTATTGGAAAGATGCCTTGGTTCGTTTCAATGCGTATGGTCCCTGGTACCGAAATACTAGATACTAGAAATCGCAACATATACTGCAGCCTGCATTTTGAACGAAGTATATAGACCTATTTTAAAAATAATGGATAAAAAGATGCAATGAGATTCGCGCAACTAAAACGTATACGCCTTGCAAACCGCCAAAGCTCCGAATCTTCTAAATAAGCTAGAACTGTTCACAGATACGCCAAATTAGCCAAAAAAGAAGAGGCTAAGGTAGCTGAATTTTATTTAATGAAGCTTGAATCGCTGATTAGTAGTATATTTCCTTTTTCATCAATTTTGTGGTACTTAAAACTTTAAACGCGTTTTTCCATACCGTGGACTTGCATATTTTTTGAAATGTCTTTTTGATAACTTTTGATAACGAATTTATTTTTTTAATATTATATAAGAGTAAACCTCAAAAGGATTAATTTCATTATATGGTGTGTTTACTGATAAAAAAAATTGTTAAAAATTGCCTATTTTTTTGGCCGTCAAAGTGAGATGACTTCTTAATTAGGATTACATTATTTGAATGGGAATTTTATGTAGAAAGAATGAGTGACAAAATTATCATAGTATTTAAACGGCAATTTAATTATTTTGTTACAAACCCCCAAAGTATTAACATAAGAGTCTTCTTAGTGTTAGTATTAAGACTAATAAATTATGGTCAAAATCTCAGATCATCTGTCAAAGGCTCAAGTTATTTTTTTGGTGTTGATATCAAAATCTAAATTAGTAACAATTTATTATATGTAATTCGTTTATATATATACGAATTTCAAGATATTCAATCAATAAATGATTCATATTTATGAATAATTCATTGCGCAATGAGATCAAAAGAAATGTGTTTTATATGTAATATAGGTTTTTATTGAGAAATTATTAAATTTATTACATTTTTCAATAAGCTTCGAAGCTTACGAGTTTGCTTCGAAATCAAACAAAATTATCTTCAAGATGCGAAACTTTATTTTCTCGCCTTAAACCTTACTTACAATTTACTTGACTGGTCTTATTTGTTGAACTTCAAATATCTTTACAAAGTTATGTTTAGAGGCAGGTGTTAGTACTTCTGGAGTCGTCCTTTAGTTTGGCAGTTGGACTTTTTGACGTAAAGGACTTTTCTTGTCGAATCTATGGTCCTTATTTATGCAAGTCCTCTTATAATATTAGTACGTCAGCTATAATACTGCAAAATAACATCAATTATATACTTCTGCATAGTTCGGGACTTACGATTTTGACATTGCTGTTTGGACACTTTGTATTTCTATTAGCAACATAAACGAATTAAAATCTCATCAGTATTATTGAAAAATACGACTCCAAATGACGAAGAACAAGTTTAACGTAAAACAAATTCTACGAATTTATCGATTGAAGTGTTAATTTTATTCTAACATATCCATATTTTGAATATAATGGAAAATAAATAAGAAAAGAACTATAGTTGTCAAAATCATTTTCTTCAAGCATTTAGATATTAAAGCTCCATGATGATGTCGTAATTTTGATTGTCAAGCTGTAGTAAAAATTGATATTCATCGTAAATTCCTGATAGATAAAATTATGGTTCAATAATTTTGCTTTGCGTTACCGTATGGATACGCCAATCTTAATATGTAAAATATATGGTTCAATAAGGGCTTAAATTTTCTTGCTATACATCATGCGCTGAAGAAAATATTGGTTGAGGATTCTCCTTCAGAACGGTTTAAATCACCGTCTTAATTAAATTAATAATCAAAAACCGCTGAAGGCTACGGTGTAAAGATCCCAACGGGATATCAAAATAATAAAGCAAGACCGAATATAAGATCCTTCCCTTGAGTTGCATAGATTTGAAGCCATTCGAAAAGTTAATTCCAGGCCGATGCCGGCGAGAGATTCTTGCCGTGGGTCAGGTTCGATTTTAGCGTTTATACAACTGGATGAGACTCAGTTATCACAGTTCGAGAGCAATAAAACCATCAGGATCCTTTTGCAGGCAATAAGCCGTAAAACTTTATCGGACAATTCGAGAATTTTCCTCGCGATTTTCACTGTGGAATTTTCATAATAATTCTGGTGCCATTCTCCGTTTTCCGATCTCGTTTCATTATATTTATATTGTGTGACGTTGCATAATTAGCGGAGGCGGCATCGTAAAAATACGCCGTGCAAAAATATTGTCTTTTCAAAATTAATTTTAATTGAGTGCCCGGTTATTATTATTTTAAATACGAAAGCGCCCTCCGCCTAAGGGAACACCCGATTTTTTTATTGTGCACCCCCTTGCCTTGAAAAGAGTTAATGTGACGCAAAGGGCGCTTAACGCCCTTCAATATTTTCTTTTAATTTATGCGAATGCGGGGTTGCTTCGCCCACAGGTGGAACAATTCTCCGAGAAAATCATTTATCATCACAAATAGTGCTGGAGACAGAGAAATTCGTACATTTCATATATAATTCTGTCTTCTTCATCATTTCGAGCAATAGAGAGGTTATATTTTTCCTCACATATGACACTTGTACGTGGCTCGAATATCAATATTATTTTACTATGGGCCAAATGGTACATATATTTCATGTCGCTAGACCAGCATTGCTTATAAATACATATTTTGAAGGGTTCTCTGATATTAAAATATATTTCAGAATTTCACGTCCCACCTAGTGGAAAATTATAGTTGTACATATGAAAGTCTGATGCATTTTCTATTGTACATTTCGTGTTTCCCGGTTTTATTCAATTCCATCTTTATAGTATTTCACATCTATCATTCATTTTAAACCATTTCAAATCTAACGTAAGAGTAATACAACATGGTTTTGAGAGCATGCTTAACGAAATCCCCATAAAGCGAAATAACTGCTCTTGAATAACTGAACAGTGTTTAAACGTGAAATTATCTATTCTTCGTAATTTAATTCATGATGGAAAGATTTTGAGTCTTATTTAATATATGAATTATTTTAACATAAACACAAAATTTATCCTGGAGAACCTTAGTTGACACTTATGCCATATGTAAATTAATACGAATGCACATGAAAGTAATCTAAGGCGCTCGGGAGATAGAACTCAGGTAAACTTGGAAATTTATAACTTAAAATTTCTGAGTGAAAATGATGACTGCCAGTGTCGTACAGATGGGCCCATATACTTCGCTATCAATTTATGAATGTGCCCTTAGTTTAAGGGCACATGTTCAAAGCGAGCACAATTGGGGTATCATCCAAATGTAATCTCGGTATGACCATAAGTTAAGACTTTAATAGCCCCCTTCAGTTATGAATTTGCATATGTACTACCCCCCCCCCCCCACTTAAGTATTAAGTCGTGTCTCAACTTATTATATATGCATATGCACATCTACGATTATATACATTTTGAATACATGCATGGGGTGGCACAAAAGTAGCGATTTGCCGGGAGAAGTGGGATTTAAAAAATGCGGGATGTTAATGCGTGTCCCACCCCAAGTCTGAACCTACCGCTTTCTCCAAAGCGGCTAATTTTGCCCAGGGCTTATACCCTCCACAGTTCGTGGTAAAAGGACCTTTACACATAATATCTGGGGTGCACGCGCCATAAATGCGGAACGTGTAAGGACAACAAAAAGGTTGCTAGGATTGATCGTGAAGGGTTAACCGGACTCAAACGGTCCCGGAAAACCGAGCCTTCGGCGACAATTGGCTAGATACCTTTGTCCAAAAATGATAAGTTCTTCCAACAGGTTGATTCTCGTTCAACTCGGAAATAATCCGGCATTATTCACGGGAGGTGTAAATATATACAAAAATTTGTATTTCAGGATTGATTTGATTTATTGAAACATTTTTATTAAAATTATATTTTGAAGAATATACAAATACATTAACTTACAATGAGTTATAAACATAAAAGGAAAAAATACGGGTGGAGGTTAATACTTAACTTTTTTTGAAATAATTTAAATCAACACAGTATTTTTTAATAACTTTTTAGACGTGTATATGAAATATTTCAAATTATTACGTTAATGTAAATCAAATTGCATCGTTTCTCGTTTGATAATGATTTTCATTTTAAAAGTATTGATTGAGAGCATTTTAACCCTCAAATAACTTCTATCGTCATTCGAAAATATTATGAATTTAATAACTTTAAAATAGATAAATTATACATATAAGCAGTATAATTATTTTTTAATTGATTATTTAGCCCAGATATGATTATAAGGCATGTTGGAAATACAATGCACTGTATTCGCATGAATTTTGCACGGACAGAATATTTGTTTTTAAATTAAATGCTTAATATTTTTTGTAAAATGTGAGAGAATTGTTCCGTTTTCTAGGAAAATTATATACATTTTTGCTTAGGTATAAGATGGCGATAAATTCGATATACAATAGTTGTTATGTAGATGCAATAAATTCATTGGGCCATCAATGTTTTATATATTGCGTGTTGAGAATTTCGCTATGGCATATTTTGGGAATAGCACGTTTAGGACCATTTGTTATTTCCGACAATGGCAGTTTGGAACTTGGATAACAAAAGACATGCTTGACAGGCAATCACGTTTCCATTTTTACCCACTGTCCACATTGCGTTTTTTTATAATTTTCCTTACCATATTTTTGGCACGCATCCTATATATCTGGATGTTGTTTCTTTGATATTATTTATTCCGAATACAGCTCAGGTTCTGGATATATCTGAGGGGTATAATTCTGGGTCTGCACCAACCCCATCTGGCGCATTAATTTAGATTAATAACCTTATGAGGAAAGAAAGTGTACGGATGAGTGGAATTTTCATATCGACCGCAAATGTCCGCTCTGAATGCATCTAACGGTCATTCTTTCCGGGGGGTAGGTCACCCCTGGTCCTACTCGACCGCTAATCTTTTGCGACTTGTGTTGAAATTCTCGTTGAAGAGGATTTTGGCTTAAAATTTCAAAGCAAGTTGCAAATGGCTCAGAAAGCTCCCGCACTTCCACACTGAGGGGGATTAACTTTGATACCGGTAATGAATTATCTCACTGAGTCTGCCTCGCTGAATTTTACATGGAGTGTCGTTTTGACGAGGTGGGTAGGGTGCATTAACTATGAATGTACCTGAATTTGTTACTAAATAATGTCGATTCCGACAGTCCGCTCTCACGAAAATATTTCAGCTTGTTCTGACACACCTGAGATATTCTTTAGCTGCTTTATACACGAGGGTGTTTTTAATACATTCGAAGCCAAGGACAAACTTATGAATTTAAAAACGTAAATTGGAACGACTGTGGGCTTATTTCTTTTTAAGTGCCGCAAGAACGCTTGAATACTTAATTTAAATTTTTGCAAAGGGAGAGTATGCAATGTATCCCGATGGAATTGTTTTAATGCCACGAGGCATATTTTATGTTAATCTTTCCGAAAAAAAATCCACTTTTGTTATATAAAACTACAGATACAATTCATGAAAACTGTAAGATAAACATGAAACCAGTAAAAAATCATGGGACGTTCCTAGCTATAAAAACTGCGTGAATTGAAATTCATGATGCATATAATATTAATGTAATGGTTATCTTTTTCTCGTTACTGTTAATTAATTTTTTTTGACAAATTTGTCTATTATCATATGAAATGTCCGATTATATAGACGAACGCCTAAGCTTCTCTTTCGTCGTAAAGTCTCATATCTGTTATCAAATCAAGTTGATTTTTATTGAAGTTAAGTACCGTTAAGTAACGATATGCATTCTCCATTGGTATCACATTCTTCCATAATATTAAAAAATGTCTCGTGATGCGTAAAAGCTTCGTTCATGGTTTTATTGTTAAGGTCTTGATAATTTCTTCTGGTTCTGCTTCATCACTTTCAATTTTTATCCGATAGTGTGAATACTCTGATTGTTTCTTATGTAAGAATATTTAATCGGACCGGGATCGGAATGAGATCGAACCGTTCACGACACCATAGTGTGAATCGGGTCTAAACCTGTCGAGATCAGACGAGGGGAAATAGCGAATTGTGCGAAAGTCGAATGTGCGAAAGCTGAAGTCCGCCTGTATAAGGGTTAAACGTGATATGAGCAAACCACGGTAGTTCCCGGGTATGAGTAAAAAGCTGATTATAACAGTGATGAATAATTTATGTCCATTCGTGAGGACGAGGACGCCATAGATGGATCGCGTTACTCCAGAACCTAACAGGTCTCTACCGGCACTCAAAGAGGTCCTGAGTGGTATTTGCTTCAAACGACCTGCCACGACGATTCCGAGCAATGGAGCATCATTAGTGGAGCTACACGCCAAATTAAAGGGTGCCCCATCAGCCACACCCACCACCCACCCACATATATCCCCCATCGGACACTAATTGCACTATTCACCTAATGTTCTATCACAACCAAAAAAAATACACATCGAAGTGACCCACTTGGAACTACATCGAAGCGCTTCTTAAATGCTTTCAGTGATAATGACGTATGTAATTGACCGAGAACTTTTGTGAGAATTTATTACACAAGAACTATAAGGAATCCATATTGTCAATTATAGTATGGAATTAAATGCGAAATTAAATTAATGTAAGTAGGATTAAGACAATCTCTACAGGGTCGTTGTATGGATAAAAGCATTAGAGAAAAGCATTAGGAGTATGTCGTGCTGGAGGTCACTTACTGAGCTTTCATCGTGCTTTAATAGCTGTTGACAGTAAGCACGGTTAGATCGTAAATATTAAAAGCAGTATATCAAATAATAAGACTTTCTAATACATTGTAATGCATATTTGCGGAATTAATTATTTTTTTTACAAAATTCTTCTATATAAATTATAATTACCTTATATTGATAAGATAGGAAACAAATACATTGCAATGCCCTATATTGTAATCAACGGGTCATTCTCTGATTGATCAAAGTTCGTAGTTTCCATTAACATCGACGTCTTAATTGGGGCTCTTGTATAGGATGGTCAATTTGTTATGAATTCATGTGGTGACTTGGTCACGAAATTCAGCCACTTTACAGGATTTGCATACAAACAATATGCAATGATTAATCTTCTGATGCTCATTGAAATGTACATAAACTCAGTACGTGTTCATTAATATTTTGTAAAAATATCATCTACTTTTATCTGGACTGCTATGGAAATTCCGCTTAAATCTTATATTAAATTTTGATGAATTCGTCGAAATTTTCGAAATCAATTTTATGATCAATGCTTCTTACTTTATATACAGAGAGACTACGTATAACTCGATTTGTATTATTTAAAATCTAATTATTTAGTAAAAACGTAAGTTTTTGAGAGAATTGTATGAAAATCTTTTTTAACCGCACATTAATTTTAATGCTCTTTTTGAATAAAACTTTACTAATAAATCGTTGTGATGTTTTCAATCAAATCTGTGCTTCTTTTTATGAAAATATTGGTATTTGTATTATTTAACTCCAATTATTCTGCTTGCTTGTCACTCGTTATCTCGTACATAGTCGACCCTACCCAACAATATGGAGCATGATGAACCTTAACGGTTCGAAACCAAGAATGTTTAGGAACAGAACAAGGACAAGAAGAGCAGCAAATAGACGGCCTCGAGGAGATGCATATGAAGAACTTCACTTTGCAACAAAAACAGCATTGTCTTCTGTTGACTTCTATATTTTGGGATCGCCGAACTGACAGGGTCAACCTGAAACAGGAAGCCACTTAGTCTCGAATTCGCCCAGGTAAGTTGTACGGTGACGGGGAGACACTCTTAGTTGGTGTAGGAGCGAATCCCAGATGCATTTAAGCGTCACGTATATCTTCACCCTATCCCGGCAACGCCCTAGCGAGGAAAGGGGGGACTGAACTCTCTGCACTCTAGAAAACTCTTTCCAGTAGAGTCAAAAAGGTCGTCTAGATTAGTTTTCCACCGTCTCCCTAAGAAAACTACTCAGTCTTTACAAACCTCCCACACTCCCTATCGAGACGATCGCGAAAGCGTTTGTCAATGCGTTCATTCAAGATACCCGTTAGGTGAGCGTTCGAAATAAAGTTCGGTGGTAATGCTACCTTCAATGTCGAGTAAATGAGGAGGTGAATGAATGATACAGACGAGATGGATGTAACCTCTTCCTATGAATGGATATTGAAGAGGCCCATAGCTCTGCAGTGAACTATTTGTAGCTGCACTATGATGATGATGATTCCACTAAGTATAGGTATTTTTTTTTAAATATTTATAGGGGTTTAATAATTGTATCGTTTCCGTCTATAATACCTTTGAAGCTTTCTATTATAAACTTAGTAATAGATTTAATTATTGATTGAAAATATTCATACAATTTTTTAGTAGAACAATTAAAATAAAATCCAGAAGAATAATCATAATACATAAAGAAATAAAGAAAGTCAATCTCGGCAATCTAGCTAAGTAATGGAATAACTTGGGTTCTTCATTTTAAAAAAAAAGATTGTATTAGAGTGTATGCGAGTTCGTTCTTTGTTCGAGGGTGCGTAAAAATTTCCATTTAGCATTTCACATTTTCGCGATGTTTCAAGGACCGCAGAGAAGCATTTTTACATTGCTTTTGAATAAGTCTTCATTTTATTTCTATCCATTAGCAAGACCATTAGAGACCATCAATATATTTTTTACATGTATATATTGGTGCTCAATTTTGGATACTAACGATCTTCAATAGGGTTCCCCATTATGCTGCTTAGGTAAGATTATTATTTATAAGTTCATAGATGTCTTCATTGAAGCTTTAGGATTTCAATATCTGATAATTTGAAACTTTGCCTGGAAACCCTTTGTCTTTTAAGCGCTGACTCCATTATCGGGCTTAACGGGGTCGGATGTGTACTACCAATATTCGACTCAATACAAACTATTTCTTCGGACTTCGACTTAAACTTTTAATAAAGTTATGACAAACAGCTTGTTTTTGAGCCTTAAATGAAGATTATTTATTATATACATTATAAGAAAGCAATATCGTAATAATTTAATAAATTTCATTAAGGAACGCATTAAAAAAATGCTTTTTTGAAGAGGCAAGTTTTTGAGACACACACGAAAGTGTGTGTCTCAAAATCTTATCAAATCTTAATTTCAAAATTAGATATAGTTTAATGATCATGCGTTTCTTCTGAAGCAAAATTAACGATAGTCTGGATTTGAGCATTATCTTGAAATATGCAAATCTTAATGGGCAGAATGACGATGGTGATTCATTAAACACTTGTCGTTGAATGTATCAAAAACAAAATTTTGCATCCAGGATGTGCTGCAAAAGGCTTTGTCGTGTCATGTATACTTTGTCATAATATCTAGATGGATGATATTTTAGTCGTATCGTTGAACAGCTTGCTGGTGACAATTCTTGCGGAACTCGTCCTTGCTCACAGGTGGATGAGTTGTCGACCTTTTTCCGTACTATTTGCCATCGCCTGGTGTATGTGCTTAATGCCGTCATGTGGTGCAGGGTTTTGGCCCCGGGTTCTGGCCCCGGGCCCCACCATAACCACTTTCGAAGCTCGCATTCATCGAGAGGATGTTGATATCGCAGACACCCCATCATCCCCGCGAGGCAAAGTTTTAACTCTTTCTTTGTTCCCGGGGCGGGGCTGTATTTGAATGCGGATAAATGATGCGAGAAGGGTTGTTTACTGTAGTATTTATACCATACTTTTCACATGTACCGTACTTACGTGCCACCCTTGCCGCGTATCCAAGATTTTTCGGGTGCTTTGTAAAAAATGCTTTCGCGTACGCCTCATTCGAACCTACTGAATGTGTACTCAATCGGTATTTTGGAGAAAAACCATTAATATTACTTTTGTTGTGCGCGCATGAAATTTTAATTTTAATTGAAAGCCCTAAAAATAGTAGAAATTTCTTGTAAATCAAATAAACTCGGTCGCCAAAAAAACGTTAAGAATATTTTTCGTTTAAATGACAAACAGGTCATATTTTTTTATAGAAATTATCATATCAACCCCATCCATTTGAATAGTATTTTTAACCCTATAAATATCGTGTGCACAATTCTGTACGTTTTACTATTTTAATTTTATGCACAAAAAAAGACGCAAAATTTGTTTTTACCCAAATGTATTTTATATACGAGTAGTCCCAGAAGTATCCGACCTGACGTATAGATGGCGGTTTTTGTTTTTAAAAAAATGCTTTGGTAAAACTCACTACCTTATGAAACTAAACTTTAGAGTTTAAAGACGCTATATTGTTTGGCAGTCATCAATATTGAACATTTTCAGTGAATTTGTAAATATGGAAAATATTGGTCATCGTTATGCGATATAATAACTTTTATTTGAAAAGTCTCAGTTCAACCAATATCAAAGTCGATATTGATTCTAGTCTGGGAGAGTCTGCTCTTTCGTTTACAATAGTAATATATTTGGTGGCAGAGTTTAAACGACGCCGTACGAGCTGCCAAAGCAAACATCGCAATGATTGACTAAATGAAGTGACCATGTCATTTTTTTTTTGATGTGGCTTTTAGCGATCTTTATTTTATGGTATCATTACCAACAATTTTGACATGGTTTTTCATGGAGAATTCCTCAGAAGAGTAGCCCAGCTTATCAAAACAAGCTATTATGGTTTTAGATCCGTTTACTTATATATATTTATGTGAAGTAAATTGTTGTTATTATACTGCAATGAAGACAACGTCTAGGAATGATTCGATACAATTTACAAATATTTGGTAATGATTTATAAATTAGAACATTTAATTTTATAAATATTGTTTTTATGTAATTGATGCAAGAGAAAATTACAAACATTTTCAGACCCTTTTAATAAAGCATCAATAGTTAATTATATAGATTTTAAAGGTTGAAAGCTTAAAAAATGATAAAACATCTAACAGCGAAGAAAATCTACAAGCGATCTTGAGAAGGATTCGAATAATTGGGTGCTTCCATTGGATGAACAAATAGACATGAGTAATGAAACTTTGAAATTTATTGCAAATGGAAAATTTGAAATTTAAAATTATTTCAGGTATACGTTTGACCTGCTTAGTTGTATTAAAGATTTGAATTGTATCAAAATAGATGTCGACTAATTTTGTGTATTAGTCGGGTGAAATACTTCCTCCAGTATCCGAATGGAGGAAATTCGATAAAGGGAGGTTGCTGAAAAAAGGTATTGAAACACTTTAAAGACTTTCAAAGTTGGACAAATCGTTTTCTCAGCGAATGCACATCTGAAGATGCCAACGCCGAGAGGTATTTAATTGGAAGGAGCGTCCCCGTAATAAAAACTCTCGGCACATTCAGAAGAACGATTTCAAATCTTAAAAAGGGGGTGAGGGGGTGAATCAGACTCACTGTTATTTTTTTTCACGCGGCATTTAAACAGACAGCCTGTAAAAGAAAGCTTAATTAAAGCCCGGTGATAAATAGCACCTGATGTTTTATGGACCTTCGAGGCGACGGTGTCGCCTACCTCCCACCGCCTACGGGCGTCTCAACGCCCCGGGCAAAGTTTTGCAGAACCTTTTCGATTTGTAGGTAGGCTAGGCACTTGAAGCCTGGCTAATATCGATGATGAATACTTTTATTCGAATGAATTTACAATTCAATAATTCACTCAATACCTGCGTTTTTATTTGAATAGTTATTGAAATAAAAAGGCACTCGAGAAAGCTGGGTTCAAACGACCGTTGGAGTGTCCTTAGGGCTAAGGTGAATTTTAAAGCAAAAATTTATAATGCCAGAGTGATCAGTCTTTATCTTATAAAAATAAAAATTATCCTTTAAAATTAAAAATACTTAAAAGAGATCAATGACGAATTATTTTTTATTCTTATGCTTTTCCATTTGGATCCTTTTTTTCCCTTCTATTTCCTATGCTTCGACGAGCCTTAAATTCGCTCACTTGAGCTTATTTTATGAATCTTACGATATAAAACACGCTAACAAAACATAATGATCAACTAATTAATATCAAATTTAATCGATTAAATATAAACATTCTTCTTTACTTCAATTGCGATCCAATTTTATAAATATATCACGATACATTCAATCAATTTGCAAATCATTTCTAATATATACAGTCTTTCAAGTGAACTTAAAGCGTACTTATTTTTGAGCAATTTTTAGTATTGGGTCCTCTTATAAATTACAACTGAGTCGAGTTGTAATAATTGTTAATACCTTAAATAAATTGGAGTTTTTGAGATTTACGTGAGTCATATTTATATGTTTTTAATTATCAAAATCTTTGAAAAAAGTTTTCCATAGTCGCTAAAGTTTTTTTCCTAGCAAAATCGATGTGGTGATCGTTTTTCATCACGTATTCCGTTAATACCGATTTGTAGTCCAATTGCAAAACTGCTTTCTGATGCTATTTTACCCTATGGGCGATTTGCCTATTGGTTTGTCCAATATACCACATCTCACAATCTGCGCATGTGATCTCGTATACTCCCTGACTTTCTTTTTTTACCCTATCCTTTAGATTGGACAATAGACTTCTTATCTTCTTTCCGGTCTCAAAGATAGTGTTAATCTCGTGTTACAGGAGTTTACGGCTGATAGTATCGGTAGTGCCTTTTATGGAAGAAAGAACTATGTGTTTTTCCGTATCGGTGGGTGCATCTCGAGGTTTTTTGTTGGTGTTTTTAATGGTTTTCTTAATTTGACTCAAAGAATATCCATTTTTTGCAAGAGCTTGTCTTAGTTCTTTTATTTCTTCTTCCACGTGGCTGCTGTCTGTCAATCTGAACGCTCTA
The DNA here is from genome assembly GCA_008973525.1 of Stenopsyche tienmushanensis. Lineage (NCBI taxonomy): Eukaryota > Metazoa > Arthropoda > Insecta > Trichoptera > Stenopsychidae > Stenopsyche > Stenopsyche tienmushanensis. Next base: position 1,843,942 of record WACJ01000535.1, read on the forward strand.
TCTATAAGTGCTTTCATGACAGAGTTGATCTGTCAAGGGTGGTGGTGAGAAGTGGTATGAAGATATTTGTTGGTATGTGTGCTTTTTCTGAAGACTGTGTGACCGAATGATCTGTCAGGATTTTTTATAACACATGTATCCAGAAATCCCATTTCTGGATGTATGTATTAAACAACACGTCCAACTTTGCTGTCCTTCTTTTATATAGATTCAAATATTTGAAATATTTTTTCGGATTATTCGTACTGTCAAAGTTGTTCGTTTTCGCGAGACACAAAATTGAACTTTGTATTTCATGATGCAGTTCGGAAGTTGAAAGGGAAAGAGGTATCATTTCCAAGTAAATTTCTTAAAATCATGAATTCACTTTCAGAAACAATATTCCTATCCGCCAATGTTTTATTAACAGGATCAAATACTATCCCCAAGTAATAGTTTCGCCCAGGTAGTGAATACTTCAGTATTCTTGTAATCTTTCGTCGATTTTGTAAAATATTCTATTAAAAATTATTACGAAAACTATTCGAATATTTCCCAAAATAGTCGAATATGGAACAGTTGGAAATCATGTAGAATATGAAATATTTCTATTGATGTGCTAGTTGGATTTATAAGGTTCATCAAGTAAGCTCTATTTAATTTCAACTTTTTCGCTTCTGTTCGTCGTTGCTGCATTATATGATTGTATTGTCTGAGTATCAAAAGCGCTTCATTCTGCAACTTTGTATCGATAGTTGTATAGACGTTTTTGATTCAAATGAAAGTTCTCAGACATGATTAAACAATTCGAACCAAACGGAAATAAATTGGATCCTGAAGACAAATGCGACAAATTAGTTCCATGGGGACTTTTTAATAATCAAGCTGAAAGAATGGTGATCGCTTCGCACTCCCCTTAAGGCAAAGGGCGCTGTTTCTAAGAAACAAATTTTAGCTTTCAGACTTGAAACGGAACGACAAGTAGAAATTCACTTTAACTGCTATCGAGAACGCTAAGGAGTAAGCGAATTGGAAATTTATATCTGAAAGTTTGCTCTTCACAATAGCCCACTTAAGTTGCACAACGGCCTTTGAGATTACCCTTTTATGGTAGTTATGTCAATGCACAGTTTTAATAAGGAACGTGGAGGCATGTTTTTCTCCAAGATTTTCCAAATGCCAAGCACTCGTTGCGCTCACGGACACAATTGGAAAAAGTTGTAATCATTTACGAAAGGGGAACCGACCCGAAAAATTACAACAGTCAAGACATTTGAAGCGAATGATCATCTGTGAAACAAAGACGCAACTTCTCCATATGTTTTCATCTTATTAAATACAGCGTACTATGTTAAAATATCAATTAGGAAAAAAAATAACATTTCGATTTTATAATTGGACGAAAATATCATTTTGATCTAGATTTATTTAAGCATTTGAAAAAATATTCATAACTCTCGTATAGCACAAATAGATCGTGCAACCCATATTATGCCATACTGAAAATTCATATAAATTAACGATAATTTTTATATAAATGATAATTTTACATCACTAACACATTTGAATAAAAAAATAATGCTTATTATAATTGCAGATACGATTAATAAAGTCGTCCTGGGTCACCTATGAGTAACTGAATTTGGAACAATAATTAAGATGTCGTTTGAAAATGATTTTAGTATTGATACTTCTCCTATTAAAAAAATCAACAGAAAATAATCTCATTCATGTGGAAGTTATACCAACACAAAAGAAAAACTATTTTTTAAAACCAAACTCAAAGCAGATTGTCTACATTTGATAATGGACCTTAAGAGGAACAGTAATTCTTAAAATTGTCATTGTTTAATAAATTATATATATTTACCTCTGAATAATTGATTGGGTAAGATGAAAAATTATTTTTTTGGTTTCGGTTGGTAATTTACGTCATTCAGAAAATGTAATCACATGCTTAATATTGAAAACGACATGGGGCTTTTTTATCTTGTGAATTATTTCAGATCAATTTCCTACTTATATATAATATATTATAACGAGGGCGCTTATTAATATTTGCACATAACTGCGATATTTCTCTCCTTTCTATCGTATTCGCAATCTGCTTTTGTAAGTCATCATCTTATCAATAACAGAAATCATAATTATAATTTCACAAGTAAAAATGTATGTTTCAAAGGGAGTGCCTTCGAAAATATCTTGAATCGTAAAATCCAGCGGAGTAGGTCTCGTAAACCAATTACTAAGTTATAAAATTTTACTGAACTCTTAACTAGATTCGGTTCTGTACGTTTATTATCATATTTTCCCTTTATTATGACACTGGAGGATTTAAATAGTACTTAGCATTTGGAAATATTGAAATTGAGTCGTTTTAACGAGAAACTGGCGCTGATGAATCGGCAAGAAATTTTGTGAAAAATACAATTTTACGGGTGGTAGCTGTAGCGTGGGAAGAGTTAAATACCCCTACGTGAAGGTGCTGCAAGAACATAAGCGGTTTATTTTCTGGCTCCTGCGCATACACATGCGCGAGAATGCGCATGGGAGTCGTCCGGTAGTATTGACCCCGCGGAACACGTGTTATTCCCGCCAGCTTCTTTCTTTGATCTCATAGCCGTTCTTTATCTCGGAATATAACCCATTACTCGATATTTTTTTCGCTTTAAGCTTTTTTTCCTTTGTTTGGAGTCATTTTTTTGCAATTACGTATAAAAAACATGCGGATTTATTGAGTGATGGGTTATAAAGACCTACAGCTCAGAACATCTTGTCTCATCACCATCTGACCATCTTCTTTCCCTGATGTTTTCTATAAATCCGATAGCGAACGGATGCACTAGGGTACGTCCATTTTGAATCATTAGCATTACAAAACTGTGTTCTTAATCATTTATTCAAAAATTCATCGATAAAGCATGTAAAAAATTAACGAAAGCCGAACTTCTTCTTAAAGTGCCATATCTGATATCGAACGCCAACAATCTCCATAGAAGACCTTCTAGGGAACGACTTTTTCATGTGGTGGTTTCCCATTTGTTTTCCATACGTAGTAAAGTAAGGAGGATTATTTGGATAAGAATTATAATTTAGATGGATTATTTTTTTCGTGAGAAATTGGAAATAAAACACATCGAATGATCTTGATTTGAACCCGATTCCTTTTTAGTAGCACGTACACGATCTAGTTCATTATGCCAACATTTGGCTAAATGAACTAGATCGTGGAAATTATGAATAGATTTAAAAAAAAGCTCTATGCTTGTACATTTATATGAGCAATCATAAAAGTATTATCCCGCAATTTAGTATTCAGCAATGATCCCAATTTTGTTGAGATGTTCCTCAAATTTTATGAACATAAATTATTTAACCAGCACGCTCAAATATCAAAACGCTACCATAAACTTATCATTATGGCTTTTCTACGGATATAAGCTTCTGTGTACCGGAAATTACTGTTAAGCGTTGGCTAGACTACTGTCACAATATTTTTCTCGGGAGCTTAAAGGATTACAATGTATATAAAGTTTGAAATAAATTTTGCTCCTTTTCCTATGTGCAAAAGTTGAATATACAAACACGAAAATTGTCAACGACACATCAAATGCAGATTAACATGCGTAAGTGATTGCTTTGAAAAATCACATTTACACAACTGTCAAAATAAAAAAGAATGTCCTTGAGCTATTTTTTGAATCTTCCTATGAATATCAGGAATTTATGATGTTGGCGTGTCAGATTTTGCGCAGATTCATGTCAATTAAGGCAGCTTAAAAAGCAAGCACGTAAATCCTTTTGCAGAATGAATCCTTTTCTTTAAATGAAAACATATTTTTTGGGTTGTCGTATGTTTGCTAACTTTACAAAAATTACCCGACAATTTTACGCCATCCTTCTGAGTACACACTAGGCGTTTTATCGAGGGAAAAACAGCAGCGATGCTTTCATGAAAATAACGATGTTTCCCTTTGATTATTTATCTTTTTATACAGTGAGAATAAAATAAAATTTTCGCGAGGTTGAATTTCGTTTTGTTATGAAAGCATTTGTGTATAACGCTTTAATAACGAAGCAACTATAATTTATACAACAGAAGCCTAAATATGGGTTCTTTGAGATATAAACCTCTATATTTTTTTATGATATATTTGAATTGGGTTTCAAATCACAACCCGAACCGATGCTTCATATCCGTTGGCTGTTCCAAATAATAAGCAGATGTTTTGTATTTTCATCTTATTACAGTAATTTATATTTGAGTCCATTGGCATGTTCAAGTGCTTTTATCAATCTACACTTGTTGTGTTATATTACAGGATGCGTTCAAAAAGTAATGCAACCATATCCACCATCGAAATGTTTCTATTAATTCAGCAGGCATATGGGAGTGATTGCTTGTCTATATTATAAATTCTCTGATGGCACATTTTGTTCAAGAAGGATTTGAGAGGATATCGCTGAGGAGCCCCGCAATGGACATCCAACAACATCCTGAATCGACGAAAATATGACGTCTCATTAACATTAAAAATCCTGTTGAGTTTAAATCGCAGTGGACGAATAATACTTTTTAATAAAAAATGGTACGATTCACATGCATTCAGAATGATCTGAATACTTCTCAGGAGCGAAATAGACTTAATCTGTCACAGACTCCACAGAATTATTGAGGTAGCGTAATAATCAAACCAATGCATTTATATCGTTCAAGTTTTTGTTATCGTTTTATTGATATCAAGGGTATTTTTGTTTTAGCGTATTGCAAAGAAAAATACAAAAACATAAATTCATGCCCTAGGCATGAAGGAAAATTTTCCATAAAATGTTTGGATCACAAAGGGTTAATCCTTTTTTCAAAAATAATTTATACATTTAAAGAGGTATTTATGGGTGTATTGAACCGGCAATTTCTTTTTATTGTACACATTTGAGTAGAGTTACAACACTATTACTGACGCTACTTTCCTCTCGAGTATTATATTATTTATGAATCTTTTCGTTGGAAACTGTCATCGTTGAAAGTGGAGTTTCCATGAAAATATCAGCAAATCGTGCAAACGTTGTTGAGTGGTGTCATCGAGGCTGTCGTTGAAAAGAGTGCGTCTTGAAGTTGCATCTTGTCCCCCCAATGGTGTCATTGTTTCCCCACGTGGGGTGTACGATACAAATAAGATTGAGTGAGGGGTCTCGCTTCACTTACGCCGCAGATACGCTGACATGTAAGATAATGGGGGGCCTAAGGCTTCGGCGCTTGAGCTGGGGAGGGAAGCTTAGGTGCTTCTGACGCAAATGCCAACTTTAACTTTGACGTCAGCCACGGGGAAAAGTTTTCTTCATGCAGCTTATGTATGCGTCAATGTACCATCGAGTATAGGGTGGCTTGGAACGACCGGAAAAGCATCGCAGTATCGGAACTTGTTGCTCCCGGAGTCTGCAATAGTATCATTCTTACAATCGATGAGGAAACTTTCCCTCTAGTTTTTATTTCGAATGAAAATACTTCAACTATGCGTAGACCAAAGAAATTATAAAATGTGTTTGAAATATGAACATCAAATATGATTAATACTCTTTCGATTGATATAGTTGTTAGGCTCTGGACTATAAGATGAAAGATCGAAAAATTTTCGGTTGGTTTAAAGATATTTATAAAGGTAGATGGAACCACCGATGAGTGATTTATTTGAAATGATAATTTTTGAAAAATGTAAAAATTAATGATGAATTCGCGAAAATTTCTATTTAAATAAATTTATTTCAATATAATCATATGTGGAATTACATATAATAAATTACGGATATGACATGATTTTTTTTTTGAATACGTAAATGCAATATAAATATATTAGTGAGAAACTGCTTTCAGTCGATCTTTGTCAGATCTCCTAAGGACCGATTTAAATTACTATAATAACGAAAACCACTTAAAAACAACTGTTTTCTCAAAGTCCTATCATGAATATACATATTTCATATCGTACAAAAAATAATAACGACCATGCACAATACAATTAAAAGCATGCTTGCTCGCTATAACCGTGATCTTATTTTAATGGCGTAATAAATATACTTTTGAATCAGAATTTTTTACTTCTATTTATATTTAGGTTTAAAAATTATCAAATCACAAACAAATATTAAGATAAAATTCACAAAAATATTTAGCATGGAAAAATTGTATCAAAAAAATCAGCTGCATAGGAAGCATTCTTCTGCACTAAAATACTATTTCAAAATTCACTTGATAAAATTTTCAAATCATGAAGTGGATCATTGTTACATGCTCTGCTTTGAATTATTGATTGACGTAATATGACTATTTTGCTTGTTATATTAGGTCGTCCCATAAGTTTCTTTCGCAAATGAACACAGATCTAATCATAGCCATGACTGAAGAAACCCCGCGATATGCTGTCGCGAAATAGCTAACAAGTTAGAAATTCCACGAACATCCATCCATAATCATCTGACACAATTGAGCTACATCAATCGTTCAAATGTGTGGCTTTCTCACGAACTGACTGACTCAAATAAATTTCAACGTATTTCAACATGCGATCTTCTTCTTCAACGACATAATAGCCAACCTTTTTTGAAGAGACTTGTCACTGGAGGTGAACGTTGGATACTCTATGAGAATATCCAACGTAAACGGTCTCGGACCAAGGGTACAGAAGCTTTAACTGGAGCTAAACCTGGCTTACATCCAAAAAAACTTGAAGACTTGGGACTTGAAGGGGGTAGTTTATTATGAGCTACTTCAGCAAGGTGAAACGATTAATTCAACAAAATATTGTTTCCAACTAGATAATCTAAAGGATGCAATTGCCAGAAAACATCATTTGACTAGAATGTTTTACCTCATCCTCTATACTCTCCGGACATTTCCCCTTTAGATTATTATTTACTTCTTTCATTGAAAAATTCTTTACGTGTTAAAAATTTTAATTCAAAAAATTATATAAAAAAGTACCTTGATCAATATTTTGCCAACAAACCTGAGAAATTTTGGCAAGAAGGCATTATGAAGCTTCCGGAGAGATGAAGAAAGGTAATATAACAGAATGGATCATACATTATTCATTAAATTTTGATGTAATACAAATTATTGTTTATTTTTTTCTTAATATGAAAACGAAAGAAACTTATGGGACACCCTAATATATTAAAATTAAATTGAAGCTTAGTTAAAAATATAAAATGAGAACCTATAAATATACATAAGTTACATAGGAAATAAATTGTACCGTTGGTAATATTTTTAATTGTTTTGCATACAAAATAAAAGCATTCAAGTTAGCTGTGTAGAACATTTTAAACAAAATTTGATGTAGTAAATCTAGAAAATATTCCAACTGGAAAAATATTTTTGAGCATACTCTCGCTAATATTTTTAAGCCATGGTTGGAAAAAAGTAAATGCAAAATGCACTGCGTATTAAACATGATTAAAATTTCATTTATCAAAAGGCACACAACATCAAAGGGAAACAAAATCCGAGATATATCAGATCAAAAAGCAAATAAAAATCGCTATTATTAAATTATATCGAATGCTAAAAACCAACCCCACTGGGAATATTTTTCCATCTTGGTGCGAGAATTCCATCTGAACAGAGAAATTTTTCATCCATTTTTCTTTTTCCTTCACACTGCACCCTGTCGACGCCTTCATCCTTCTTTATCTTTTGCAATTTCGATGCATCAATTCTCGGAACGCTTTAGTTGATCCGTTTTCTCGCATTTATGTGACGTCGACAGTCAATCTCCATATATGTGGTCTTGACATTCGTTTCTTGATATCTTCAAAATAAAATAAGAAATAATATTCTGCGATATACATAGACGATTCCTTGACAGTGTGTGAATGAAAAATATGGTTGCACCTAAACTCCTATTTGGATATAAATCTTTAATATAAAATAATCTTCAATTTAATTTCTTGTTTTGAGATTTTTAATTATTAATCTGTTATGGAATATTTCTTATTATCGTCTATAGAAGGAAATTATTATTTATTACTTATAATTCATCGCTATATTTAAGTATTCGTGTATTCTTGTAAAATTACTTCAATAAAGGGTTATAATTATTATAATACATTCATTCTTCCAAATTTGTTAGTACGGTATAAATGCTTACCACTGTCAAAATTTGAGCCCGAAGCGTTATAATAGGAGTCTAAAATCTAACCCACTATGTCAATACTTTGTAAAATTATTAAATAGTATTGAAATAAAATTATTTATTCATTTGAAATGCCCTTTTATGTCGTTATTTTCAATGAATTAGAAATTGTTGTCATAATAAAATAATATTTTATTAGAGTCTGACGTGAGGGTAAGTATAAGTTAATTTTGTTATATGATCCCTTTATCTAGAGTTTCATCTTAGGTCGTTAATTAAGATAAGAATGGAAGCATTGGTCAATAAGACCCAGAAACCTGTCCCGGGAGACATTCATTAAATTGATTGAACTGCTTTCTGGTTGGAATATAGGATGTGTTTTTCTTTTCCTTGTATCTATATTGTATTTCGTATCGGTGTTTGCATTTCGTCCAACTTTCAATGAAACCTCACACTTCTAAACCGTATTTTTTATTATTTAAGCTGTGTGTGAAAGCAAGCCATCTTCATTGAAACTGCCCTGCCATTGATAGTTCAGACTTAAGTTTTGATTCGTTTACGCTAAATATAACCACTTTTGGTAAAATATTTGTAGCGATCATATTTAAACAATCATAAATAACTAGCTTAATTTCGCAGAAAGTTTAAAATAGAGCCAGTTACTTGAGTTTCTGAATGGGTTTTTATTGTGCTATGCTATAAATAAATTATTAGATGTTTACCAATATAAATTTTCATTCTCAGATATCCAATATTTTTAGTATTCGCACTAGAATTTAAATCCAACTATTGTATATATTAAGAAGACTTAATATTTGAATATTAATACTCAATTTTAATCTCATAACTCTCGTAAATAATTTTATAGCATTTTTCAGAAAACCACTGAGCTAAATTTGTTTCAATACGGTGGTTTTTTTTTAACATTACTATAAATTACTGTATACATTCAATTCCTACCATTAAATGCAACGATAACTATTTTACTTATCCTTTAATATATATATGTATATATATATTTAAATTTAATTACGCTAGTTGTCGCTTATTCAGCTCTGAAAGTCGCAAAATAGTGGTATTATAAAGGCAAACATAAAAAATTACATCATTAATTGTAAGCGCCGTGTAAATCGGATAGCATACGTTTAAGTTATATAATCTGGGACTTTTGTACAAGAAAAAGGATTATGTCTATTCTACCGTCTTCTTCATTCTTGTAAATCACATCCCTTCTTGTTAATCCACCTCCTCTTCTGACAAATTATTATAATGACATGTCTTAGATCTTTTCAATGTACCTCCATTTTATTTTCTTCATTTTTTTTTCTCTTGATGAAAGTTAGAAATTAATCAGAACATTGATATTCTAATTTATAAGAAAATGCTTATTTACTTTTGAATAATTGCCATCAATCAATAAATGTACCACCTAATTTTAATCGATCATGATTTGAGCCTTGAAATTAAATTGGCCACAAAATATATCGGTCCAATATGTATTCCAGGAGCAACTTACATTATAGCAAAAAATATATCATAATGAATATAAGGATTATAAAAACTCACAAAAACAAGTGTTATTAAATTAACTGTGAAACGTTGGAATAAAAAATAAAAAAATAAAAATATTGGGTCAAAATATATATATACGGCTTAAAAATCACATGTATACAGCCTAAAAATCAGACTATCCTTCCAAGGTCTACATCTTCATTCAAAAACTGTGATGAGATACCCAGTATCTGGAAAAATCGTAAAAGGTTGCTAGCCACAAATCCTTCTATGATTTTTTCAGTGATATGTTCGATATCAATGCTTTTTTTGGAAAATCCTCTACATCTTAGATTCTTAGTTCATCTACCATATTTTTCTTATCTTGAATTGAAAATTCGTCGTCAAAAAATGCAAATGGTACCAACTCTTCCGATGAGTACCATAAGTGGTCCAGTATTTTTTTTCCATTTGGCCATTGTTTTGGTTTATACTTTCAAAGGATGGAAGGTATTTAAATATTGTAAGTCATTTTTCGGAGCTGAATATCCGACAAAGGCTTGAAATCAATATGTTGTATATATTATGACTGTGAAAATATATAATCTTTCGCTGCTTTCTCTTCTTGTTTCGTCATTTTAAACCGAAGTTTAATTGGAAAAATCTTCAGGCAACACATAGTTTTAACCAGCAGGTTACCTAAATGAAACTCTTTTTTTTAGAAATTCTTCGCAAGTAAATAATGGAAAGATTCAGCAGGTCTTTATAGTCATCTGTCTGCAGCAAAATTTTCTGTATTTTTTTAGGATGTGGTATCATAAATTAATGTTTTATAATCACTTTGAACAATTTTGTCCCCGTTATTCTTAAGCCTTTTAAGCAATTAGATATCAGGAACACAAGACAGACCGAGCGATTGACTCACTACAGCTTCTAACATAATTTCCATTATACGATGGTAAAGCATATCTTTTTCCATTTTCTACTCCAGAAGTACACAAGCTCCATTTTACATCACGATTTAAGTCATACCAACGACAGATCATTATTTTCCCATTCAGCATAAAATCATGGCCCTTGAATTAAAGTGCTTTAGGATGCGTTCACATTGTAGAATTGATTAAGAGTAAAAATAATTTAGAATTATCAATTATGACCGTCTGTGGAGATTTGAGCGTATTCAATTGCCGTTATTTTTTAATTGCCCGATTCAACGTGGTGATTTGAGAAAGTTGTGGCGAACGCTTCTCACCAACGCTGCAGATAGTTCCCATTGTTATTTTTAATTAGGCTATTCGCAACAGCCTCCGTCCTGGGATCCCATAAAAATGTGAGCGCCAACATTTAATTTCAAGAATTGAAATTCCTGACACCGATCTTTACGACCATCGTAAATACGCTCTTGAGTAACGCGGCCGTACGCTAAATCAATCTTGCAAAGTATTCCCAAATACCTGCAGCTTCCCGTGAATTTTTACGAGGAAGCCACCGTGCGATATTGATTGGCTCTCAAACTTTACTGCAACCAATATTTTTTCACGCGAATCTCAAAATCCATTCTATATATTTAGGAGAGTCATTCGATATATACTTTTCGACATAAAACCAAATGTGTTCTCCAAGAAAAGAATCATTTAACGGATTGAACAAAACAAACCAATATTTAGTCTCCAGTAAAAATATCACAAATATTAAGCAACACTAGGAGACTTCACTTGTATGTATTTATACATAAGATTTAGCTTAAATCTTCGATGTCTTCTATTTGAGAACTCGTATCGGTTATTGAATGTAGACGATCATCATTGAAGATTTACCCTGGATTAGAACACTTTTATATAAGCTATTTCCCATTGTCTTTAATTCATAGGCTGAATCATTTGAACATAACATTTCTGATGATCGATTAATCGATACGATGATGATTTTTTCTGCAATCTTCATTTGAATCCGAACCTTTAAAATGACAGTTCAGAAATCTACTCATTAGACCAATATACAGTCAGCATTCGCTAATCGTGTACAATTTTTTAGCATTTAAGACGAGAATTTAAACTATCAAACAGAAGACGTTTGGGTTACTTAAGGGAAATTTGAAATTCTTGACATTTATATTAATTAACACTCTAGTGGCTTATGGCAGTGAACTTTCAACTCTGACATCTGCAAACATCCAATACGGAAGTATAATAAGGCACTAATATTTTCGAAGCAGAAATATAATTTTCATAGAAATGTTCTATTATATAATGCTTCCACACGCCCTTGATGAGCATTCTTTATGAAATTTGACGGGAACGTATACAATAATCGTCCTTATCGTTTGTTCTACAATTATTTTTAAATATTCAAAAGTTTTTATTTAGTGAAGCAAAAACTACAAAATTATATTTTCCAATATTTCTTCTCAATCATATGGCCAAATACACACAATATTGTCCATGTTGTGTTATAAAAATGTTTATGAAGCAATTGCTTATTGCTTTACCAATTGTAATACATTTATATTGGTGAATAATGTTAGGATCGTACTATTCCATTGGAATTGAAAGAAATAAATTCAGATTAAATCAAAGATGCATCGAAAGGTTTGGGATTCTCAGAGGCTAGGCATGTTGGACATTATTGTGCTCGACGGCGCTGCAAGAAGAGTGGCGCAGACGACGACGTCGTACGTGCGTGGAATCTTTAGTGCGTCATCAGGCGAATGTCGGCATCGCGACGCTCCATTAAAAACTATTACGGTAAAGTTCTACGAGGCTCCTGTCCTAATCCTGCAGGCGAAGCTTGCAAGGGCCATCTACCGATTGTTTCCAGAATGTAGCAGCCACTCTTCACGACACCGCCCGGTCTCATCCAGACATCCACCACTCAACCCCACTGTGGACTTTTTCACGTAATTAAAACCATATTTTCAATTACAGCGATTTAAGCAAGGTAATAAAACATGTAGCCTCGACAAACAAAAGAGCACCATAAGTAGCTCCATGCCATGAACAACACTTAGGCAATTTCCGCACAGAGCTCTTTTGCGGATACCGAGTACATACAAACTAGAACGATTTAAATTAAGGGGGGAAACCAGTTTTGATGGTTCGATTTTTTTTAATTTCATAAATTGTTAATAAAATCATTCAAGAATATTTTTTGAAAATTTCACAAAAAAATTCCGATGTATTCCGATGTTATGTGCACTTAAGGCGTCTTCTCACTTTAGGCGCCTCAAAAATAGGCTATTTTCGGGATTTTTTTTCGAGGATTTTCGCTAAAAATTATGAGATAAAATGGATCTTATGTAATAAACACATCTTTCAAGTACATGAAAAAAATGTATTTTTATTTTTTTGAACAATTATTATAATAAAACAGTAGCATCGAAAAACCCGTGTAGATATGTTATGCTCGTGGCTTGTTGATGGTATCTCCGAGATGGGTCATTTGAAACAAAAAAATAAAACAGTTTAAAATTCAGTATATCAGTGGCTATAGCGTATATCATCAGATTTTTGATATTCGCGAAAATAACAAAATGGCGCACGTTTTTCGAAAAAGTAAAAAAAAACCGCGTTTTTTTTGGAGTTTTTTGTAAAAAAAATTTATTTAAAATCAAAATTTCAAAAATCTGATGATATGCGCTATAGCCATAACTATGAAGAATATGTCATTCAAATTTCATGACAATCGGCCGGATAGTTTCCGAAATTTCATCAACAAGCCACCGAAAAACCTTGTTTTGAGATAAACGCGTTTAATGTTTTGGTTGCAGAAAAATTGCCCAGACATAGCTGTTGAAACACTCGTTGTTATTTTGGGTATTTCCTCCGAAGATCTTCATAAATCGGTTTCAAAACCTCGCGAACATCCTCAGCTAGAGCAGAAGGATGTTTAAAAGTTTCTATCTGATTGTTTTTCACCACTTTCTTGTACTTGCACCATGAGTCTGAACAATACGTATGCAGCTGGGTGCTATCAGGTAGTCACCTAACGGTCCCCCAAAAATGTAGTTAGACTCGTCTGATCTTTATGAAATTTCGATATAACATTTTTGAAGATATGTACTTTAAAAATTTAAAATAAAATAAAAATCGATTTTTTTAAATTTGTAAAGTGAGAAGACGCCTTAAGTTTTTCGGAGATCACCAGAGGTATTTGAAAGTGACTGCTCATGTTAGTGATGAAGATTCAAAAACATTCATTCAACAGTTGTTAATTTAAATCCTCACGAAGATAAACTGACAGTTGTCAAGAGTCAATAACAAAAGCTTTGGTGAAAAGCTTAGCACGTATTACGGTTTAGCGATTCAAAAAAATGGGAACAGTTTCGAAGACATGAAGAAGGTCATAATACCAACTTTTCAGCATATAATATCCACAGACGACAGAATACAATACGACAGCTGTCCAGAGAGAGATGACAGCTGGTGCAAGTAGCAGAAAGGTAATGATCTTGGAACGGAGCCCGAAGCGCACCCTTCTCCATTACACCCCGACTTTCAGAAAGTAATTCTTCTAATATAGGAAGATTTGTCGAAAGGATATGTTTAGGTATGTCACATGCAGAATGCAAACGATAATTTCAACTAAACCGTTTAGCTCCAAAGCACCTACATTCTGAATTAATAGCATTTTTGACTGTTGTCTTACTCAATGAAAGGAATTCAACAATTATAATGATTATGAATGAGCTCAAAATTATGCTACTTTATTTTATCAGATTCATTTTTTAGGCACACTTTACAATTTTTTCAGATCGAAATCATCGCTCATAGCTGAAGTGCACGGATTACTTAGCCATTCATCATAAAAAAAAAATGCTGTTACCACGATTACGAACGTTTTGCTCATTTGGAATTAAAAAAATAAAACAGCGTTTTAATCTGTAGAGTATGAACTAAATTTTGATTTTGGGATTATTACAAAATATTGAAACGTAAACTTTTGGCATCTTGTTGAAAATTTTTTCGTGAATTTTGATGTGTTTTTACGACGGCTTAATGTATCAGAACTATCTTAGTTTGCAAAGTATTTACATAAATATTAAATAAGTTAATTAAATTTCAAATAAATTCGTTTGGTAGATTTTGATATATCGTGGTAACCAATTTGAATAATACCAATTTAAAGATTCAAATACGATTTTTACCAAAATACAATTCGCTCGAGCGTGCACTCCAATATTTAGCCTATTCAACGCTCTAAATTTCAAATGAGTCCGAATATCGGAAAATCACTTTTACACAATTTATGCAAAAAAATTGAATATTTGGAATAGACACGTGGGATGATCCCCTTAAAGTTCTTCCATTGACATAATGCTCATATCCTAATTCATATAACCAATCTAAAAACTTTGATATTTAATTTTATTACATTTTGTCTACCGGTGTAAGATCTCTTACTAATGTAAGTCCAAATGATATATTCCTGATTTTTTTGAATTAATTTAAATGGAAACGAATGAATGGAAAATATTATGTTAATAAATAATATTGAATCATTATTAATTCGAATTTGATATTAACTCTTTGCGGTCGTTTGTCTACTCTCACCCACCAAAGCCACCACACAAGGAACCATACGAATCTTAGCTCTATTCATTCATGTATCAATTTATAACTTTTCGGAATGCTCTTAAGAGTCTAAGTGACCTTATTATAAACCAAAACATTGCTTAGACAAATAAAAGATAACCAAACTCAATATAAAAAAATACGGTCGTTCCACACTCGCCATGCAAAACACCGTGGCGAGTCGTCGCCTTTTGAAAGTGAAGAAATCGACAAGCTTTGAAGATACTTCCAAATAAAGCTTTACAAATTACATTCAAATGTAATTAGGCATTCTCGCTTGTTAAGATATTCCAAAATAATACTCCAAAATGACAAAAAGAAAGTCACCAAAAGAAGTGTAATCGAAAACCAGGACTGCATATTGGAGACTGCTTTTACATATATTACACAATTGCAAATATAAAATATAATTTTTAAATATAGGCATATTATTGAAACACATTATTGTCTAAACGAGCGGCTCTTATGTAGTTTGCGGACCCTTTCTTGAGTAAAATTTCTTTCGCGGACCCCCTCAATTTTTTTTTGGCGGACCCTATCCCAACTCTTAATTTTTCAAACAAACAAACAAGTTTTTGTTCAAATATTGGTCAAAATAGATCTTCTTACAATGTTTTCTGTAAATAATTCCACGAAAATATCTTGTTCATGTATAGATAAATGTTTTTTTACTATTCATTATAATTTTCCCATTCTTAATGAACTTTTTTTTTAAAAAAACACACACTTAATATAATAATTAATAACACCAAACAAATTAATAGTTTGATTATTTATTTTTAAATACATCATTTATGTAAAAATAATTAAAGTTGTAAGTATCTTCCTGTTTTTTAAATTTATGAAGTTTAACGATTTCAAGGCGCTTTCTAACCAAAGCAAAGAAAACATTGTCTTTTTATACTTTTTTTTAATTTCAGATACGTTCGTTACTTCTACGTCAGGTTTACACAACCTTTTTTCTCGGGGGTTTTGTTACTTAATTGCTTCGTGTCTGCGGAGAACGTTATGAGAACTTATTATGTCAACGAGCCGCATTAAAAAGATTTATTACGTCTGCGGTCCGCACTTAGTGCGCGTGTGTCTAACTCATAATAAATATATGTAATTTTTAAAGAAAAGGGTTCTGGGAAAAATTTGGTGGGGGACGGTTCATCAGCTCCTTCGCCAGTAATTATTTATAATATTTTGGAAAATTTAACAAACATTTATATTTTAAAATTAATTCGGTGGAAATATCTGGGTTAAAACGTCTAACAAGCCAATTATCTTAAGTTCTTAGAGTACAAGCTGCCTAACGCATATTTTTAAAACGACCAGAACTATTGTATATCATGTTAAATGGATTTAATTATTTAAATTAACAACCCTCTAATAGAGGGCACAGTAAGCCAACAGAGCTTTATGATTATAATTTCCGCTTTGATTTATCAAAAGCGTCTATTCTGAAATACAATACTTAATAAGATTTAAGATTTAGTAGTTGTCAATTTTGTATTAAGGAATAAAATTTTAAAAAAACATAATCTGATTAAAAAAAATTATTACCTTAAAACGGCAAAATCTGAAAACCCAAACACAAGAAACCGTTCTTATCTTGTGTAATTTTTAAAGAAATACCTTTCGATTCTCAATTTGAGATCTATTATATTAGAATAAATATATTTAAGCAATTAATAAAATTAATGGCTGGCAATTATTGGAGTTTTAGAGTCTATATTTCAGGCTACAATAGATCGGAGTAAATTTCGCAGATATTATATTTTTTGCCAATGGAACTTTTAAGTCCATAAATCTCGGCGTATCATAATAATGGTACTAATTTAGAAAGGAATAAGATTCATTAGGCCATTACGTGAATTCGTCTCGTGGACTATTCCCAACATTATAAGTGCTCTCGTTATTTTCAATTATATCGAAGAAAATGCATCTGACAGCCATCTTCTTCAATGTCATTCAAGTCACCCCCGGGGTAAGGGTAAACAATTTGAGAAACGCAGCCTTATATATTTTTTCTTTCTCTAAATGGTTTCAACGATTATGTTATTCAATACCGCTCAATTTCAAATGTATCTATGGTTAAGTTATTTTATCGTTTTCATTCATGAAATATAAAGACTAGCGATAATTAGATCTTAAGTAACTTAAGGTGTATTTATTGTAATTTGTAAGTTTATATTTGCACTCTTTAAAATGAAAGCATGTTTACATCAAAATGGTTTAACAATTTAAGTCTTAGAATACTTTCCTTATCCTAATTACAAATATAAATTAAAGTTACATAGCCCCGAGACGAACTCGCAGCATGTGCGACGAAAATACGCATTTAACTCCCGCAAAGGTGGCGATTCTTTACTTTCAACCCCTCATAGAACACCAAAAAGGAGGAAACCTCAAAAAAAAAGGGAACAAATTAAACATTATTGAACTTTAATAATCAACTTTATTTATCATTTTTGTGATAGGATGCAGAGGTTTCAGATGACGAAAACTTAACGCGAAATTAACACATGGCGGCAAATGAGGTTTGCCACCAAACAATTAACACGACCAGTCCGCAAGGCGCCCCAGAAAATAATAGGCAGTCTGTTCGCCCTGCAACCCTTAGGATCGTTTGCAAGGTCTGAACAGCATAAAAAACGGCCCGTATCGACGACGAAAAATCGTTATTTAATGACGAAATTATAATTTATTAATTTACTTTTATTTATTATAATTATTCAAAAATATTCGCGAATTATTCCCACACTAAACAAGATAGCTTCGGTTTTTTCTTTATTTATTTTTCAGCGATTGAAATATTTAAATACTGCTTTAAGCGATCGTCAGAGATTTCCCACAATTAATATTTAGTAGGTGTGGTCTTAAAATACTGCCCCGCGAAACTCCCACCGAAACAGATTGGGAAGTTGACGTTACTCTGTTTAAAATTGCCGAAAATGATCTATTGTACAGGTAGGATTAGATCATTTTAATAAGATAATTTAGAGAATTAAGGGATTTCATTTAATGGATAAGATGTTAATCCAGTCTATTTAGAATATGTTTTTCGTGTATTTTGCTTAGTTCAGAAAGTAAGCTAATTGCTATTGGCATCTTTACCTGTCTTAGGCAGTGGGATTACTTTCACCGAATTCCAAATGGATAAGAAGCATGCTCAAATACGCATTATATATTTTTATCAACTGAATAATTATTTTAAATGGAAGGTTTTTATTAACTGTATTGTCTATTGTGTCGAAACCTGAGGATTTCTTGCTTTTAAGTTATTTAAATTCTTTATTAAGTTTCGATTGGAGTTATCAGTTTAAATTGATGTGTTTTATATGTTATTTGTTATGGGAACCCCTAATCGATTTATCTACTATTTTAGTGGTTTTTCTATTATTCAGATTCTCAAAAATATTATGATGTAATTTAAAGGTTTTTGCTAACAAGTTGGCCTTATTTCTATCGGACTCGGAACTTATTTGATTAGAAATTAAATTGAGAATTTCTTTAGATTTATTTTTGAGATGTTTTACAACATTCCATAGGGAATCCTCAAAAGGATTTAATTTCGGAAGCTTAGTTTTCCATAATTCATTTTTCAATTTGATGATTTGACTTTTAATTTGATGGTTGAAGCAGTTAATTAATACTTTAATACCTTAGAACCGATATTTCTGCCATAATTTCTATTTTTAATCATACTCTTGTTTACTTTTATTTTGATACGTTTGACTTCTACCGTAACGAATAATATCGCGTATGTCAAATAATATCAAGGTATTTGAAATAGTATAATAAAATTTTAGCTTGAATAGTTTAATACTGTAATTCAATAGCTAAAAATATTTAAATCGCCGTCTTCAGTATATTAAACTAAAATTTCTAAAACTTATGTAAAGTCAAGGTTCACATTAGCAGTTTATTTCTTCCTCGTGAACAAAAATAATAAAATTATATTTAAATTTGCATCAAATTTAAATGATTTTTAACTGGTCACATAGTGGACAAATTTAAGTGGATTTTTAATGGGAATAGTTAAGATTTTGTGCATTTTAATGTAAATTTTAATTGACATTTAAATATTTTTGTAATGTTCAAGCCTCCTCGTATAGGGTGGTTTGAATATGTAAATTAAACTAACACGCTTTAGAGGCAAGGAATTTTTATTTAATTAAATCAGTTATTTGTGGGCTTTGCGTATTGAGGATGATATACGGGCTTTAAGAATTTCGGTTGGGGACCGTTTAGTCCCCAAAGGGTCAAATGCCAAGAGGCAATTTTTTTTAAAGTGATATATGCGAATTGTTGGGGAAAGTGTTGTTGTAAAGTATATTCTGAAATGAGGTATAAGTGAGTTGTGCCCTAACACGATACGGGAGGGAGAGGCCTTTGTCAAATGCCATGGAACTGCCCCAAAGTTTCCCTTATATCTCATTCACATGCAAACAATGGCCCATGTGAAGTTATTTAAGTGGAATCGCGCTCCCACGTACTCGGTTTATTGTAGCTCCAACCTCCCAACCCCATCTTCAATAATGCCTGTTTATATCAATTATCTACAAGATCTGGAGCATCTTGCAAACAACCACCTTTCTAATAGCTTTTGTAACCAGATTCAAAACCTGCTTCTCTTTGAAACGTATCAGCTGTCACCAGTCAATGTACACATCAACTCTTCTTTCTATTTTTCCCCCTTTTCAGGCACGCTCATTAGCTATCACAGATTACCTAATTCGAAACGAAAAAATATACTTCTATAAATGCATTCAATGTTCATAGCTAACATCAATTCTAACTTCTTCGCAACATTTGGCGCTAGCTCTTGTTACTAGATAACGTATGCATCACAGCAAAATAGCAAAAAAACAGCCATGTTTTAGCGAAATGACTCATCTTCAAAATTCGTCATTTTCTGACACAAATGCAACGTGGCGTTGAGTGCCTTTGAGGCGTAGAGCCTTCAATCTATATATCATCACATACAAGCGCTTTAAGATGGGTGGACTTTCATGCGGGTCCATTCGCTATCGGATCCCAGAAACTCCATACAGGAGAAAGAAGATGGTTAAGTGATAATGTAAAGTCATATGTCTTGGCCAAGATATCTTTTATCTCAGAAAGATCCTCAGTTCCAGACTATAGGCGATATTAGAAAGAAGTATTCTTCATACATTGTACCATACATTGTCTTCGATCACAGAATTTTCACTTATTCTATTTTTTTTTTATCTTCAAGGTACAAATTGCTGTTGATTCATAAATAATATAGCTGATTTTTTTCCCCCCCAAAAAAGGTTGTGCCTGATAGAACGAAATTGGCGGACGAGCTAACACTTAGTTTTCCGGAAACTTCATATTAAACACTGATATCGCAAAAAATCTGCCTTCTAAAGCGGTTTCTGTAATATAAAAATAGCTTCACGTTTTAATTATAGATAAATAAGAAATTAAGGCTGTCATAATATTGTTATCAATACAGTTTCCGCTTAATCAAATAATACACAAATCATGACATATAATATTTGTTTTCTCCTTAATGTATGACAAGTCTAGTCTAAGCACTCGATAAATGTGAGTTTTTGGGGAAAGAATAAAGTTTATTTTTTGATTCATCAGCAACATAATAAATCAAATTTCCGCAAGAGAAGATGTTTATATTTCCATTATATTATTGTTGAAGGCAAATGAGAATTTCTATACAATTAATTTTGTTGTTGAGAGTTCATGCCCTTTAATTAATTTTCCATCACTTACAAACGTTCGATGCTATTTTCGATTCATGTCAAAATTTGCTCAATGCTAAATTTCCCTTAGCAATTATAGAATGTGTCTAATATGTGAATAAAGTGTGAACAAAGCCGAGCTGCATTGTCTATCTTTTATTGTATTTACTTCCATAGGAATTATTGAAAAATACAACCAGTGGAACAAGGAAAAATATATATTTGAACTGCAGATGATGCATAATTGGAAGAAAGTAAATGATTAAGGGTTAATTCGTAAAAAACGCATTTTTTTTCTATTTTTTACTATAATACAAGAAATATTTTATTTAAACTTTGGAACACATAAAAAACAGCATTTTAATAATATTTTATTGTAATTTTAATAGAATTTTTTTGAAGATTTAGCCGTTGAGACTTGATTTTAGAAGACCTCGATGGAATAAGTATCCTCGCGGTGATCAGCATAACTTATGTTAGCTTTAAATTTAATCAAAAGTCCAAATACTTTCTTATAGTAGGTGATTACCACTCGTAATTGAACGAGGGGCTTAACCCCTTCAACGTTACGTTTCACTGTTAAAAGTGTCATCCGTAGTGGCACGATCTTTTCGCCGTACGTCATATCTAGTATACAAAAATAGTAAATCAACAAATTCGAACAAGTCAGTTTTCGAGATGAATCATTCTTATATTTAACGTACACAACACTGCAATCGGACATATCCGTCATTTTCCATTGAGATTTGCTTAACTTTCGCAATGCGGATATATCCGTCATACCCACTTTGCATGGAATTTGGTCTTGACGGATATATACGTCATATCCACTTAAGGGGCTAAAAAATGTTTATTTTGTAATCTGATTTTTTGATACAGTTAACCTTTGATACAAAAAACCTTTATTCAATCACTAGTCAATTCTATCTAGAAGAAATATGCAACATTTCAATAAGTTCCGTGCGATATTTTTGAGAAATCGTGTCCAGCGACTGTCACTGGAATTTGTAAAGGGCATTCACTCTTTATGCATTCTGTTTGGATTTTAAAATCGTTTGATTAGCCGTAACACACATTTACATCTCTTAGCTAGTTTTAAGCTCATAAGGTAAACTTTGTAGTAGCTTCTATTTTTTACGTGACCCAAGTCCGCAATATTCCAATGAACGATTTTCCGTGTATTCTATATGATAGTATTATGTGACACGTACGCCGAATCTTTATTTATTAGAAAATTGTTCGCCAATAGCCCGAACCAGGATTCTGGAGCAAGAAAACGTGACATTACCAAGGAACTTAATAAATTTGACTCGTAATTCCACAATAAAGACCACAGATACGATTTTAAAAAGTTAATGTGTAGTTTTTTGTACGTTTTTTTTTAGCTGAATGAAGCTATAATTTGTAATCCATTTAAGCTAGTTGTGTCCTACGACTTCTGTGTGAGAGCTTTTTTAAAAAAAATCGCGCCAGAGTCGCTTTGAATATAATTTTAATCCCATTAAATAATGGAGTATTATTCTGAATAGCACTTGCGACTAAAACTTCTAGCTTTTGCATACGAAACTCGCTACTACTAATTATATTATCTTTCCGGTTACATCCCGACAAAATCAAACTAGAGATAAATTTTATTAGATTGAGAATCTCATATAGCACCAGTGGTACACATGGCATTATTAATGTCCCATTGAGGAATTTTCCACGGTCGTTCATGGAATATAATAAAGCATCCTGAATTATTAATAGACTGTGGGACCTTTGAATTGTTGAACAAAATTGAATGATGGTCCGTGAAAATTTAAAATTCATAAACTAATGTTGCTCTTTGTAAATTACTTCATTCCGAGCCCATCTGTTTAATTATGTACGCATTTTTACGTATTCAAACAGTAACCCTCACCTAACTTAGGAGCATGAGTGATATTAATATTTGTATATACATATATTATTGATATCTGATTGATTCATTGAGCATTACGGACGGACTAATTTGTACGGTCGGCAACAGATATTAAAACGAGTGCTAATTATGAATATTTTATGTATCGTATGCTTACATTGTTAGCTAAAATATTAAGCTGTGTTTGTGTAATATATAAAAAATGCTAATGGTTGCTTAATGCTACACTATGTTAGGCGCATGTGTGAATGCGTGGATTACATGAACAAGTGTATGGCAAGAATAAAAACGATTCTCCCTCTCTTTATGACTAACTTTCGCTTGGAGCTTCACTTTTTGGCACTCTCAGCTCAATTTGCTTTTTAGCATCTATACAAATTTTACTTATAAAATAATGTCTTCCCAATCCCCAGACTTGGTATTGCAAGATAAAAACAATAATTATTACAAAGAATGCAAAAAATACGCATCTGAGGAATTTGCAATGCAAAGTATTGCAATTTGGAACGGGGGTGGGGATTTGGATCATCTGTTTAATGAGTACGCTATTACTACAAATTCTACCTCACTCGAAGGATGATTTGGAGACGACTAATAATCTAATATATAAAAATGAATATCTCTTTGTTCGTATGTAATGTGCTGCCATATCGTTCATCAGATTGCTAAGCTAAAGATTGTGCGAGTAACATAGGCATAGTCTAATATACAAAAATCAATGTTTGTTTGTCCGTATTTAATGCACTTCCATACTATTCATCCGATTGCGATAAAACCTTGCCAATTTATTATTTAAACTTGCGAAAATAACATAAATATAGTAAAAATATTGTATGGATGCACTATGTTGGCGCATATTGGTCTGGTGAAATGAAGTTTTGGCTGCGGGGACCTGAAGCAATAAACCGCTTATTGTGTTTCTTTTCAAATAATTATTAAGTTCTTATGGCATTGCGATGCATTCCGGGTATTCACTAGTAATAAATAAAATAAGCATCCCTTCCTAAACTTGATACTCGTATATTTTGCTACACTAGTTCTTTAACCAAATTAAATTTCAACATAATAGTGTACCTTTTATACAGCATTCTATTTCTCCTCCGGGAATCAATATTTTAACATAAAACTTAGTGGCACTGGGCAAGACGTGTATCCAATGACTTATGTCTGTTGAGTTATCTTTACTTTGGTGGTTCAACTGTTGCTTCAGTCTCAATATAGGCACCCTCGATCAGGGTTTTTATAATAGACGTCGAAAAATATTACGTTCTTCGTATAGTAATCAGGCAGTAGGATGCAATCGAATTTTATAATGTGAGTAGTATTTATATTAAAATTTTTCTTCTATATTTGCTGAGTACGTTGTATACAACAGGGATGATCAAAGTAAGCATTTTTCTGCCGTGTGAAATTAAAAGGTTTTTAATATGCAAGGCTATGTTTGGGTTAATTTGCGAAATTAAATAAAGATTTGTTCGACGATACTAAAAGCCGCATGCCTATTTACAGTGATGAAAAAGTTGTATCCTCAAGATTAAAGAAGTTTTTATTGTTTTAGTCGAGTTTGCCTGTGAAACTTTCAAAGTGAAAAAGTAAGGAGAACCTACACGGGATTCCGTTTCTTATTTTTACTTAAAATTATATTTAATATTATATGAAGCTAGTACAAACAAGCGATGAGGTTTTCTCCTTATTGGACTTTTTAATATAAAAAAGTATTCCCACTTTGTGTAGCCCGCGGGCGCCGCAACAAAAATAATACCGTAAAAAATCAATTTCACCGCGTTGTTTTTGTTTTGAGAACCACTGAATAATATTTTTACATGTTCCGAACCGGCGCCTGAAATATCCGGTTGATTAAAACGAGTCAAGAGGAAATAATTTAAATTTTAAATATGAATTTGGTGTCGAAAATTTTCATTCCTTGTTTGTTATAAGAAATTTATTTTATATTGATGTTTCCAAAAAATGTTTAATATAGAAATATTGGTTAAATTGTCCTTTCGATCTAACACAATCTTTATCATTTGTATGGTTTTGATGTTTTAGTAATTGAATATATTGCAGAATCAATGGCGAAGAGTGAAGAGAATATTTTAGGGATACATAATAATAAACCATATTGATTCCAAAACAAGCATTGTTGGTATAAAAAAAATAGTTCCCATTAACTGTAATTGAATTAAGAAGGCCTCCAAAATGTTAATAAACTAGAAAAATATTTTCATGCAAAAAATCATGATGAGGATCAAGCTGTTCAATATTTATCATAATAATTTTATACATAAAGAAACTACAAAATTAATATATATTTTACGAGACGATATGTTAAAAGCATTATATCTTTTATTTATGAATGTGAGGACAAAAAAAGAGAGAATGAACACTTAAAAAAAAATTATATTTCAAAATATTTTGTATTGAAATCTGTATCGATTGGTGAATATCAAGAAAGTGTTGTTTATAACGCTAGACCGCAAATGGCTCGAACAACATTGCAAAAAATTAGTGAATTTAATTGGGAGCTTTTGGCGCATCCTGCTTACTCCTCGGATATTTACCCAAGTGATTTTCACCTATTTCGTGCCTTCCAACATTTTTTACTAGAGAAAAAGTTAAATTCTAAACAGGATGTACAAAATTGACTTTCAAAATTTTTTTCCATCAACATCAGTTTCTTTCTAGGGCAATGAGATTAAAAAAAGCTTAACTTTAATTTAGTAGCTTAATTTGGACTGTTATGATGTTATGCTAAAAATGATAAATTAGCATATTATTAAAATGTTATTAATAAAAATTGAAAATAGTATTATGCCCTTAGTGTACTTTATTGGATGTGATTAATTTTGTTTTGTTCGACCAGACGTCCATCAGTTGTTCTTAATTACTTCTCGGTCAATTTTAATTGGACCATCGGGTCTGACTTCAAAGTTTTGCTGAATTTGAATTGGCATTGAATAAAATTAGGGAAGATTCACAACAATTTAAATGTTGGTGTGCGGTTGATTACGTTTTATTTTGCAAGGGATGAGTTTGCGGCCTATTATCTATTGATGGGTGAATATTTTTGAAAAGTCAATATGTCTAAATTAAGTTGTTTCGAAGACAAATTACATGGACCAGCGGTTGGTAACCTTTTAGGGCTCACGGACCACTAAACGAATTAAAATTTACAATTTTAATCCAGTGGACCACTAACTGGCCTTTTGTGTTAAATATACAATCGGGCCTTGTATAACACGGTTTTATGGAACATAGTTTTAAACAACACGTTTGTATAATTTTTTACATATTTTTTACAGCACGCTTTATATAGCATGGACTGAGGGAAGAAAATATACAATTTGTATAGGGTTGGATTATAAATTACGTCTATATATATATATTATTAGGTTTATATAGGATTATATTCAGTTTATAATTTATATAATCTTATATAGGATTATAAACTACATATATAATCCAACTCTTAGACCAAGGTATTATTTCAATATTTCTGCATCAGTTAAAGAAATAAAACAATCCAGTTTTAACACTTGCTGGAAAAAAGCTGTGGTCAGAAATAGCCTCTGTAGAAAATGATTTACCATCAATAGAATATGAATACCTAAGGACAATAAACATTAGTTGTGATATTCATGACATTCAAGTAATATTGGAAGATGATACGTTGAACGAAGACAAATAAGTCGGAATATTAAATGAATCTACAACAATTAATGACTCAGAAAGCAGTTGCAACGAAATAGATAAATGTTTTACATTAAAAACAATTAATTACGACATATAATTGGCTATTAAATTATTTTTAATAGAAAATGATCCTATAATGGAAAGAAGTTAAAAATTAAATATAAGAATTACAACAGATTTTGGAATCTTATAATGAAATACGTAAAGATTTATACGCTAAAAGCAGAAAATCACTTCAAATTTTTTATCAAATTTTTGATGAATGAATGCTATATTACATGTTATTAAAAAAAATCAATAAAATTCGTACGCATTCGGAACGCAAACTCTAATTTAGTATTAACTTCAAATCTTATATAGCACGGATATGTATTACACGACGTTTTGACAGAAGCATATAACCGTGTTATATGAAGTCCGAGTGTATTAAATTCATTTTTCAGGAAATAACTATTAGGTGCTTTAAAAATCTCAAAGCTGGCAAAGCAGTATGTATATGTTTACAATCTTACATTGATCTGGATATTTTATTTGTATTAATTGACTTTATTTTCTCATTTGACATCAAAATTAGCAGGAAAAGTGTTTGTTTCTTAATATATATTAAAACAATAAGTTTTGACCTCTCACTTTCCGTGTGTTTTATCAACGAATAGTTGCGTAAAAATGCAAGAATAATTTGCATAATTATAGGCAATCGTCAAAAATTTAAGTGGACAATTTATATAATGTATGCTAATTTGAGTCTCATCAGTGGCACAATTACAATGCGTTTAATTTTTATTCTTCCTCACAAAGTTATATTCATTTTTACGAAGCAGAATGTGTCAAAGATGATCGAAGAATATAATAAAGATAATGTAATATGGGTAAAATATTCGTTTTATATGAAAAGATCAAGTAACTCTCTGAAATGCAATCAAGTATATATATGAATGTTTATCACAATGCAGACGGCGTTAATTCGTCTTCTTCGTTAAAATAAGTATAACTAAAAGTAAGAAGGGGAGCTGCCCCCCTACTGTGCGCGACTCTGCACGCCTTCTGCAATATTGGCATCATAACTCAAATGTGAGGAAACTATTGGTTTGCTCTGGGACGGTGCTGGCTGATTTACGACCGCGAAATGCGCCATGCGGCCTCCGCATCCCTCGCGGTCCCTACGACCTGCTCTTCAGCTCTTCAGTCCTTAGGGAAGCCTTCGCCCTTCACCCCAGGCACGAGAGAATGTAACGTCCCATTCAATAAGCGAAATTTAACCACATGATCTGTCATGGATGAAATGGGTTAGCAAAGGTAACAGCGCTCATAAAGATTACGTACAATACCCAAGGGCAATGTGTAAACAAAGAACAGATTATCTTGGACAGGGACTTTTATTATAAAAAACACACATATTTTTACCATCTTATAGCGATATATTATTTTTTGCAAACGAAATACTTGATGAATCTTAAATCCTCAACATACAAATATATTTCGTAGCCCCATGAATGATACAGTAAGGTCCGTAGAACCACATAGCTTCATACTGCGTTCACTATTTCGTCATGAAAGAATTTGGTAGGAGGAAGTATATGGTAATGTGGTGATAAAAGTCTTGGCCAAGATTCTCAATTGAGCTAAAAGAAGGACCACATGTACGAGATAGGAGAAGCCGGCGGGAAGAAAACGTTTTCCTGCGGCACCAATGATCAAGAAGCTTCCTATTCGATGGAATTTATTTTTGTCAACGAAGGGAACTATATAAAAAAAATAAGATACTCCATTTGTATTTCATATATCACTAAATTGAAAATACTGGATCCATATTTATTCTTTGCTAACAAGTATAGTGTGTAGACCAGCGCTTCTTAAACTCATGTAGTCCGCGGACCCCCTCTTGAGCAAAATTTCTTTCGCGGACCCCCTCTTGAGCCAATTTTTTCGCGGACCCCTGTTTAAGAACCGCTGGTGTAAATACTGCACAGTTAATGATAACCACAATTACTGTTGTATAGTGCCCTGGTTGGAACTTTTAAATCAAAACATGTCTTGCATACAATTATGACAAGCACATTTTAAAAATAAGCAGAAGAATGGAATAATAATGAAATTGAAACTTTTTTACACAGTGGGAGTTTCCCAAATATTCATATGTGTTATAATATGAAATAATATGAAGCAAAAATATTCATGTGAAAGGAATGTCCGTATTGCGTATTTTTAATAAAGAGAAGTGATTGGCCTTAAGAAAGTATTATAGAATTTACTTGATTTATGATTTGGATAACATATTCAACTATGTGAATTTTAATGATTGGATGTAGATGAAAATTAGATTTGAAGGAAAAACTTAACTATAAGAAGAACACAATTTAAGAGAGAACTACAAGAGCGCTAAGAACTTCAATGTTACCAAATTTATTAAATCTCTTAACAAGAAGCAAACTGTTGAATACAACAGATTTTTATGCAAAAAAATCTACTTAAAAAAACTACAAAAATAAAAATATTAGGACAAAAGAAAATACTCTTCTTTACGAAAACTTATACGATAATTCTTATTACGATAATCTCTTTACGACTTATTTTATTGAAAGGATTCAAGTATAATGGTTTATATCCTGGCCTCTATTATAAAGGCTCGTTTTGAAAACTAAATTGTAAAAAATATAATTTCACCTTACCACCAAACTTGGAAGATTGGAAATACTAATATTATCGATCGATCATCTTCATTTAGGCTTTACCATTTTCTGTATCTGAAAAAAATATTGATGCCATCATTATGATCATGTATGAATGCGTATGAGTTACTGAATTTACAACAATAGTAAAAATAATGATAATTTCACGACTTTCTCGTTTGCCTATCATAATTTAAATATATATGGAAGAAAAATGGGTGAAAAACTAACACATGAAAAATACTTTCCCTACAAATGTATCCTATGGATATCGCATACATCCTATAACAGATATGGTAAATATGTAGTAAACTAAAATATAAGATTATTTTTATTACGTTTATGCTTCGTATAACACTTAATGATGCTGATATTTACATAGGGTAAGAATTAAATCAATTCGCTTTTATGTTATTTATAGACTTTATCGCAAAAAGTATATTTCTTTAGTGAATAATTTTGCAATTTCTTTGCTTCGTTTGCAGTTTCATAAATTTACTGTAGTCAAATATTTAAATAAAAAGTCATACGGAACAATTGACTAATTAAGTCTTTACAATCAGTCCTGTAGCTTGCTGAATACTTGAGATTCTGTCCGGGTCCAATTTCGATTCTTAATTACAGAGAAGGATTGTTCTGTTGAGGAAAATTTACAATTGAAAAATAAATAGCGAGAAGGACCTGTGTGTTGGTCTTTGTGACGATAATTAACCATTTTACAACACAGAAAGCCTGTGCTTCGGTGGAAGATTGAATTGGAATAAAATATGATGTCATTTATTCAGACAATAAATAAAAATATGCTTCACACATTTTGGCTCCTGAGGTTACCAGAATGGCTCTTGATATTTTTGTTTTGTTACTTTAGAGTTTCTTTGACACTCGAGTAGCGTTTCTTTTAAGCCCCCGAGAGCATCAAAAATTTACTTTCATCCGAGGATTTTGTTATTTGAGATGATATCTTATTTTTCCTTTCTATCCATTCACTCGGCCGTCTGCTTTAAAAGTAGCAATTTTGAAGCATTTTGAAACATTTACATACTCCAATTCAAAAATAACGTAATTTTTTTAGCTCAATCAATGCCCGCTAGTGGTGTCATCTAACGATCGAAACTAGCCAAGGCAGCAAAAACTCGGCCAAAAAAATAAAATATCCATCTTTATTATCGCAGGTAGCTTTATTTTGGCGAAAAAAAATTGAAGCAAGTGTCAATCATGACCAACGAACCGCCAAGATACAAGTCACGCGTATAACTCGGTCCTGTTGCCCAGGGCATACATCTTTTTTTTATATTCAGACCACGTTAAGAGAAAACGCAAGTGCCGTTGGTTCTCATCCCCCAAGAGGCAATAATCTGTTACTTTAAGACATACATTAGCTTGGACAGCAAACGTGAGGGTAGCTATCCTGCCCTTTCGAAGCGCTCCTAAAAATAAATACCATGGTCACTAATCCCACGACCAGCTATAATTTTGCTTTTGATCTGTATAATCTCCCTTATGTTCAGTATGGACGTAATTTCGATAAGGGATATTTTTTAAGTACACCAACATTGAACGAAAACATAAAAGATGTTCCAATATATATTATGGCACATATATATATATATATATATGGGGTTGATTCTTCAGTGCGGAGCTTTTAACATTTTTTCTTGAAGCTTTTTGGTTGAAAATACTACTCATATCTCCGGCCATCATAAACCACTCTGTGAATATGATATAAATTTAATAAATGATGATTTAATATTCGGAAAAAATCCATTATTTTCGCATACTCTCGTTTAAGTTTAATTTTTGTTGAGAATGAATTGAGATAAATTTTCTCTCATTCATCTTTTATAGAATAGAGCTTCAATTCAATACTTATACCCTAATAAGACATTTTTTTCAAATGTAAGTTCTTGTAAATATCATATTGTGAAAATTAGAGTTAAATTTATAAATCAATTTATATGTAAAGTAAAAAAAACATGGAAGAGGTCTCGAGAAAAATGTCTCTTCCAATTAAAAAATATTTAGAGCATTCGATAAGACTTTGTTGCTGTAAGCTCGTTACTTTTTAATTGCAATACATGTAGCTTATATTTTGGACAACGTCGTATAGCATTAAAAACCAGTTTACGAAGACATACATGACAATACGATTTTCGGTAAACCTCAAGTCAAAGATGGACACCTCATATATAGTACCGTTTAACGGTTTCATTGTTCTGAGCATATGGTCCAATTGATTTATGTTTTAAATTGATTAATAAAAAATAAACTTTCAAACTTGAAAGCGAGAATTAAAACTCAATATTTTTAACAAAATAAAATGCAATAAATCAAAATTTGCTTCATTAGTCCTCTGCAATAAGAAATTAGATGTTTAATGCCATTTATATAAAAACGATATATTTACCACTTTTTTCCAAATTACATTATTAAAATGATCTATTTATTAAATTAGTGTTTTGCATCATCATCATCATAGTGCAGCCACAAACAATCCACTACAGAGATATGGGCCTCTTCAAAATTCATTCACGGGAAGAGGCTACATCCATCTCATCCGTATCATACATTCACCTCCTCATTCGCTCGATATTGAAGGTAGCATTACCACCGAGTTTTATTTCGAACGCTCACCAAACTATAACTACAGGTATCCTGAATGAACGTGTTGACGAACGCTTCTGCGACCGTCTCGATAGGGAGTGTGGGAGGTTTGTAAAGACTGAGTAGTTTTCTTAGGGAGACGGTGGAAAACTACTCTAGACGACTTTTTTGACTCTTCTAGAAATAACTTTCTGGAGTGCAAAGAGTCCAGTTCCCCCTTTCCTCGCTAGGGCGTTGCCGAGATAGGGTGAAGACATACGTGATACTTAAATGCATCTCAGATTCGTTCCTACACCAACTGAGGATGTCTCCCCGTCACCATACAACTTACCTGAGCGAATTCGAGACTGAGTGGTTTCCCCATTTCAGGCTGATCCTCTCAGTTCAGCGATTCCAAAACGATATAGAAATCAACGGAAGACAATGCTGTTTTCGTTGCAAAGTGAAGTTCTTCATATGCATCTCCTCGAGGTCGTCTATTTGATATTCTTCTTGTCCTTGTTCTATTCCTAAAGATTCTTGGTTCCGAACCGGTAAAGTTCATCATACTCCATATTGTTGGGTAGGGACGACTATATAAGAGATAGCGAGTGACAAGCAAGCCATGGTTTATAAAAGTAGTAATGTTTAGTAAATAAACTGAGTATCAGCTTGCTGCTAGAAAGGTATTTAACTATTTAATCTTTAAATAAGTACTACTCAAGTGGTCAATAGTTAAAATATATAACATCGTATAAGCATAGTAGTTAGGAGTAGTCAAATGTTGTAAGGCCGCAAAAAAGCATTAATCAAATTGTATTAGCCAGGGGTAGTTATATCGCATCTAAGTATTCGAACTTCGGCGTTTAGTGCCGACCGGGCACAATCAAATAATATTTAATTGGTCAGACTGGGAGCAAACTGGAACAAATAGACATAGCTGGAACAAATAGGTGAAAGTCAGGTTTCAAGCAGTATCAACTAGTCAGGTCCATATCAATAAGATCAAACGTTTCAATCAATCAAGCTTAATTAAAAAGCCTCATCCATACGTTAATTTGAACCCGTATTACAAAAGTAGCCGCAAATATTTTATGAATGCCATTCAGTTAAAGGTTATAAACAAATATTGCAACAAGGCTATTATCAATCATTCGATCTCGGTGGTTAATATTCGGCAATTTTACATTTTCTCATTCATAAATTTGTTTTCTTCGCAGCTACAGATTTTAGAACTCATTCGGCATATGATTCTGCGTATTATTAGTGTTAAAATTTAACGTTTTCTTTGAAACCAAAAAAATTTGCATAGCAAAGAGCTGACACAAATTGGAGATTTGATATGCAGTGGAGTCGGGGAGCGATCAGGCCGTATTTATATTCGAACTCATTGTTTAATTATTAAGATACAGCACAAATAAACAACAGCGCTCTTTCTATTGTTAATTAATTTTATGTAAATATTCTAATATTTAATTAAGGTATTCCTTACTCGTTGTCTTCACTTGATTTTGTAACAAAAGCAAAATGTATTCTATTATTCACCGGATTCTGGCGCCCACCTAAAATCCACCATACGCTTAAGCGGAATATTCGTCTAAATCGGGTGTATATAATGTGTGCGGTATTTGAGTCCTTCTGATACAATGCTTTTGGATTTTTCTATTTTCATAAAAAAATGACTTCTAAAGCCCTTTATTAGCACAATAAGTATCAAATAAGCTATTGTCAAAGAAGAACCGAGTTTTATGATCGCTCAAAGTTTATATCATGGTCGCAAAACTTTTTTTCGATTCATTTATCCTACGTGTCATGTGGCCCACTAAGTGAGCATTGTCTTTACCCTTTGATTTGTGAGTTAAATTTTAGGGTGTTTGGCCACCCTGTATAATTAAATTATTACTGGATTTCATTATCTGGGAACGTACCCTGCTGAAAATGCACGCTCAGCCTCCACACTCGTTGGAGGTATCGTCATCAGATATTTAAATGCTAGTTCGAATTGATGATCGCGTGAGCCCTCATTTTCGTATAACACCATCAATGTGACTGATAAAATTCTTTTCTGCTGAGACACGGACTAAAAATCGCAAAATTCCCGATTTCCCGACAAATTATTTATTTCCGTCGCTGCAGATGAATACTTATATACTATAATACTTTTATGTGATTCGTAATTATATTACGGAGGAATACAAAAATTCTGAACCTCGTATCTATTATATTTCATATCGATATTCCCATTATTCGTCGAGGTGTAGTAAATACATCACCGGTAGGGAAAGATTACTATAACAATTTGAAAAACATATTACTGTCTAATCTATGTATACATATGCTATATATGTATACATAGATTAGACAGTCACCAAGTTCATCAATTAGTAATTACGCCACTGTTTCCAAGCGTCCAGATTTCGTCGGGAATGTCTCGATTTAGTAGCCTTCATCGTGTTGGTGAGCTGTACGATTTCTGTTTGATAAAAATTTCAATCCCGGGATTTTCGGGATTACGTTTTCTAATCCCGGGATTCTTAAGTACCTAAAACTGTCCGGGATCCCGGGATCCGGGATCCCGGGATTGAATTCCCTACTCACAAGGTCTATTTTAAGGGCATCGTATGAAATTTAAAATTATATTCAAGTCTGCATTTACATATAATAAATTTGTTTTGCAAAATATCTACACAGCAGTCTAAATGTATTTTTAAGTCACGCATAAGGAATACCAATTACAAGCTGTGGATTTAAATTTTCATGTCGTATTTAAGAATTTCACGAATACCTTTTTAATTGCCCTTAAATCTGCGAGTTTGAACGCGAGCTTTTTCTGAAACTTTGACCTATGATAGCGACCTCTAAAACTGATTATCAAAATAAAAAACGTATTCATTTTTTTAGGGTAGAAAGTCATATAACGGGGTAATCTCTCAATTTTTTAAAAGTCTAAAAATAAGTACCACCCTAGTGTATATCTTACCTATATTACACAAACACACAAATTCTTCGTTTTTTTTTTCGTGATCATTAGTTATAAACTTAAAATGTAATCGCCTTCATTCTGGGCGATCGTTTTGAGTAATGAGGCATTTAAAAATTATAAATATTCATAGCTATAGAACAGTGCCAATTGTACATTTTTGATAGATTCTTGCTTAAATTTCATGAAGAAATGTGTATGCATTTTCATTGGTCATATTTAAAGTCTAGGGGAAGTTTACGGGAGGAAATGGGGCGCACTCATCAAAATAAATAGCGGAAGAGTGGATGGCGATAAGGTGGAGCGCAGCGGGAGAAGAAGGTTGTTCTATAACTATTCTTCATCGTTTGTTACTTAGGCCTATTTGTCTTCACTTTATCTACTCCCATTGGGCTAACTTTCAGCTTATGGGACACAATAGATGTGATAGCTTACCTGGTATAATGCGAAATGCTCTCGACCGGATGCCAGAACACCTGCAAATGTTGATTGTCCACGTGAAATATTTGCTAATAAAACACACTGTTTGTTCTGCTTCATAGCATGAAGTTAAACTAATGGCGTAATAGGTATTATTTAATCTTCTGCTTCCATTCAAAAGCATTCGGTGATCACTATAATGAAAAACGATATAAAGCTCTTTACCCTACAATGTAAATACGTGCAATTAGAATATTGACTAACCATTAAAGCAATGCTCTTTTCATCTATTCCAATATGTTTATATATAAATCTAATATAAAAAACATTACATGCATTTAAAACTAAATTCATATTTTCATTCATTTCATTTCATCGTATTATCATTCTGACACTAATGAATTCAATTAAATTAAATACTGAAAGAGCAAGTTATCAGTCACTGATTTATGACTGTAAATGAATCCTTGATGAAAAATATAACACGGTAATAATATTGCTTAAACCTCAAGTAAGAAAATATTTGCGACGTTTACGCAGAAAAAAACTGTGAGGTAACGGCATTTTATTCAAACATTTTAATCAAATATTATCAATATATTTATAGTATTCTATGAATCCTTGAGATTCTCTTTTCTCCTATCTTTCCAAATAATGTTATCCTTACTATTTACTACGTGAAATTCATACAAAAACCGATATTATTCATAACCGGTTTTTGGATTTCGAAAGAAACCAATTTCCACCGGTTTTCGGTTTTAAAAAATATATGAAATTAAAATAAAGGATCAATTAACATTTAAAAATTATTATATAATATAAAAATCACAAAAATGTGAAAATACAAATATTCGGCATATGTAGTCAAATTTAAGCTTATCAGAATAATCTATAATCAAAAAATATATATATAGTTATTATTGCCGTTTGAAGAAGTTTTTGAAATAAAAAATATGAAATATTAATTCTAATTTATTCACCTTGATTTAGGAAATACACTCATTGTTCCGTATACATCGAAACCGCTTAAATCGAGACTTCAAGTTCATAAAAAGTAGGAGGATAGGTTCCAGAAAACCGCGTAAAACGAGTACATTGTATATACTTATATATATTTGCATAAAAAAAGAGAATTTTATTAAGAAATAGATTTAATAGCACGACATAAATTTATAACATGTTTATAATTTTGGTTGGCTCGAAATCACTACTATCATCGGATTCAAATCCACCAACAGGCTCTTCTTTTCGTCTTATTAAATAGTCCGTGACTAATTTTTATGCTGTGTTTATTTTTTAAGTCTTTATAAATTTCATTGTATTACGTACACGGACCTTTAAGGTATCGCGGAAATTTAACAGCACTTTCAATAACATTATCAGTGGCCGAAAACTTATTTTCTGAGTGATTGGCCAATTGTAAAGTTTCTGAAATGTCTTTATACGTAAATTTATTTGGTTTATTAGTAATTTCATT
Source organism: Stenopsyche tienmushanensis (assembly GCA_008973525.1). NCBI lineage: Eukaryota > Metazoa > Arthropoda > Insecta > Trichoptera > Stenopsychidae > Stenopsyche > Stenopsyche tienmushanensis. The sequence continues at coordinate 1,880,550 of WACJ01000535.1, forward strand.
ATCACTTTCAATAAACAATTCATCGATGTCACTGAATTCTAAATTTTCCAACCCTTGTCCCAATGCTTTTGCTATATTTAAAATGCCGTTAAATGTTTCATTTCTTGCTGGAATTATATGATTACGTTCAACTACTTCTAGCCATACTGCTCTCCAACAAGCATTTAATGTTGACTTTTTAATTTATTTAATTGCTAATCCTATATATTTCACGCAATTTAAGATCGTGAAATTTTACCAGGCTTAATATTTTAAAATAATGCATTTTTTTCTGACCGTGTAAAGGTGAAGCCGAGTAAAATGGGTACCGCGTAAATCGAGGGATGAGTATGCGTATTCAGAAAACAAAATACATCAACTGATCTGTTTATTAATGTCGATCTTATTTTTGTGATAATATTTCCCGATAATGAAAACACCCTTTCGTTGTATTTTTAATTTTTTCCCCTTTGGTTATTTAACTCGTATAGCGCAAATTCTGCTTTTCAATTTCACAATTCTTGCCCAAAAACGACAATACCTAAACGTGATGAAGGCAATCGGGATGGGAAATCGTCATATAAAATAATCCTTTCCCTGATACGGTACCCCATGGAGATCACCTACGTCTGATATCGGATATGGCACTTTAAAACGAAGATTAATGCAGTGCAATTGAAATTGGCAATGATCGTATATGCTTATATAAAAGAAATCTTTCATCGGTTTTCGATCTATGCGTTGTGAGTTGATTCATAAAAACCCAGTCTCGCTATTTAATAGCCATGCTTTGCCTAGGCACTGTGTAAATTTATTGTAAATAGGTAATTTTGTATTTTGATTATTGAATCATCAATGAGTATGAGCAAAAATATGTATTTTATAGATGCAATTCGAATGTTTTGGAAAGTTTATCGGGCTACATTCATCGCGGCGAACCGCCTACCCATTTCCGGGAGATAGGAGTGTTTATGCCCAGGAGATACGGCTGTTTGGGTAATTTCCCCCCATAAATTTCCTCGACGAAATGTTTTTGAAGTATATTGAAAAATTTTCAAACTCCGTCGGGCGCAACCCAACGTACTTGTCGGAATAGGTGAAAAACCAATATCGCCGCAGCGCCGGACCCCTCCCCTTGACTGGGTGAACTACTAATAAATTATTCTTTTAGGCATATTTGCCATTAATCAATTTAGGTGTAATGGCATATTTATTGCCTTTGTTATGGCCGTTATTATTTTTCGTTTTCTTCGACATTTGTCCGCGACGCGGACTGTAAGGGTGGTCACCCTCCCCGAGAGTCTTACCACGTTCTTTTCTTGCAAGCAAACTGCCAAAGTTTTTTTCTACAAGAACGTGTTGCGTTTTATAATTCTTGATGATTAAACCATAGATGTCTAACTATTTTAATTAATATTTTTAAAAAATCAATTATATCAAAATTATTGCTTACAGCCATATAAAATACATTATAATAAATCTCTAACATTAAAAGATGTACATAATTTTCATTATGACATAATACAAAATATTTTATCTCCCCTCGCTCTAAATTAATGTACTCTCGTTTACTGCTGTGCTCCATCCGTAAAAAATCATTAAAACGTATGTTATTTTTTGACAAATCCCGTCTTTGGTGTTCATACATATCCACGGATGGATATGATGTTTTCTTTGGATGAAAATGGAATAAAAGAAAAGTGTATCACCAGAGTTCCTTACGGCAGACATCGCGGTTATTTGTTTTCTTACGGCTTCCGTTGTTCCCTTCTTACAAACAACGTACGCTATACAAATTTAATATAAATAGAAATACTCAAGCATGGTGTAAAATGCAAAAAATGGCGAACAACTCAATGGATTTTGAATTTATATATCTCGAACTGAAGAAGCTTGAACTTCTATTTTGTTACAATTTTTTCTCTAATACACGTGTACGTACAAATCTTTAAAAACATATAGCCAACTACAGAGTATCTAAACTAATACCGCATTTAAAGATTAGCTCATACAGAAAACTTAAAATTTGAAATGTTTTCTAACATAAAATAAAATATTTCGCTTATCCCGTCTCTTTGTCTCGGTTGTATATTTTAATTTTAGGTTTTACATTAAAGTATTATAAATGATTTGAAAAGTACCTCTTGAGGGAGTTAATCAATTAAAATGGAAAAAAAATCACTCGCGTATTACTATTTTCAACGCCTTTATTCGAATCAAAATCTTTATAAAATTATAATAAATAATTTAAATGGTATTTATCATTCAAATTGATGAAATTTTTGATATGAAAAGGTGATAGCACTTAGTCGGGTGGGTCATATAATTAATAATGTATTGCGCTTGAATGCATTTTCAAATCTCACCAGATCGTGTATCTCCCACACCATGATACGATTAGCTCCTAATGGTGTTAATCAAAATCGCATTATAGGAGTCCCACTGTACAGGTCAAATGGTAAACCACCCCTGCCCCCCTAGCTGGGGCCAATATCACAGAGGCGACCCATATACGTTCGGCATTGATATTTTTTCATTTTGCCTTTTGTCACACGTATTCTAGTGACGTTTTATTAGAGTATCTTTTGTTTGCATGGGAAAACCGATAAGCAAATACACTGATAGTGTACGTGATCACGTTTTGTTTGAAGAGGACTAACACAACCGGACTCGGAAAAAATCGTGCTCCTCAAGCTGTGGCTCGCACGTCCAAGTGTTCTTATCATCACGCCCCAATCTCGTCTGAGTGCGATAACTGGGCCACACGCAAAAATGCGAAATACTCTCTACTATCTTCTAAATATGCTCGCGAATCTGGGCAACTCGGCAAAATTTAATTGAGGCCTGAAATGGTGGATCATTTTTTTTTTTTTTGTGCAAATTTTATGCTACTTCAGTAGTATAACAAGCTGAAATTAGAGATAAAGTTTAAATAAGTAAAGTCTGTAAGAGTAGAAATATTTATGTAACAATTTTAATTTATTTAATTCTACTTCTTTCGTAAAATTATAAAACCAGCCACTAAATTGAAATTAAATTTCAGATACATAGAGATACATTTTGACTTGAATTATATTTGTATTTGTATTGATTAACCAATGGCACGTACATATATTTATATATTTTTAAATACAATTTCCTATATTTTGCAGACGGGTGACATTTATATATATTTTATATGATTAAAATATTAATACATATGTGTACTTTCATCCTTAGAAAGAAATCTAAATCTATATCAAGTTCATTTGATATTTTTTCAAGCCGATAAACGACCTCAAAAAAAAAAGGTTAATTTAGAAGATAACTTATGACTAAGTGAAGGAATCGTAATCGTGTAATCGTGGTAATGGTATTATTTTGTTCAATGATGCTCATAGTTATTCATAGAAGGTTCTGTTTGATTTTTCCAGCTATCTCGGCATGTATCTTTTTAGGTGTAAGAAACTAGGGTAAATCCGGATAAATGAAATTTAAAATGCAAAAATCAGCACTGTATATTTGGTCATTGATCTCTTGCCTGCTGTTAAATTTTAACGAAATCCTGTTAAAGCCAGGTCAAATTTGATTGGCACTTTACAAGCTGTTAAATTTTACATTGAATAATATAGGATGAATTAATAGTTTAATGATTAGATCAAACAATTGGACAATAAGAGGTCATTGCTGTGAGACAAAATATATTTATTTTTCCAGGATTGATTATGTAGGATGTATCTGGATTGGGGATAACATATTTAGTGAAAATAATAATCGAAATATTTCAATTAAACGGCAAATATTCGCCTTGGCAACGCAGCGATAATTTTCAGAATTATTCGAATTCTAAGTATTGCTAATATTCGCGATGTATTTATTTTGTGTTTATTGTCTGGATTAGAGGCCAAGAAAATATGACTTTTCGCGATTTTTTATAAAGATAAAAGCAACAGAACTTCTTAAAATTTTGAGCTTATTTTAATGTTTATTTGAAAAATATAATGTATTGTCAAATTATTGCAAAATGGCGAAGTAATTAGCTGAGAAAAAATTATAAATACATCAGAATTCCTTGACAATAATTTATTCAGGTAGTTCAGTTAACAAAAATAAATTCATTGCCAAAAACGTTTAACTGAATGTTATTTTTTGCTTTAAATGTTTAGGCTTGTTCTTGGACAAACTCCAAGCATTAGTCAAAGCCTTGAGGAAGCGTCAAAGTATTTGGCTTTGTCAGCCACATTCATCTTTTATTGTTTTCATCCGAAATTATTACACAATAAAATATAAATCCTTAAAAATTTTCAATTCAATTTTCATTTGCAATTTTGTTCGACCTAATATCTGATAGGGTATGTAAAATCCCGTATAACAATAACCGCATAATTTTCCACTTCTATATATTAAAATTTTCTGAGAAACTATATTTATTATCCATTCATAGAATAAAACAATTTTGAAAGTTGAAGCTTCTATTTAACATCGAATATTAATTATATTTATAAGTCATATTATCATAATTATTGATTACGACCCGAATGCTCCGTTCATTGAAATTGTATAGCCTTCAATGAAGATTATAAATTTAACATTAAATAATATGTTTAGAGTATATTGGTATGCTTAAATATGGATGCGCGCGCATGTGCGCATACATGAAATTAAGATCGACGTGGTCCATCTAAATTATGTTATACACCACATATATAAAATGTATATATGCTTTAATAAATTTACAAGCTGTACAAAATAGTTCTATTAATTATTTTTTTGGATTTTGGATTAACACCATAAGACAGCATCTCTGCAATTTTTTTATAAAAAACTATTGGTCAGTAATATTAATGAGTAAAAAAGGATAAAATGTCAAAACGCAAAATCGATCTTTAAAAAGCGCCCTAAAACTGGAAATCCTTAAATTTTGATGACAACATATTTGATAATCATAGCTCAAGAGCATTTAAAACGTATCGCGAAGACGAATCGGAATGGGTGTGTAGATGCCGCACGAACTGTCCAAAAATAATAAAGGATAAGCTTTAAAAAATTACATTACAACTGTGTAAAACACTATAACGGGGAATAAAAAATATTAACGTAATTTATGTCTTGCCGTGTAGAATTTACGAAGAAGAGATTACCTTGTTTAGTGTTCAATGAGTGGCGGCGAATGATTGATTATCTGTTCCCGCAAGCAATGAGTTAATAGTTTAATTTGTTTATTTACAGACTCAATCACGAACAAAATGGTGGTGCTTGGTGTCCAAAGGCGCAAATAAGTTCTGATGTCAAGGAGTATCTGGAAGTGGACCTTGTAAAAAACCACCTAATAACCTTGACTCAAACACAGGGTCGATTTGGAAACGGTCAAGGACAGGAATATGTGGAATACTTCTTCGTGGAATTCTGGAGGGATGCCCTGGATCGCTGGGTGATGTATAAAAATGCCATGAATGAAAAGGCCAGTATTATTATGTTTCTTTAAATTTACTACCGAATAATTTAAGCCCTTCCACTTAATTAATAGCAATATGCAAATAAGCACTTTAGTTTATGCTACTAATAATAGTTGAATGATTCCGTAATTACGACATCATATGCAAACGGGTTGAAACCATTTATGTATTATTTAAGTAGATGAGACATTTGTAGAGGGATTAATTATACTAGTGCAAATTGAACCCGCTGCAAATACTAGCGGGCTTATCTCAATCCATTTTTACAATTAAAATTGATGCATTTTGAGACTTTGCTGGGATTAGATAGTGGAAATAATAGAAGTGGTCCATAAAGAAACTCTATGGTGCTCTAATTAAAATGGTTTAATATTAATGGTGAATATTGCAACCTTTATGAAGTCGAAAGCATGAAAAATATGCAACAAAGCATGACGCTTGTGAAAAGTGGTTAATAAGTTCGATCGATGGATTTCGAAATTTCAAACAAATTAATTTCTTAAACTATTTTATCTAATAATACAACATATCAAGATATGCTCTAAACTCTTCTACATGGTCTAAAATTTAAATAAAATATCTGTTTTATTAAATTTTAAAAAAATGCAGAAACTATGCCTTTGAAGCTCATGTAACACCTTAAATAAACCGAATTTCACGTTCACGCGTAATTCACATATACGTCGGCTTAAGGGATTAAGACCCCTTTAAAAATATTTTGATAAGCTGCATGCCCTTAAATTTATTGCTTATCAAATATTAAATGCATAAAATGTATATTTTCATATATTTAGAGATCCATCAAAATATACTATAGCAATATTAATTATAATTATATTAACGATTTATAAACATGTCCAAAAAAAAACGCCCCTTATATGTCCATGGGAGCAAGTTTTATTGGTTTTATATAATCAGTCAAATTTAATAAAAATATGCAAAAATACTATTTAATGTTTGATTGATATATAGACCAAAAATCAATATATGACCATTATCATTATTTTTTGATAAAAATTACATAGTAAGACTCGGTTAAATAAAAATCAATTGGATTATGTGGGTAATTTTAATGATTTATTTTCCCAAATTTTAAACAAATCCAATTATGGACATCCTTATTAAAGATAAGAGATTAAAAAATACGCTAAACACGTTTTTATAAAATTCTCCTCATTTAAATAGTATTAGATTACCACCCCAAAATAGATGCTTACCCTACACTCCCGATATATTAATAAATGTAAGGTTCTCCCCTTTTTAGCATTTGGCTTTAAAACTATTATACATCTCTTACTCTCTCATATTCCGATTTAAAACTATATATTTTTGGGTGACTATGTAAAAAAGTAAATTGGATCATGAGTTAAAATCAGTTATATCAAAAGTAGAAACACTTTGTATCCATTTTCAGAGCATTGCTTTGACAAAATTCTAAGTATTTCATGGACTGCACTTCACATGGTGATCGAACATGTCTCTTTATATCCCCCTTTTTTGTGGAGCAGTCTGCAAAAAAGGGAGTCGTCAATGTCTCCATATGTACTTCAGGTTTACCCGTTTAGGGTGAGATCTTCGGCTCATATCCGGCGTAACGTATTCCCTGCACCATTTTTGAGTGATTTCCACAAACCGGTCCACGTATTGAGATATCCAAGCAAAAAATGTATTATTGTTCGAAATGACGTTTTTACGTCGAGCAGATAAAAATGTCACGTTTGCAATATAAATATGAGACTCTAAATATAGGAAACATTACGATCAAAAACTCAATACATTTCCATGTTTTTTATATTTCCTCCCCCCTAAAAGACGTATTCTTAAGATTCAATCATGAGATATTGCTCCATGTCTCATATCTGAAATTGTATTATTTCCTCTTTCTTGTTGACGACGATGATTTTATAATTTAATAGAATATATGTGGCATTTACAAGGGATGCTCTAAATATTTCATAAAATGGAAAATAAGACATAAATTACTATATAACAAATAAATACTATATAAAAATTAAAACAGCTTCAAAACTCCATGAATGGACCAGAAGGGAGGTCACCTTAATGATATATATTTTTTTAGATAAAATAAATAAAAACTTTAAATGTCTTTAGACATGTAAAAAATAATTAAACTGATATCTCCTATGATGTTTGTGTCATTCAATTTTAAAATAAGGTAGTTTCCCTATCGCACCCTGTATTAATTATTTATTATATTTTTGTATTATCTTTATATTATGCATTTAATATCAAAATAAATAATGTCGAAAAATATGTTTATTTGACGCATTTTGGCGTCATCGGGCAAGTTCGTTTTTAAATTTAAACATTCGCATTCTGTTGAATAAACGTAATTTGCGGGCAACGCCCTGACGTGGTCTTTATTTTTGGCAACCCGTATGCGGATGTAAAAGGACGTCTGTTTAATTTTATCTCGGTGTGTATACTAGGGTTGTCCTTTATGGGGAATGCTACAGGTATACGAGGGATATGAAAAATATGGTAGATGTTTGTTGTGTAGACGCTAAAGGGCAACTCCAACACGTACTTGGTGGTGGCGCAGCAGTTGCAGCTTCCTTTTGTGGCCTCGAAGGTGCGCTTCATCCCCTACTCCAACCACCCCCGGACCGTCTGCATGAGGGTGGAGATTTTCGGCTGCCTCTGGGAACGTTAGTACCATCAATACCTGGCCAAATTGCTCCGAATAACCGCGCACGCTCTCCTCGAAAGCCTCCCGGTGACCGGGGGGAGGCGTGAGCGGTTATTCCGAGTATTTTAATAACAGCACGGTTGAATTTTTTTTTATTCATCTCCATTTTTAAATTATAATTTGATCATTTAGTAGTTAATTTGCCTAATAATTTGTGCCCTATTAAAAATATTATTGGCGAATTTTTCTATAAAAACTTATTCATTGAAACATAGCGCTGGTTAATTTATACAGCCATTGAAGTTATATGGCTGACAGTTGGATCGTGTTTTGAAGATTCATAAAAATTAGCCTAATGAGCCATTAGATATTATATTGGCAACCGATGCAGATGCTAAAGTTTCTGAAAACACCCAAACTTTCCAACAAAGATGGTGTTCAATGGAATGAAGTTGGGGTTCAATTTTGTAACAACAACTTCCATTCTATGAAATAAATAATCCGGAAGCACTAATATTGAATCTGCGCATCAACAGTAAAATCACACATTTGTCTTTTGAAAATTACCGTAAATTGGAGCTGTACTTTTCATACACTGCTGTGCGATTTCAATAGTTTTTCAATATGAGCGATTTTGCAATAAAATATTTGCGATTTGTGATTTTAAAAACAATATTTGATGCTAGCGATTTTCTGTGGTTTGTATGTATTACACATTGAAGAAGGTCAATCAGCTCTAGTTTACGGTGGCTGTCGTGTAAAGTGGCAGCTGACGCACGTTTCTATTCTTCAGAAAGCACCGTCAAGTATGAAGCTCCTGCTGGTGAATTCAAAGATGGATTCAATTTAACGGATGTCAGCTATGATGGCATCATTGAAGAAGGTCAAATGACAGGAGGACTTGGACAGCTCGTCGATCGTCTCTATGGCCAAGACGATTATGCTAACTTTGAAAAAAAATCAGGTGCCGGTCAGTGCAATAAAATTAAACTCATATTTTAATATCAATTCAATAATAGATTAGATAACACTCCTTTTCATTTACAAATTTGTTTCAATGTTTATATAAGTCAATAGACTGCGATATACAAATTACTTCAAGTCCTTAACCTTATCTCCATTAAATTTTATTGGGTTAGTCAGACCAACTGTTATCAAATTCGCCTCATTGTGACTATCAAATAGCTGATAATAGCATGCTCATATTAGACAAAATATCAGCATTTTATAGCATTTACAAGTCATTAGAATAATTATTCTAAAGAATTCTTCATTACCTAAAGTGAAGCGCAGACAAGTTAAATGTATATAAACATAAATTTGTTTATTCTTTATATTGAAAAATGAGCTAAATAGGAGCAAAATCAATAAACATGACAATTGTGGACATTTACAAAATGGGCATTCAATAAGACCACAGTACGCAATGACTATAGTTGATAAAATTATCATAGTTAATGTTTTTACTTTATTTTTGTTAGTATCTACGCTTAGCAACCCTAAATCCCATAGATTCCTGTGTACGATATATGCTTAGATGCTTAAATGCTTAGATGGCTATTAAAATTAATTAAGTGGGGACAGTATTCTAAGAAATATATTAGACAATATGTTCAATTTCATAAAATATCAACATATTAAATAAAGTGTGAGCATTTGAAGCTAAAATATAAATAATTGACAATGCGATGGCAATTTAATTTGGTAACACTTAGTCTGGCGAATCTTGTATAATTCTAATCGATCACCCTGATAATTGATTTATTTTTTAATTAAAAATTCTCAGGCCTGAAACTAAAAAAACTGTTTTTAAATTAATTTTGTATTAATCTTTAACGTCATATACGTTTTATATGTCCACAATTGGGCTATTATCTTTTGTCCAATTGTGGAATGAAATGAATATAAAATAACTTGGTTGAACACAGATTCAAAGTTTAAATTAACCACTCCCTTTCAGGATTGTATTTTACAATTAGGTCATAAGAGACAATAATTAAAATATGTTTAAGTATGCCATGGATCAAGTTAAATCGTATAAGAAAAGTTTTAATTAACATGTCATAAACAAGAACGCAATAAAGTTTGTCACAACGATAGAAAACCTTTCAGACTCTTTACAGCTGCAAAAAAGCAGCCTTAAAAATAAGATTTTGTATATCTTAAAATGTTTCAAATTCTGGCAAGCTGATAACTTTTCCCGTGTATTTTACAAGAGTGTTCAATATTTATAATAAATTCGATGTATAGGAAGCCGTTGGGTTGGATGGAACAATGAGACGCTCGGTGGACCACTGGAGATAATATTCGAATTCGATAGTATCAAAGAATTCATAGCTCTAAATATCCACATCAGCAACATGTTATCTAAAGGAGTTCAGGTGAGTGCATAACAATCATTTGATACCTAAAACCCCAAGAAATTCGGTAGATACTAGCAGTGCCGTAACTAGGGTATGATGTGCCCGTGGCAAAAATCTAAATTGCGCCCCCCCCCATCCCCCATTTTTTCGTGATATCAAGAAGTTGTTCATTTGTCAATTTTTTTCTATAGATCTGAAAATAAATTTTTGATTTTTAATATGTGCAAGAGAAGAATATAATAACCTATTAATGTATAAAATTAAAAACTAAGTCGGCTTTTTAGTTAAATTTTCATATATTCTTGACAAATTTTACCCCAAAAAAGTAATTTATTAACGCGAAAACCTTAAAACTTTAAGTATATCCAATCAACAATATTATACTGAAAAAAAACTCCCAAAAATTCAGCCAGTTCGATTTAAAACTTTTTAAGCCCCAACTTAAGTCGTTTTTGAAAATACAGATTCGAGATAATCTCATTTAACCCATTGACGCACAGTTACCGTCAAATACCGTCATGAGTCAGCAGATAATACCTGCTTATTACGCCAAATAAGTCTCTACATACCATCTTCGCCGACACTTTAAATCAAAGACTCTCAAGCTTGACATCGATTATCTGTCCAGTGGCTTTATCTACTTCGAGTCAATTTTCAGAGTAATGAGAATGAAAAGTACTTGTTTTCAACCTTTTTTATTGTGACAGAGGATCCTGTTTAATTTTTCTTATATTATATTTGGATACGATAAGATTTGAAGTGCTGCGAAGAAAATATGCAGACTTATCTGGCACAATAAGTATTATCTGCAAACGAAGACGCAGGGGAACCCCACGAAAGATACCGAAAATGACTCCGTAATACTGATATGTCAATTAACGCGTATTATTTAAAGTAGAATGGTCAAGTAAAATAAAAACCACGTGCAACTCTCTCAATCGGGTCGGTATCCTACGTTTTGCGCCCCAAGTCCAGTTGCGCCCGTGGCAGGCGCCTGCTTTGCCACGCCCTAGTTACGACCCTGGATACTAGCGTTATACGCCAAATAATTACTTTCATAATTTCTCAATCAGTCCTCATTTAAAGATGAAGATTGAAAACAAGTCCATAGAACTAAGTTAGGATCATATAGCGAGTGGTTTAATTGTTGAAAGACTCTTTGCTAAAACCATCATGAGTGAACTTTGAAAGATATTTGATGAGTTATTATGCAGAGTAGCATGACGTTAAGAACTTTCTTCCCTATTGTCTTTGATTTGATGACCTTTCGAAAAGAAGCGATAATGGGAACTTAAATCTTCTCTCAACATGTATGCTAATTTTTATGGCATAAATTTTATACCTATCTCAAAACCCTCACCTGTTAAAATTATATTTATTAGTATAACATGATATATGTGATCAACCTATGCTTTGTCCCCTATCACAAAACATTGGAAAAATGTTTCGTACTATTCAAGATCTCTTAACGAAAATTTTACAAAATTTATTATTAAAATGAAGTCATATTTTTTCATTAATAATACTTATAGCTCCTCCTATTTGAAATGGTTTTATTCGCGCATTGCTTCTATAAAATGCTCATATTAGGGTCATCTTTAATCAAATCTCTTCGCCATTGCATTTTAAGAATATGCATTGATTATTTCTCAATGACGTTTAGTATCCTAGAGTTATATATATATAAATATGACAAATTGGAAGAATGGAAAATGTTTTGGATACATTAGACATAGGTACATAGGTGAAAAGAACTGAAGAATCATTTGATGGCTCCGTTTATTATTTAGAATATATTAACATTTGACCTGTGGATTAAGCGGTCTTACTAGTTACTCAATCTCTATGGGTTCAAATCTACAAGAGGTGTGTCTGGCAACCACATGCCAAAATGCTTCCATGCACCATGTCAAAATGTTCCCATAAAAAGGATGGCTAAAAGCCACCATAAAAATATAAATATAATTTACTTTTATTTTTTCAGTTGTACGAGAAAATACACGTATACTTTTCGTTAAACGGCCAGGAGTTCCAAGAGAGGCCTGTAATATCAAAGCCAATCCAAGATCTGGATTCGGAGTTAGCAAAAAACGTTTCAATATTATTGAAACACAAAGTAGCTAGATATATTAAATTACAATTTTACTTCTCATCGCAGTGGATTTTAATGAGCGAGATCGCTTTCGATACAAGTAAGGCTTCAATCCTTTATTATTGTTTTAGATAAATGCTTATAAGCCTATTGGTTCCAATACCGAGATATTGGATTTCACAGAGCACAACGTAATATTAATTTACTCTATGATAAAATTCGACTTTGGTGGAAATTTGTACCAAAATTATATTCATAGAATTCATAATAAATATATTGGCACAATAGAGTATTTTTCTTGTTAAGGTAGTAAATGCAGAAAAATTTAATTTGGATTCACATTTAGCCGAAGAAAATAATTATTTCTATTAATAACATTGAGTTCAAAATTTCCCATAATAATATAAAACCCGTCATACTTTTTTACGGTAAAATTAGTTTAAAAAACCTTCAAAAATAAATATGTAGGAATTGAAATAATATGTTTTATTAAATTTTAAATAGTCAAATAAGTCAGTGAATATTACTTTAATATTGGTACCACATTTCCTTTTGTACAATTTATTAGGTTGATGCATAAATTACGTGTTCATAATATTTCTCGGTATGAATTGTTTGGTTAGGTTGCAATAACTCGTAATAAATAATTCCCTCCATATCCCACCAAACACAAAACATTTTTTTTTATTAAGTTCTACTTTGGGGATGGATAACGGAACTGGTCCTGGCTTGGACCAGTGTTGCTTCCTAGTTTGTCATCCCTTTAATGCAAAAAATGTACAAACTTTTGTTTCACACACAAAGAAACACATGTGGCAACTCGGTCTAGCATGTTTGCGGGTGACAGGATTTGTTCCAATGCGATTCAGATGCCTCACTACCGTAGATTGATTGGTATATTATTAACTTCAATGTCCCTGGTATTTTGACGGATATCTGTTTCAAATATGACTTTCAGTACAACATCATCGGTGGTTGAAGAGACTGCTGCTATATAACTCGACTGCTGATGATAGATTAAATAAATGTTGGAAAAAACTCTCTTTTTATAATACAAAGGAAACATTAAGCACAGATGTTAATACAGTTGATTAAAAGTAATATATCATAGTCTATGTAAAAATACGACGTTTCTTATGCATCAACTTAATAGCTATAGAAGTTGTACTACATATCGGACATTGGAAATATCTGAAATGCAAATAAAAATACAGCTTAAAAAAAATCTGTAAATTAATTATAATATTGTGAAAGAATATTTAAAAATTATATATGTGGTATAGTAATATTGCGTTATATTATATAAGCAAAATCAGTATATGTTGACAAGCAATACTGGATATATACTGATCACTTATTCGTTTGTAGGCCAAATACGATATATTGTTACTCATATTTTAATTCAAAAAAATAATGGTGTATGTTTGTGTCAACAGTGCCGGTAACGGGTAACCTAACGGATATGCTGGAGCAATACTACGTGTCCCATGACATGATCGACAAAATTAATCGTCCTCGCTCCGGCACAGGAAATGGACTGGGCGATAACGGGAGTGAACCGCCAGCGGCTCCCGGGGGTGGTATGGGAGGAATGTCTCGTGCGTATTTTGCAGTAGCTGGTGGTGCTTTGGCGGCGGCTGTAGCGCTCCTGGCGTGCACAGCCATTTTGCTAGTTCGCCGGGGCCGCCGCAAAGTGGCGTTATTACACAAACACACGGCCCTGGTGGCAATCACCGCCCCCGATCCAGCCCTGTCCAATGTTACCATCGGGATGAAAGATCTGAAAATGGCGACAGGGCCGAGACTGCAAACTAGGCCATGTCCACCACCACCACGAATGGACGAATCGGACAGTGAAAATTCATCCATTTACCACGAGCCTTACAAGCTATTACCGGCGGTGAAAAAAGAAACCAGGATACTCATCAAGAAAGAAAATAACATCAACATATCAACTAGCAAAAGCTTGGACTATGGTGAGAGAGCTTACAAATATTATTCACACATTTTTATGTTTACAGCTTATATCAACGTTTTTACCCACTATGTATAAAATTGTAGCGTGAGTGATTCACCATCCCCATGCAATAACGCTATTAATCTGAGCAGATTTAATTCGCCAGAGTGATAGCGATATCTTCCGTCTCTCTTTAGGTGAAATGTGTTATTTTAACAGGGTCGTTCACTGTAGCGCTACATAGATATTGCATCTGCAATACTGACCGATCGCTTCCTCCACCTGCACCATTACCGGTTGGGTAGTGACGCACAGGAAGCGGGAGATAGCGGAGTCATCGGCTAGCCTTGGCTGCGAGAGGACGTCCTTCTCGCAGCCAGATCTCTCCGAGAGCGCCCCCGCTCCTACGTTACAAAATCATTCTACTTAATACTGGACAACGATATTTTATCAGTACTAACACTTGCAAAATGTGTCTTGCATTGTGTATGTGATGACATCTTATTGTTTTTCTTCACATATATTTATAAATAACAGTCTTTTTGTATGGATTTATAAACTAATAACAAGATCGACAGACATTATACTTATGTTCGCCGAAAATTGGCTTTCTGCATTTGTGACATTGTGACTTTGGCATCCTCTTTTTAATTCGAATATTCGAAAAATATCGACGTATTTTGAATTTCAGTTAATGATTGATCCTTTTAGAATAATTTTCCGTGGGTTTTGGCAACAAGTCTGTTATATTTTGGCGTAAATTACACTTCAAACAACAGTTTTTAAAATATGGACTTAAATTCCGCGAATCTGTTCTATTAAAGTATTATATTAAACGTGATATTCATATTTAAAATAATGTTAAATATTTAGTTTCGTCTATAGCATCTTTTGATGAGTTGTCGGATTTTACAAAAATAAAACTTTTTCAATATTTTAAGAAGCACGATACTTTAAAATTGATTAAAGGCAAATTATTAGCAGATTTCTTCATCCATTGAATAATCTTCAAAAAATTGTTCAAAAACCTTAAAGGAAGCGAGGTATCATAAATTGTTTCCAATATCAGCTTTGTAAGCATTTCAATCGTGAAGCGATTGTTTGAAAACTCTTAAAAGTGTATTTGAGATGTCTGAAATGCTTCGGGATGAAAAACTGTAAGCGATACCGCGGAAACAAAATGAAAGATTGAACAATTTATTTCAGCCTTGAAACAATGTTGCGACCACACATTTGACCGCCTTCTTCTTTTCCAGGATTTTCAAATTTGAACGGTTTTGAAGACAAGTTAAAGTTTTCTTCAGCATCTGTATACGAACTTCCAGCGCCTCCACCGCCCACCACAAGGCTGCCACCCTACGGGAAGCCTCCTCTCAATCCCCATGAAACTTTTTATGCTGCTACTGACATTATCCAGGTACGTATTTTCCCCTATTTTTTTAACACTGAACCTCTTAGAGAAGCAGAGAATAAATAAATTTAAAAAAACAATCATCTTAAATCAAAAACAAAGCATCAAGTGAGTTTAGAATTAGCATAATTTAACATACTTAAATAAATAAATAAATAAATATATATCAAATGTGATGAATTTCAAAATTCAATACCTTAAAATTTATTTTATAACTTTTGGGTCTTTAAATATACAGTTGAAGCATATGTGACTAGGGGTCCCAAATATTCGTAAAATCAATTATTCGAATATCGAATGTGAAATTGGTAAAATATTCGAATATTCGAGTATTCAAATATTTTATATATGTAGACGAGGGTGATTCAAATATAACCCAGAATTTTTCATTAGTGCTATTATATAAAAATATAAATGGAGCATCTTATTTTTCTATAAAGTTCCCTTCGTTAGAAATAAATTTATTCCCTCAGGAAGGACGGTTCTTGATCCCATCACACAAAGAGGGCGAGAAGTATCATCTTCTGTTGCGCAACGCGTTTTCTCATAGACAAAGGCTAGAAATCAAGTGAAATTTTGATGTTTTTGGTTTCAACGAAATCAAAAGGATCAGAATTTTATTTACTTTTCAACAATACATATTTTTTTAAAAAAGTGCATTGAACATTCTACTTTTGAGCTTGGCCGTAATTTCATTTTTATTGAGCCTGCTGTTGAAAAAACCCTCTCAGTTGTCATTGAGTTTGGTTTTATCGACAGTATCTAAATATCACCCTTTTTTTGGCATGATCGATATTTTTGAATAGTTTTTTAATAAACTTTACACAAATTCAATAAAATAATTTCAATAAACTTAGCACTTTTTTGTATTTCTTTGTTGCTATTTCGATTGGCAGAAGAACATTGAGCAATTTTCTTAAATAATATATAACGAATAATATTCGATTAATTTTACAAATATTCGAATATACGAATATTGGAAAACGGGCAAATATATTCGAATATCGAATATTCGATTGGGACCCCTATATGTGACACACTCATAAAATATCCTCTTTACATAAAATATATAATACAACCCCACGTATTTATTTTTTACGAATAATATCACTAATTGATTTAAATTTAAAGTTTATTCAAAAGAAAGATCGTTCTACACAAACAGTACGTATTTAAAGTTACTTAATGTTGACATAATGCACAAGTATTAATTTTTAATTATAAAGAACTAAAGTCAAACTAAATTAACGTTAATATTTTTATTAAAAGCCTTTTGATAAGGAAAACAAAGTGCTATGTTTCGGTCTAAAATATAGATCACTATTTAAAAGTTGAATTCTGACGGTGTATAAGCAAAATTAATTCCACAATTTAAATGTAGTTATTGACTTGTGGGTAGCCCCGTGATTAAGCGGTTGGAGTAGTAACTCAATCGTTATGGGTTTAAATCCACAGGAGGTGTGGCTGGTGACCGCATTTAAAAAATATATATTCTCTATGAAAAATATGTCAAAATAGTTGGTAATAGTCCCATAAAAGGGATTACTGAATCTCAAAATAAATACAGTCAGATATTATATAATTTGTTTTGTCTTCCGTTGTCCTTTATATCAGTGGTTCTTAAACAGGAGTCCGCGGACCCCTGGGGGTCCGCGATGCTCTTGCAGGGAGTCCGTGAAGAAAATTAAAAAAATGGTTGTGAAACTTGGAAGGATGAGGGAAGAACGTCGAAAGATTATCTGTCCTATAAAATCTTTCTTAGCTTGAAATTTAAAAAAAAACTCGTAAAATCAAAAGCTTGTTTTTACTAACATGTTTTCAATTCAATAATTTGAAGCAGTTTTGTCCCCCGTTCCGAACACAGAGATGTTATGAAAAGAGCTTCTTATCGAACACTTCCAAGAATGTCGCTAAAAAACGATGTTTACAGATCCTAGATAGCTCTTTAAAAGATGGCGAATAAAATCGCATAAGTTGTGCGGTTCTTCAATTAGGATCCCCTGGCAAAATTTATCGCATATTAATGGTTTGTTTCCAGTGGTATTGAATGCGAACGCCCCTCGAGTTTGCTCATAAATCCACCACAGGTGCTCAATTCAAGTACCATGTTCTAGTGCCACTCCATTTTTATGATTCCACTATGCAATAAAAGCTCTATTTTTCATTTCTTTTGAGTAAAACTCGAATTTTATTATAATGTATAAAATGCTCTAAGCGCTTTGATTGACTTCATTGTAGTGCTAAATTTTATTGACTAGAACCGAAGAGGTTTTGTCTTTGAATCAATCTAAATGCTGCTAAAACCTATTAATACAGATGGATTCTTAAGCACATTTTGATCTTTGATCGTAGATATTAAGGATTCTCATCCATTATTGATTGATAACTTATTGAAATAGAATAGTAGACGTTCGTTTTATATATACACCTATCCCTCGATTTACGCGGTAGATACGTTCCTAGAGAAAACGCGTAAATCGAAACCGCGTAAATCGAGACTTCAAATTCATACAAAAACGGAAGATAGGTTCCAGAAAATAAAAATCCGCGTAAATCGAGACTTCAATTTCATATAAAGTAGGGGGATAGGTTCCAGCAAAAACCGCGTAAAACGAGTACATTGTATATACAAATATATCTGCATAAAAAAACATTTTTTTTAAAAAATAGATTTAATAGCTCGACATAAATTTATAACATTTATAACTTGTCCCAATGCTTTTGTTGTATTTAAAATGCTATTAAATGTTTCATTTCTTGCTGGAATTACATGATTACGTTCAACTATTACGGTCATACTGCTCTCCAACAAGCATTTAATGTTTACTTTTTAATTTCTTTAATTGCTAATTCTATATATTCCACACAATTTAAGATAATTTATTAAAAAATTAATTCGAAAAGTTCGATTTTTATTAAAAAAATATTTTTTTCTGACCGCGTAAAAGTGAAACCGCGTAAAATGGGTACCGCGTAAATCGAGGGATAGGTGTATATAGAAGAACCATACATTGCCCAATGTTCATTGATCCAAATATACCTAATGCCCATATGTAAATGATAGAATTTAAATCTAATCACACTATATGCTCATGAATCTCTTTAGGCTTATAAATATAATAATAAGTTTAGGAACTTATTTGTCGTTTGTATTATTCTAGATATGCATTTATATAATTTTTTGATGTATAATTGGCTTGAAGTATCTATGTCCATGGTTTTGCTCGGAGTAATTCTATTGAGGGTGCATTTTTGATGTTCAATCGATTAGTACCGAATCAAGATACTTTTCACGCAATATTTTAGCACATCATTAATTAAAATATAATAATTCAAAGAACCGCGAGAAAGAGATTAATTGGCTATCGCGGTTAAAATCCATATTTTGATTAAGAACCCTCGTCGAATAAATCGGAGAATGCCGAAGGGCGGGAGCGAAGGCGGTGCCCTCCCCTTCGCTATCAATACATTAGAAGCCACAAAAAATAAGTTCCAGATCGTCAGTTTCTCGTATGCTGACAGCATCCATTGTTAAAAGAACAACCATTTATCTTTTTCCACTCGAGAGCCTTTTTAGATAATCCCGCTTACTTTTAATTTTCATGTCTTCATCCCGGAAGAACTTTAGAAGAACAAACAAGCGGAGCGAGAGAAAAATCTTATAAAGCCAATGGCAATAGATCCCCGCACCTTGATTTACAATCGCATCTTATCTCTTAAAATATAAGAGAGGGTGAAATGTAAACAGGGATACAGAAGAGTCATGGAGCCAACCCTAGTTGGTTGTATTTTTTACCAAAATTTTGCAAAAATTAATCATAATCAATTACTTTTATCCACATCACTTTTTATCTATCTTCGTTTGAATCGTACCAGTTCGTTAACACATGTACCATTTTATCTTATTTTTATTATTGTACTTCAATGAGATGTATTTAAATCCAAAAATCCATTTTTATCTTTGTGTTTGATTCCAAAACTCACAGCCAATTGCGTTTAAATATTCAAAATATTTCTTTGTTACATTCATGTATCTCTATTTATTGTTCATGTTACCAAGGTATTGCTTTGAAAATTTGTATTTGATTACAGAATCCCTTGTAAATTAGGACTATCGATGAAATTAATATCCTTTAATTATTCCATAATATAAATAACTTTCCTTTAATTCTAATTCTACATTATATGATGTTTTATGTAAGATCTTATAGATTCTGCTTTTTTTATGAATAACATATATGTGATCAGGCAGTATAATTTTAAGTTTATATGAGAAATTCTTATTTAATACTTCGATCGATCCTATCTAACACGCTAAAACACATGTTTTTCTTCATTTTTATTAACAAATTAGTATTTTCAACGTAACAAATAAGCATTAGCCGGATTGTTAATCAAATGACGATGTCAAAGTTCGACTATAAAATCAATAATTTCATATGCCGATAAATTGAAGCAAAGTAAAAAAAAATAAGCCCTTATACGCGTGTCCTTAATTTTTGTGGAAGACCATCTTAAAATTTTATTTGCAGATATGTTCGATATTTTGTCGAATAGAATATTCAGGAGAGTGTTGCTAACGTTTTAGGTTCTCCTTTCGCCATTTGGGCGATTATAAAAAAGGTTTCGGCCGTAAGCCACGTGCAACCATAAGGAGGCTCCCGAGGGAGAGAGGAAAGTAAATAATTTTCCTGGGAGAAAAATGATCATACCGGGAGTACAAGTTTCGATTGGCGGCTATTACCGAAATAAATGTATCCTATTATCGCGATAAGTAGGGGCTATATATTGTAATTCAATATATACGTAACCCGACTCCTTTCGGCGATTGTCGGTTAATAACGCCCATTCAATGGGAAAACTTTTAAAATAATTCGATGGAAATCACCACCGAACCCATAACTCACCGGCTACTTCGGGAAAAATACTAATGGCCCTCCACGGTTGTGGTTAAAGTTTCTCCTTTCTTTTTCATGCTCTAATTACGAAAACAATTTGGGCTATAGCAAATCAAATGTGTGCATTGTTCACTTGATGAGGGTAAGTTGATAATTTTGCATTTGTAATCAACAACCAACATTCGGTCCCAATCCGTAGAAATGTATTCTGAAGCGCTTAATACAAAAGGGTGTAAAGAAAAATCCATCGGTGATTTGTGGGAGCGCTGATTGGCGAGGAAGGAAATGGATTTTAAACTATGGGCTGTGTAACTTTTGATCATGTTTTTATAGTTACTCAATCAAGCATTAAAAACAACATAAAATTAATTTAATTAGCTGTAAATATAAAATGTTATGTGTGTGTTGAAATATTGAATTCATTTTATTTTGGTTTTATCCATTAATTAAGAATTTGCTGGATGGTGTTCATTATGTTGATTTTAAGAGCATCAATTATATGCAGTTTACACGCATATATCTGCCATTTAAGATAGCCCCAAAAGAAGACGTCTAAAGACGTTAAATCGGTGGCCAACATATTCATCTAGAATGTCCATCGTCCTGTTGGAATCACATGTCGTCGGTATCTATATCATCTAGTTTACGCTACAAGAAGATGCTTATCATTGATCTGTAGGGCTCGTCGTTGGCGGTTATGGCTTTTTTTAATGCATTTAGTTCTGATTTTGAAAATAAAATTTGATCATTGATACACGGTGTTCTCTAATACAAGCCTCTATCATAATTTGCTATATACTATTGAATCATATACAATGATTTTGATAAATAATGCTCTAATAACATGGCCGCCATAAATTTTACAATTATCCAATCACTTAGAAAATAAGGTATTGATCACTGATCCTGTAATTGAACGTGCTGTTAAAACTTTTAGCGAGACAGTGAAATTTACTTAAGAACAAAAACACAACATAAATTAGTTACGGACTATTTAATAAGATAAGAAGAAGAGTCTGCTGTTGGATTTGTATCCGATGATAGTAGTGATTTCGAGCCAACAAAAAAAAATTGGTTGAATTAGAATACAGCAGTGAGGAGGTGGAATAATAAAATTATCATTATATAATTATGCTTTTAATTATAACTCACACTTTTGCAGATTACAAATTATTTCAATAACCACTCTGTTTTGTAAAAAATTGGCTTTTAATTTTCCTATATTTAGTAAAATAAATTGGCAACATTCATGTAAATAAATTAAGGACGAATGACGAAATTAATTTATTTTCCCCGCCGACTCGTACTCGAGGCTGTATTTTTGTGATTCGGTCCTATTTTTATCTTCAATGGAAAAGTCATAGAAATATGTACTCGTGCAGATCGGAAATCAAAAGAAAAATTCACGAAAATCAATTCAATTTGCATCGTAATGTCGATTTCGAGGAAATTCGCCGCAGGTAGCGCGAATAATGCTCTCCTTTACAAGCAACCCTAAATCAAATGTTTACTAATTTTCGAGAGCCTTTCAGACAACGTTCATATTTTGATCGCTCCGGCTTTGAATCACTCTTCATCGATTTCCAGGATTATTTTGTAAAAAACACCCGCCGAATATTTAAATTTTGGTATTAAAATAAATATTTTGGAAAGTTTGATTGCGTTTTTTTTAGTCAACGTCTGAATTGGATGGTTAAACATGATTAAGTATCTAAGTGACCTTATTACGAACCAAAACATTGCCCCGAAAAATCAGAGATAACGAAACTAAACATAAAAAACGCGGTCGTTTTACGCTTGCAATGCAAAACACCGAAGTGAATCAATCGACTTTTGAGAGTGAAGAAATCGACAAGCTTCGGAGATATTTCGTAGAATTTCAAACAAAGAAAGCTGTACAAATTACGTTTAATTGTAATTAAGCATTCTCGCTTGTTAAGATATTTCAAAATAATACTATAAAAAGACAAAAAGAAATCATTTTATTCGAAAACCAGGACTGCCTTCTTGAGCAAAATTTCTTTCACGGACCCCCTCTTGAAAAACATTTTTTTTGGGGGACCCCATCCCAACCCCTGTAACTAAATTTTTCAAACAAATAAACATTTCTTAGTCAAAATAGATCTTTTTACAATGTTTTCTCTAAATAATTCCATGAAAATATTATATATGTTATTTTTTCATATTTTCGTGGATCCACAGGGGTATTGACTTCGCAGACCCCAGTTTAAGAACCGCTAGTCTAAACATACATCTAATATTCAATGAAGGATTTATAAATCTCGTTTATCCTTTATAATATTGCATGTTATGTATCACTGCTCTTTTAATGGAAATTAATTCCGACCAGTACGACACCCATGTCCAAATTTAATACGTCCGCAAGCCTGTGTTATAATTGTTGCAACATGCATAACATGGCGTCATGTTTGCATATTGAATTTATGTTGTCCTTGCTAATAAACTAATTTTTAATAACAATTTTAGACCGAGAGACGAGAGCAACACTTCACTGCCGGAAAATTCACCCCCATCAAATTACCCCCAGAAGATCCACCTGCAGATTTCAAGCTGCCATCATTTCCTAGACATCGTCTAAGGATCATTGAAAAGTTGGGGGAAGGAGATTTCGGAGTGGTGAGTATTTTTTTAATTCATCCAATTAATAATTTAAAAAAATATTATACAAATTCTACAATATATATCTCAAGCCATTTTGATTACATATTAATGGGATGTTTTTATTAAATTTGCGTACATTAGTATTATTTCCACAACTGGGAATAACATCGAATCGGAAATCTAATAAATTTACTTGTAGAGAATATAAAATATAATAATTATTCAGAGTTCATAAATAATGTATTAAGATAATGAACATGGTGAAATTAAAGTAGTATGATAAAATTATGCAATCTTGAACAATATTCATTGATTTTTTTTTAATGATTAGAACATCGTTGGGGATTCATAATAGATTTATAAAAATGGGGATTTATAATAGAATGGGCTTTAAAGTGTTCATTTAAATGCTGAAAGAAGTGATTGTACTTAAGCTACCCTCTTTCAAAATTAAATTTATTTTGGATTAAAAACATTAATATAAAGGTCGCAAATGGCTTTTCATTGTTTCATTGAACCGAGGATATAATCTGAAGTATTAAAAAATCGTTGTTTAGGATTCTCCCTTTTTATGATGTATAGCGGGGTCAACTAATCGCCCTGGTCTATATTTAAATAGTTAAGCGTAGAAATAACATAAATCTGGGCGAACTACACAGCCTTTTACGAAAATGGGGATCAATTCTTATGTATATAAAATAACAAAATTTGCTTTTGTATTTTTAACCCTCAGATTATTTAATAAATATACTCGACAATTCACTCAATCTCTATAATAAAAATAAAAGTAAATTTCAATATGGGGCACAGAGTAAGGTGAGTACTTTGTTTTTGTCACGGGCAAGATGTTGTTTTAGTACTTTGGCGAAATAGCTTTCTCATTTTGAAACGCTGTTCATTTAACGATCTTCACGGCCCAGTTACACTTTGCCTCGCTTTCATTTCTTTCTTGTGGTTTTTCATTTTGACGGAATTGTATCAGATCGACATATTAATGCGTTTTGAAGAAGGCTCTGTTTATTTACTGGCTCTGATACGTTTTCTAAATATTGAAAAAAAAGCTTTTCACTTCCGTTGAAATCGAATAGTGTAAGAATCAAATCTGCCACGCCAGGAGTCAAGTAGAAAATCCGACCGAATAAAAAACTGACATAACGCTGATGGGAGCATTTCCTTTCGGAAACATATTAAAAAACGCGGTTTACATTCCGGCATTCACCCTTTTATTTCCCTAAAAAAAGGCAACAAACGAGGAGCTCTACGCCACCGAGATTATTTCTATCTACCTAATATCAGGGCATCCAGGTTGAGATGACACTGAACCTGGATATGAACACGCTTTGAGATATACATTTGAAGATTTTACTATTTTAAATGTATAAAAAAAATCTTTATTGTGAATAAATCGTTGATAAAAAAGATTCATACTTTTATAAATGAACCCATATTGAAGCATATTTTATACATTAGTAGAAACCAAAATGGTGTTCCTTTTATTGCTTGATCGGTTTTGGGATTAGTTGAACTTAGACTGCTGCACTTTCAAGTCGTGTTTTGTACTCTTTCGGTGATTATACTCATCAAGAATAAATTGTGATTTTTAAAATTCAAATTTAACAACCCAATTTTCAATAGATCGATTTTCGCCAAGTGAAGAATTTATTCGAAATTTAATGCGTTATAATTTTCTCAAAAAAAAAGGACTGCAACGTGTGCTACTAAAAATACTTGCGATATACTGGGTGATATTTTAAATGTTCACAAATATCAAAATAGGTTCCAAAATTTTCGATCTGGAAATTTTGATTCAAAGAATTGCCCTTGTCGTGGAAGACTTTTTTTTTTTTTTTTCTGTGGGCGAGAAAATCTTCGCAAGACGCCCAGTGAAGCTGGGCAGTGTAGGATTCACGATTGTTCGGTCGTGCCTGCCCACTAAACCCGCCCTTGTCCTTCTCTGTCCTCCTGGTATTGTTTTCCACATTGCTTCGGGAGGACAGGTAGTCTGGCCTTAGGTGATTGGCCCTATTCTATTGTTGGAGAGGCTGTTGCGCTCTGCGTCTCTCTCTTTCACTGCCCTCTTTGGCGCTCAGAATCTCTTCCACGTATTCGCGCCAAAGGTCCCAGTTCTTCTTGCTCTCCATCATGCTGTGGATCATGTTGTTGGCGTTGAGCTCGGCTACCCCGAGTGCTTGTTTCAGCAATTTCCTCTGGGGTGCCCAAGCCTCACAGCTAATGATGGTGTGCTCTGCATCATCGACCTCCGCTTGGCAGTGGTGGCAATTGGCAGATGTTTCCTTGCCAATCCGCTTTAGGTACGCTCCGAAACATCCATGTCCGGTGAGCGCCTGAGTTAAGCGGTAGGTCGTTTCGCCGTATTTTCTGGCCCTCCACCGACTTACGACCGGTATAAGTCGGTGGGTCCATCTTCCTTTTGTGGACTGATCCCATCTCTGTTGCCAGGCTTCCTTCAGTTTCTGTTCATGTTTGTTGCGGTTTTTGGGATCTTCATAGTCCAAGGCCCTCTTTTTTGCTAGGAGGTCCAGCGGCGGGATTCCTGCAATCACGAGCACCGCATCTTCTGATACTGTTCTATATGCTGTGGTGACTCGGAGCGCTCCCTGTCGCTGGACCCCGGCCAGCTTCCTTCTGTAGCTTTCGTGTCTGAGCGACTCATGCCATATCGGGGCTCCGTACAGAAGGATCGAGTGTATCACCTCGTTTATGGTACGTCTTCTGCACGGTTTTGGCCCTCCAATATTGGGCATGAGCCGCCCTAGTTCATTGGCCACCTTCTGCGCCTTCTGCGCAGCTGCTTCAATATGTTTTTTGAAGGTCAGCTTGTTGTCCAAGAGGGTCCCGAGGTATCTCAGCGATTTGCTGTATTCAACCTCGTGACCGTTCACAACAAGCCTCTTGACCCTCGGTCTCCTTCTCCTGCTGCATATCATTGCCTCCGTTTTCTCCACCGCTAGCTGTAGGCGATTCTCACGCATCCACGCGTTTATCCTAGCGAGGGCTTCGTTGCTCTTCGCTTCCATGTCCCACGGATGTTGGGCTGTCACCAGCAGCGCGACGTCGTCTGCGAAGGCAATGAGTTGTGCTCCTACTGGCATCTTGACCTCTAGTAGGCTATTGTACAGGACATTCCACAGGGTGGGTTCCAGGACGGACCCCTGTGGAACACCCATCTCCAGTTTCCTTTCTGTGTCGGTTTCATCGTGATGAACACGTCGGTTTCTGAGATAATCGCTGACGAGCTCCTCGGCGTACTCAGGAACTTCGAAGTTTCTTCTGAGCGCATCAGCGATTAGTTCCCAGCTGGCAGTGTTAAACGCATTTTTTATGTCCAGCGTGACCATCACGACGTCTCTGCTCCTTTTGACCGTGCCGATCCACGCCTTTCGGATTATGTCTACTACTCTCTGCACCGCTCCTAGCGTGGATCGGCCCGGTCTGAATCCGTACTGCCTTGGTGACAGTTTCTGCTCAATTTTTGGTTGGATCCTGTTAAGGAGCAGCTTTTCCATTACTTTCCCAAGACTGTCCAGCATGCATAGTGGTCTCATGGTCAACTTGCCCGGTTTCGGTATCAGTGCCAGCCTGGCCGTTTTCCATTTTTCTATGAATTTTCTTTCTGCCAGGCAGGCGTTTATCGCTCTTAACACCATTTCTGGGCACTCGGCGATCACTAGTTTAATGATCTCACCGGGAATGCCGTCCGGTCCTGGGGCCTTTCCTGTTTTGGTTTTTTTTCCGACTTTCTGGAGTTCTTCCATTGTGAATGGTGGCGGTGGTTCGCTGTCGCCTCGCTCCGCTTCCTGGCCCTTCTCTTCCATATTTTTGACAGTGCCGGGTTTATCTGGGAATAGCTGCCTGATCTGCTCGACAGTTTTCTGCTTGTCGCATTCTATTTCTCCTCTTCCCCGCAGTTTCCCTCGCACAATCTTGTACGGGAGTCCCCACGGGTTGGAGTCGAGCGTGCGGCAGAGTTCTTCCCAGCAGAGTGCCTTGGATGCCTGGATCATTCTTCTCAGGTTTCTTCGGTCAACTCTGTGTGCTTCCCGACACTGCTCTCTAGTTTCCTCGTCTCCCCCAGTTCTTGTCAACCGGCGCCTACTGGCTAGACAGAGTCTCCGTTGTTCGGCTATTTCCTCCGTCCACCAGTATACGCCGGGTCTGCTTTTTTGGGACGATCTTCTTGGCATTGCCGCGTCGCAGCTCCGTTCAATGAGGCTCTGGAGTTTCGCCATTTTGCATTCTGCACCCTCCAGATCTGACGCGCTTTGCTCCATCTCGGTTTCTCCCGCACGGAGCACCGTGAGGAATGCTTCTCTGGAGAGTTTACGGGTCGACCATCCTTTGGTTGGTGATCTCTTCGTTTTCCTCCGTCGGCCAGCCAACCGGTAGGTGATATACTGGTGGTCGCTATTATGTCGTGGAAGACTGCGTAAAGTGGATGCCGCCACACTGACTGCTGATATCGAAAGTAAACCAACACCAACTATTAAAAAATATCAGCAAACCTTGGTTATGCATGGTGGAGTATTCAAAAAAATCTGGAAAAAGTCGGAAAGGTGTAAAGACAAGGATAATGGGTGCCGCACGAGCTAAGCGAAGAGAATTTTAGAGATAAAAATTACCAAACAAACGATGAGGCCAAAATGGACTTTTAGAATATCGTCTTTCAAAGACTGTGATGTTTTATGACAGAGGCATTAAAATGATACCAGATAAGTAGACAGAGGTTATAAGCTAACGATGAAACTTACATTTTGTAATAATATATGTATTAAAATTTTAAAAATAATATGAGCTTTCAAATCTTTCATTTATTTTTTTCCCTTTTTTTCGGTGAAACACTTAGCTTAGTGAAATGTGTATGAAAGTGAATTGGTTACTTTTCAGTCCCCCTAATATTTGGAAGACCGAAAAGTAATCAAAATATTTAGATTAGACAAAATATTTAGCTTTTTTTAGACTTAAATGTCATAAATTATTGATAGAGTAGGTGTATTGTTGATATTACACTATGATAAATCAGATCGCCATTAAACAATCGGCAAATTGTCAACATACTTTGATTATTCATGGTTCAAGAGCATTTTCGTTAAGCAAATAAACTAAAATTAACAAATCCCCTGTTGCGTGCAAACTTTAAACGCCGCATTTAATAAATGCATATTCACATAAAATGCCATAACTAAAATATTCAAATATTTCAAGATAGTACTCAGCCAATATTCCAATTCCAGTATGTATTTAAAAAAAGTTTACGTCTAACTCTTGCATGTGCGTTAATTACACAAAATCCCTATATGTTTATTAAGGCGTCTTCTCACTTTAGGCGCCTCAAAAATAGGCTATTTTCACGATTTTTTTTCGAGGATTTTCGCTAAAAATTATGAGATAAAATGGATTTTATGTAATAAACACATCTTTCAAGTATATGAAAAAAAAAAAAAAATTTTTTTGAACAATTATTATAATAAAACAGTAGCATCGAAAAACTCGTGTAGAAATGTTATGTTCGTGGCTTGTTGATGGTATTTCCGAGATGGGTCATTTGAAACAAAAAAATAAAACAGTTTTAGATTCAGTATTTTAGTGGCTATAGCGCATATTATCAGATTTTTGAAATTTGCGAAAATAACAAAATGGCGCACGTTTTACGAAAAAGTAAAAAAAACGCGTTTTTTTGCAGTTTTTTGTAAAAAAAAATTACTTAAAATCAAAATTTCAAACATCTGATGATATGCGCTATAGCCATAACTATGAAAAATATGTCATTCAATTTTC
The DNA here is from genome assembly GCA_008973525.1 of Stenopsyche tienmushanensis. Taxonomy (NCBI): domain Eukaryota; kingdom Metazoa; phylum Arthropoda; class Insecta; order Trichoptera; family Stenopsychidae; genus Stenopsyche; species Stenopsyche tienmushanensis. The sequence goes on from WACJ01000535.1 coordinate 1,909,753, forward strand.
ATGATAATTGGCCTGATAGTTTCCGAAATTTCATCAACAAGCCACCGAAAAACCTTGTTTTGAGATAAACGCGTTTAAAGTTTTGGTTGCAGAAAAATTGCCCAGACACAGCTGTTGAAACATTCGTTGTTATTTTGGGTATTTCCTCCGAAGATCTTCATAAATTGGTTTCAAAACCTCGTGAACATCTTCAGCTAGCGTAGAAAGATGTTTAAAAGCTTCTATTTGATTGTTTTTCACCACTTTCTTGTACTTGCACTATGAGTCTGAACAATATGTATGCAGCCGGGTGCTCTCAGGTAGTCACCTAACGGTCGCCCAAAAATGTGGTTAAACTCGTCCGATCTTTATGAAATTTCGATATAACATTTTTGAAGATATGTACTTTCAAAATTTAAAATAAAATAAAAATCGATTTTTTTTAAATTTGTAAAGTGAGAAGACGCCTTAATATAAAAATATTTTAAAAACTAGAACAGCTTGATTTTCTTAGCTAACAGGTGTGATAGTACATAATAGATAATATATAGGGTAGGGCAGATTTATTTTACTTCTATGTGAAGTAATATAAATAGGACTACACATAATTTATATTTTTATGGAGTATTTCAATGATCAGCATCCTTTTTTTGCACTTTTTTCATAATTTTTTAAACCATAAATGTTTATTTGGAGGTCGGATTTTTGTTTTCAAAATACTACTCTCGGGGTATTTTACAAATGTACGTTGTTATTTCACATTAAATCATGGTAGGTTTGACACGAAAATAAAATGTATACACACATGAAGAGCGCTTTATAGCAGTAGCAAGAATTTAAGATTTTTTTTAAAGATTTAATTAATCTTAATAAACCAATGAGAAAAAATAATCGGCTTATAACACATTTACTAACATTAACCAAAAGATGCAAAAAATTAAATCAAATAAAAATATGCATCATGCAAAAAACCATTTGTTGTGTTAGCCAAAATATTTGGTTTTCCTTTAATTTTCATTGACAAGATAAAATATTTTTAATAGTTTAAAAATTACTTATTTTGAATTGATTATTCAATCAATAACAGCCAGATAATTACCATAGTAATATTGTCTACAATTAAATTATATTAAAATTTTCACATTGAGTGGCGTTATTAGATTTAAAAATTTTATGAAGAAGTATGATTGTCCTTTATTCAGCGATGCAGTAGAATTTTGCTCACAAATATTTTGTAGTTTTGAAGTTATAGCGATTTTTACATGAGAGTATAACATCGTCAGCAGTGAGCAATTTTGCCCGCTAAACGGCAAGTTCGCGCGTGTAACTTCGCCCAACTCATGTGTATTAAAAAGAAGAAGATTCATGGGAACACTGAATATGTCTTAATACAGCAAATATCTTCATCTACTGAAAAAATCCATTCAAATCGAAAATTGGATGCATATGGAAAAAAAATATTACTTCATCTTTGGAAAGTTGAAGAACAGATAAATTATCGAATGAAATTCAAATACTTGCCTGAAAATTGCCGTTAAATGGCAACATTCAGTCATCCTCATAATAAAAAATTGCCAGAGAAAAAAAATTGACCCAAGCCCCCACGTTGTCCTTCAAGGGGAGTTCATATCTAAAACTTGTGATTAATTACCTGGAACTTCTTCTCAAAGGGAAAGCCTTTCTTTAATTTCGGTTTTTCTGACAGTCTTAATTGAAATGTGGCATAATAATTCAGGTCGGATTTTTGCAGCGATGTCAAAAGCAGTTGTTGGTTTTTTTATTGTACGAATACACAGTTCGCTTAAACGATTAAAAGGACGAAGTCAAATTGAAAACTCTCTTTTACCTTATCTTCTACTTCTTTCGCCTGCCTGTATAAACTCTTCTTCAATAGACTGAGATCTATTCCCCGGATTGAAAAATTCCGTTCCATTGACACTCTTTTCTAGGGGACCTTTATGCCTGTACAAAAGGTACGACCCTTGATCGATTGCTCTGTTCCGTCTCGATATATAAATTTTTGTGGATATGGACTCCGAGCGGTCTATTTTATCTGCTGTGACAGTTCAAAGAAAATGATAGAACCGCCCATTTATCGTCTATCTATTTTTTATGTAACACATACATCAACATGAAATTCCTTTTTATAAAAATCCTGCCTTTGACAATTTTATTAACTACCAGATTAACATTTCTTATCATAAAGATATGAATATTGTTTGCATTATAAAACGACAGGATTCAAAGAGTTAGCACTATTGTCTATACTAGTCTATTTGCCTACATATAGTCATTTATTTTATTTTTATATCGATTAAATTCTTCCATGAATATTATGCTGATTATGCGACAAATCAAAGCGCCATTACTTTCTTAATTTCTTCACAATTAAAAAAATACTTATGTCTGTCATATACATATGAATGATTTTATTATGGGATCGATTCTAACATTAAAATATTCTTGTTTGTTTGAATATTTACTTTCCAATTACATGACCTCTTAAGTAGATTATTAAATGGCTTCGTTCTACATTTCATTTAAGGACGTTTAATAGGTTTAATTTCATTGTTATGAAGTTCTATTGATTATTTATGGGAAAATACTTCAAATTAATTCCTTCTTTTATTATTATTCGCATTATTTGTTTTATTATTGCTTTGTTTCATCGTTAGATCCACTTATCTGGTATAATTTTAATGCCTCTGTCATAAAACATCACGGGCTTTGAACGACAATATTCTAAAAGTCCATTTTTGACCTCATCGTTCAGGTTCTACTTATATTTCAAGCAGCAGTAAACTTCTTTAGCATTTTAAATAAGATATGTTTTTATTTCATATTAATATTAGATAAAGTTTTATTTGTTATTACTAACAATCACCATTCAATGAGAACATTTTCTCATTGATGACCTATTCCCATTTTCGGCAACATCTGATGGAGTTAACTGCTTTAGTGGAAGGAGAAGAAGAAAATGAAGTCGTTGCTTTATATTTATATTCCGGCGGTGCGGTCTCTTAATTTTCATAAAAGCACTTCTTTCTTATTAAATTCTGTATTGACGTTGTTAGTTTGCTAGAATAACCAAATCAAATTTTCGAGGCATCCATGAATGTACACACGTAAAATTTGTATACTTTTTAAATAAGTCTAAACTTTCCAAGTCTCATTTTCGACATTATAATATCAGAAAATAATGTTTTATGCGTTCTTGCAATTGTAACAAAAACTAAATTCTTCCAACATAAACGGTTGCTATTTACAAAATAAATATTTTAGGATAATGACCTAGGAGTACGGTTTCCCGAAGGGGGAAACAAGTGTAAGAAGGAAGCACTCGTTCCAGGTTTAATAATGGGATGTGTTTTTCACATTTCTTTGTGTAATATGAGCACAAATATCAAATAGTGAGAAGAGATAATATTTTTGTTTCGGTCATGATGACAAAACGTGAAATAGTCACAGATGTTAAATTAATGGAAGCGGTGCGCCCTACGAACAAGACGATGGAAACTGTGGAGCATTCCCTCGCAATGTGGACATACCACATCCAAATAAAATAGTTACAAGCTGTATATTTCTTTCTAGCGTCTCAAGATTGGTCACAGAATTTTTATATGTCCAAATGTCGAGCCGTTTTGGTTAAAAACTTGATTTAAAAATTAAAAATGTACCAAAAGCGACTATTTTTATTGCTAAGCCTAAACAGCTTCCTCCTTATAAAAAAATTACATAATGATTTCACAAATACATTCTCTTGCACAAATATAATAGCTAACTATTAATTTAATCCGCCAATCCTGGTTCTAATGCCCTTCCGTTGTAGTAAAAGATTTTAACCCAAATGTATTTCATTCTAAGACACCCAATATTTAATTTTTAAGACTAGTAGTTTTTTGATTTCTCTACTTTAAATATTATTCATTTTTAACAAAAATGTTGAATTCATCCTAATATAAAATTTATTATGGCTAGCTGATGAGATCGGGTTCCATCAGACTATACAAAAGTATCATCTTCCAATCAACAAAATGGTGTGTAGACATTAATCATTTGTCTTTACTAAGACTCTTTAATAAGCTATAAAAGCTTCCCCCTTGATTGATAACTTTATGAGATAGAAATATACAATCAGAACCATAGCGTTTTATACGGGACTTTCAAAGTTTATTTGAAAAAGATTATAAGTAAGGTTGTCGATTTTCAGAAACTAAATGTCAAAATATTTAAATAACCTTCATATTCTTGTTCTTCGTCCCCTGACAATTCACGAATGATTTCTCAAAATCAAACTCGTCAAATGTAAAGGTTTATTTATTACAAAGATTTTTCGATTGTATAAATCTATTTGAAAGTATATATTTTGCACGGTTCGTGCCAGTTTTTTTTAATGGAATTGATTTTATTCCAACTTCCGCATGAAGCTTCATGTAAAAGATTTTTTCTTGGAAATGAACCATAGAACATTTATCGAAAATATGAGCCACACAAAGAATTTTTCAATTCAAAAACATTCGAGCATAAATGAAATATTTCCGATCAAGGCTGATTTGATAGTTTAGTAAATATTCCCAAAATGTCAAATTGTCACATATAGGTGAATAAAAATACTTTTATATAAAAATTTCAATGAAACAACTGATTACTTTATTATTAACTAGCTAGTACCCGGTGTGCGTTACAATACCACACAAATAAATTAAGTGTTTATTTTTTATTCTGTTGTTTGAACTATCTTTATATATTTTTAATTGTGTTAATAAAAATTCAAATTCCGATATTTCGAGTCTCCTGTCGGGCTCATGGACGCGGAATAACTGCCGTCGCCATGTTGATACTCTTTGTGAGCATCCTCCGTCCAATGCGCGATGTTGGGCCGTGCATTTAGATAATATCCCAAAGATCGAAAAAGATGCTAATTTGTCGGAACCAGGTCTGATGAATATAGAGGATGTGGAAGTTCTTCCCATTTTAATTCCCTGATTTTTTCAGTCGCTCTCTTCGCCTTATAGGCTCAAAAAAAAGACGAACTTTTTATCTTGAAAACAAAACTTTGCACTTGTTGCAAAATGCAAATTGCATTGTAAAATGTTTGAACTAAAAGACCACGGTGATTGCATCATCTGCGATAGTTCTTCAATACTCAATCGAAGATCTGTTTCTACTATATATCGTCATCAATGATTTTCCAGTTCTATGTGTATCTTTCAAACATCGGTTAACCTCGGTTAACATGAAAACCAAAATCGATGATAATACTTCACCGTAAATTTCACTTATGACTTTTGTGACCGTTTTTGTGATGGTGGTGTTCAACCCCTGATCGAAAAACAGCAGCATATTATGCTGAATGTGATTTTGGTCGATTTTGGACTTTGACATTTTACCCTCAAAAAAATTCACATTAATATTACTGAATGAAAGTTCTTATAAAAAAACTTACGGAGATGCTATGGTCACCGTGTTTGGACACAAAATCGGTAAAGACTTATCGATACAATATATAATATTCATAAATAAAATATTAAAGGATTGTTCATCATACTATGAAACACGATTTAATGTCACATATTTTCTTCTCTTCTTTTTGGCTGAAATTCATCATCACTACTGCTTTCGATTACATTTCCGGAGTTCATATTTTTGAGTTTTTTTTTTAATCTTTTCATACCTTGCAAAGCGTTGTTTAATTTCTCGTTGAAATTCAAAAGCTTGATTTATATCGGTAATATTATTTAGAAAATGCGTTTTTATATTTTTTTGCCATTTGTAATCCATCAAGACCCACCCTTCTTCAATTTTTTTAGAGAATATTTTCTGCAGCTTTCATATCGTAGGATCTATACTTTCGCCTTTTATTTTTATGTTGTGTAAATAATTTCGATTCTTCGAAGCCATCCTTTACTCGCTAAAACTTCGGTCTCTTGATTTATTACTGGTTGATTGTCTTGACTGATTGATTAAATTTTCTTTTAGCCTTTTCTCGTATGGTAGAACTATCTAAAACAGTGATTCTTAACCTTTTAAGTGAGCCGCATCCCTTCGAATCTGGAAATAAGTCTCCTCACCCCATTGAAAAATTCGATTTTTTAATTTTTAAAAAATGCATTGGTTGCGAAATTTATTATGTATTTAAAAATTATGTTTGAAAAAGAAATGCGCTAATCATCACTTGCATTTAAGTGATTTTTCCTTTACTTTTTATATTCAAAGGCGATAAAAATCCCATTTCACAGAAACAATTGGCTAGTGCCATAGAAAAAGTCAACTAGTTTTCAAATATCGCAAAAATCTGCACCCTCGGAAATACCTTTCTGCACCCCTGGAGGTGTGCGCAATCCCGATTTAGAACCATTGGTCTAAAGGTAATCCTTTTTTGTTAATATTCTCTATCCAATCACATGAGAATTTTCTGTATTTTCTATGTTTGCATTGCATATGCCATTCGTATGTTTTGCACCTATTAAAGATCCCGCGATGATACTTGTTCGATTATTTTTCTTCGTTTCTTTAAATTGGTCTATTTCTTTTAAATTCTGATAATATGATCTTATTGAAATTATTCGTGATCTATTGTTCCGCGTCACGATCACTATGTACCGCGAAATTTTGTTGAAATCGTTGATTATATGGAGATAAAAGATTGCCGAGTTCTGATATAGTGGCTGTGTTGGTTTTGATAGGGTTAAAATAATTATAAACGACGCTTCGACATGCATCACCATTACAAAAGAAAAGTGTCTTCGTATCAATAAAATTGTTTTTCAGAGGTTCTCGCACGCAAAGGCTTACGCATTTTCTACGTTTTATAGATTCACCTTGAGGAAAATTGTTTGAGGGACCATATTCTATGACAGCGGCAATCCTGAAAGATGGATTTTTTATCGATGAGCCTTTTGCAAAGGACGTTTTTGTCGAAAGCAAGGCTGTCTGCGTAGGTGTGAAGTATGTAAGGAATAGTTAGCTGGGGCCCTTGCGGGGGTTGGCTGAAGAAACATTAGCGCCCCCTCGGAGGGCGCAGGTGCTCTTGTCGTTCATGAACATTATTTATTGCCCCAGATATTTTAATTCCGGCTCGGAGAGGCCGCCTGAGTCCCGCAACAGGGCGCAGCACAAGAAAAAACACGGTCCTCTGCCGCCGCTGTCGTGAGCCGAGACTAATGACTCCCAGCTTTAGATAAAGCGACACACTATCTCTGCTGCTGCTGCTGCTCCTGTGGTTGCTAAACCCAAATTAAATATTTTAACCGCAAAAACGTGCTGCTCATAAACACGATCCGACTTTTAGCGACTAGGAAAGTCGCATAAGACTAATTTTTATGAATCCCTGGTGTCCTTTGTTTCGCACAGCGTTATTCACAAATCTTTCCACTTTCAGCAGTAGAAACATCTTCATGTCTCTTTTCAAAAAGTTGAACAATTGCCATATGTCTCAGACGTATCTTTATCATATACAGCACTATGATATCTTAAAAGCACGGTAGATACTCTGTCGACTATGCATCATAAGGCCACAAATGTCAAAGATGCATGCTCACTATCAACCCATCCAATTAATTTTAGAGTAATACAAAATGTTCATCTGGCAGAGAGTGCATTAAGCGAATGAATGATATTTTGCTGTATCAAAAATAAATACATCAACATAAATATGATTAAACAACTATTTAATGCTTTTCAAAAGACTGACTAAAACAAATATAAGTGAGCTTGCGGTGTTATCTATTGAGTGTGAATAAGTTTTCGTCGATTTTCAATCAAGTCCCATCGCTAGACTTTTTGGCTGCATTTGAATTCCTCATCGAAAAAACGACAAATCTTTTGAAGCTATACGAGAATCGACGCATTTTTGGTATCTTCGATAAGAAGTGAAGTGTTGCTCACCCGGGGCATGAATCATCGATTGAAAAGGTGGTAATTAGAAGGAGCAATATTGGGAGAGTACAGCGAGTGGGTAAAATCTTCCCACTTCATCGGGTAGGTTTTGTCTTCTGATTTGACATGCGATATGTGTCATTGGGCATATTGTGGCTCAAGTGCATCAATTGCTTTCGATATAGTTCTCATGTGACGGTTTGGTTGGGTTGAAGTAGCTCGTAATACCAGCTGATCTTACCAAATACTGAACATGAGCTTAAAACTATCGATAATGCACTTTGGCGTCTATGCAACTGCTTGGTCGGGGCTTAACTTACGTTTTTACACTTGGAATTATCGTATTGTATCCAATTTTTAATGCCAGTTACGATAACGTAAACTTTACGTTAACAACCTGTTTTTGTTATTGGAGTAGCTGTTCACACACAAAAACACCTTTTCATATCTTCTTCTTCTTCATCAAGCAATGTTTTCAATTCTTCGTCTTCAAACTATTAAATAGTGCCAATATAACACTATTTAACATTTAAATCAATGATATATTTTCCTCGATTATCTGCAATTTCTCACCATCTTATAAAGTAGTTTTTTAATCCCATTGCTGTAGAAAGACACTGATGTTGAGTAAAAAAAATTTGAAAGTCCATTTGGTACATCCTGTTACCGAATTTAACCTTTTCCCTAGTAAAAAATGTTAAAAGGCAAGAAATAAGTGAAAATCGCTTGGGCAAAAACTCCCAATTAAATTCACTAATTTTTTTGCAGCATTGTTTCAGTCGTTTGCGGTCTAGCGTTATCATGATGAAACAATATTTTTCTGATATTCACCAATTGCGGGCATTTTTTAATAAATTCTTAGTTTAAACGACACTGTAAACTTCTGCATTAAAAGTTTGATTTGATTTTAACAGTACATAATAAATCACACCATACATATTTCACTAAACACTTAAAAAAATCTTTTTAGGGTGTAAAGACACCTTTGCTGTTGAAATTGGTTGCTTATCTTTATCTGTCCACTGTCTTTTTCTTGTGAAATTATGATGAATAATCAATTTTACAGTCACCTGTTACCATACGATCAAAAAATGACTCTCTTTCGAAGCGCAAAAAAAGGGAAGTACAGATGTTTATTCATTGCTGGCCTTTCGATTCGGATAGCTCATACGGTACGGATCAAACTACATTCCCTGTAGTTTGATCTATTCTATAGTTACATGTTGATAATAGCTTAATTTTATATAAATATTGATTCAAAAACATAGTATTTAATCAATCGTCTTATTAAAAGGATTGTATTAAAATAAGGTTTTTGAAATATAGTGATAAATAAAGCTGAAAGCAAAAAATGTGTGTTTGTTTATATGTACAAACTATCGGATTCGTGTCTATTTTTTGTTGTGTTTCGGAATCTGGTAAAAGGTCTTAAGGTATCCGAAGTTTATATAAAATAAGTAACAATGGAAACAATAAAGTCTCGCAAAAGCCCTCAAAATACATTTAATTTACACGAAGTCCATGCGGTTTTGCGAATACTTCCGCAGTAATTTCGCTCAACAGTTTGCGAATAGACGAATTTCATGTGGGTATTTTCCGAAAACCTAATAATCCACCTGTTTCTCCTCTATTTCACTTCCAATATAAGTTGGAAAATCGAAATATTTGTACTCTGTAGAAAACAGAATGTTTGACAAAGAAAACATTGCGGGGGCCTATTTGTTCTCCCGGTGCGTCGTTTTCTGTGCGGACAAACGGGAGGACACCCCTGCCTATCCCGCGAGACACAATTGTGAATTTCCACCCCACACCCCTATCTCGAGCTCCCTGGAAAAAAATTCTCATCGGAAAGTTTGACGTGAGGGTATTTTCCAAATTGCTCCAGAGTGATTCCTCCTTTTTATCTATGCTTAAAAAATGCTTTGTGTTTCTAATAGGCATAAATCAAATTGATATATAAGAGAGTGACGCTTCTGATCAAGAGTTTAATTATTCAAAGTATTTTTGAAGCGAATAAATCATATAAACAGTTTGTCAGAGTGTAAATAACTAACCTTTTGAACTTTTTCGAGCGTTAATGGAGCAAGTCTCAGAATAGTAGTTAATATTAGGAATTTTCGTTTATAAAAATGCGAGTTTAAATCCAGACTATGGAAAAAATTCTCACCGTACCTACAAATTTGGGTGATTAGAAATTGTAATATTTTCAATGAATCCTCGAAATTAAGTAAGCATAGATTTACTGGGTCCATTTAAATAATTGCTTATACGAAATAGAACAAAATTATCTACGAACGTTTGACTTGCCAAAATAATTAAAAATAATAATATCATATAAAAATGAAGATAATTATCATAATTTACAACTTTTTTGCGAGGATTTAATATATTCAGTCTGTAACATAATTTCCGCAATTATTTAGAGTCGTTTCTTATTTATTTATCAACTTTTTTATCTCACCCCTATCAAGTATTTTGGTCTTAGGGCGAAAATCCCACTGATGTTTTCACTTCTTTCAGGGAATTGTATTTTTATTAAAAGGAAAATAAACAAAGATTGGAATAAATCATAATCACTTAATAAATAAAGTCATGCCGGGATGCTTAAAAACGGCTGAATTTAAAACAATGATTGATCATAATTTTAAAAAAATATTATTTTTCTACTCGCTTAAAAATTATTTCGCATCTTTACAAGTCTTATCCTGATTTTCCCGCATGAAGAGCAAACGATAAACTACCACATGAAATATCTATTCCATAGGTTAGGATTTTTTATTAAAAAATAAAATCATAAAAATGTTAGCATTGAGTCAACTATGAGTTGATATTTTTTAATAATCGTTGAAATATTGAAACATTTCGTAGCTCACTTGACAGCATTGCAATATTTCAAATACCTACATTTTTGTATCGTAAGAACTCTTCTTTCGCAACTATGATAATTTAAATATTATATATACAAAACTTTTGGGTGATATTAATATATCATAGAAATATTTAAACTTTTGTTTTATTCTGTAAATTTATCATCTAGATGAGAGTCTCAGGGAGATTTATTAAATTGTGATATTAAATGATTTAATATCATGCAAAAATTCTGAAATTCCCAGTTTTTCATTTTTTTTCACTTTATCGGATCGGATACCATTTTTTAACACTTTTCAGCGTAATTAATATATATATATATATGTATGTATATACGAATAATGGTGTGTTTTGATATAAAAATTAGCTACCGTTCCATCAGTTATAATTTGATAATTATTAAGATAAAAAAATATCAATTTTACAATTTTTGTATTTTTACTCAAAAATAAAATCATTATTTTGTCATATCTTTTGATTTTTTCGAATTTTGGTTTTCTAGCTTCTTGATCAATCGTATTTCTATTGTTGCTTTCGGCTTTTCATGTTCTTAGCTTTATACTTTTTTCCATAAATCCGATCACAGTATTATATGAATATAATACATAGAATACAATGGTTCTTTTATTGTCTAGGCCAGTGGTCGGCAACCAGCGGCTCGCGAGCCATATGAGGCTCTTTGAATGTAAAGCTGCGACTCTTTAGTTCCATACAGATTTTTTTTTTAAATCTGAATCAATTAACCATCTACAAGTGATATTGTTTAGAAAAGTTTAAATTTTCTACTTGAATAACCATACAAAACTATCGCTCCCATTGAATTTGTTTGCTCAATTGTTTGTTATTGAAGTACAAGTTAGTGTTTTAATTTTTTACTTAAATAAATATCTAATTTGTTGTTAAAAATACTACTTATATATGAGAAAATAGATTAGTTATTTTTACCAAAAAACTTTATTTACGCGAGTACTATTATTGTTGGCAAAAAATTTTTTTGTGACTCTTTAAACATTTAAAAAATTCTAAATTGTAATTTTTGACTCTTCCGACTCAAAAGGTTGCCGACCCCTAGTCTAGGCTATGATAGTGGGTTGATTTCTGGAATCGTTTTATAGGATTCGATTTCATATTACGACTTTGAATAATCATCGTATCAATAAATTATGGAAATCACGAGGATTGATAATTTCGATTATAATCATTTTATCCTGATTTCTTAAATCTAAAAAAACAAATTCTGATATGATTAATAAAAATCTATATAATATCTATATATATAATCTATATAAATAAAAAAATCGTCATTGATCAGGGTGTGATTTGATTTGATCAGGGTGTGTTTTAGCGGTTTATATAACATGAAAATAAAAACTAAGAGTGCGCTCTAAAAAGTGAAGTTAAAAATATAGTCACCATGATGTACAATAGTATATCTACGGTGAATCACTGTTTTTCGTAGAAAAATAAATATTTTTAATATCTAAAAATTATTACGCTAGGAATAAATTGCAAATCCAAAAATGTCGTGGAAATTTTAACTGATCTTGATGTTTTCATTTTATTTTTAAATAAATTCAAAAGAGGTTGTAAGGACTGCCCATTGAATGATCTTTGCTTGGTAACTAATCAATTTTATTAGGATGTATTGGTCGGAATACCTTGTAAAAAAACTGTTCTTATCTGTATTATTAGTAAATTGAGACGACCCTAAATATATCCCCTAAATATCTTCCCCTTCTTACTCGCGGCTCATTGAAGGAAGGGGAATACGAATGTGCAATAAAAAATAACAGAGATTTAACTGATAACCTAGAGCGAAGGAAGAAGGATTCTTCCCGCCGGTTCCCCCACTAGTCTCATAACTAACTAGAGAAAATAAATAAAAATATGAGTTAAATTGAGATCTTAGTTAAGACGAGTCTTTTTAACATTCCTGGCCATCTCCACCCTTTTTTTCAGCTTCAGCGGTCTGATGGAGAATGGACCCACGTGCAAATCCATACATCCTAAAAAGCACGTATTGGGCGACGCGCACGTCTCGGTTTCACGTAACAACATGTTAACTTATCTCCAATTTGTATAGCTAGAATATGTCACAAACAACAATCTATCTTTAATGCTGTCACTAAATCATATGAAATATTTTTGTTTCGGGAAAAGGCACCCAAATACAAAATTCTCAATCTAACCTAATCGATCGAATATTGTCCATCAAATTCATTGGACAAAGACACAAATAGAGATTGAGATGTATTTACTCCTAGGACGATCTGTTTCAATTGAGATTTATATCCCGCTTAAAAGGCTTCAGTGGTCATCTGCAAAGCGATTCATTTGGAGCAGTGCAGTATTTGAATAGTACCGATACTCAACCGCAGTATAGTAATCATGATGAACGAGCTGCAAACATTCAATCCAATAAGTGTGTTGAACGTGACGTAAGCTGCAATTTTTGTTGCACTATTTAAATTGCTACGGATTTATTTAATAACGATATGGAAGTGCATTTCAATGCAAAAGTTATTTGATTGCCAATTGCACTTAAGTATTTTTAAAATAGATTAGTTCCTCAACTCTTGTCGTACAGGTTTAATTTAAAACTGAAATCCAATATGCCTATAAATCGAAATTTAAGCATTCCTATAAACAACAAATTTGCAAAAAAAATGATAAATTCGAAAAAAAAAGTAAGAGGGCATTGATTACCAATGATCAAACTAAGGTTTTCTTGGGTAATCATTGCCGTGGCGGTCTTGTATTTAAACTATTTACTTCTGCTGTGGTTATGGATTCCAAATATTCGTAAAATAAATTGTTCGAACAACGAATATTAAATTGGTAAAATATTCGCATATTTTATATACAAATGAGAGCAATTCAAATATAACCCGGAATTTTGCGGTACAAATTTATTTTTGATATTTAAAAATACAAATGGAGTGTCTTATTTTTTACATAGTTCCCTTCATTATGGATACATTTATTGCATTGGATAGGAAGCTTCTTGATCCCGTCACTGAAGAAAGAAGGCGAGAAGTAGCAGCCACTGTTGCGCAACGCGTTTTCTCGTAAACAAGGGGGTGAAATCAAAAATATCAGAATTTTGTTTATATTTCAAAAATACATATTTCAAAAATAAGAGCGCATTGAACGTTTTTACTTTTAAACTCCCACCCCTCCCTCTCAGTTGACGTTGAGGTTAGTTTTAACGACAATAGTGAATCGTAAAGAATATCTAAAATATCACACCTTTTTTGGATGTAATCGAAGTTTACGAATAGTTTTCCAATAAACGACTTCAATAATGATTTCAATTGAACGCACTTCTAAATCAGATTTTTTTGATGACTTGTCGGTTTTTATTAAAAGATTGTTAAAAAATCTGATTAATATCTAAGATGCCAATGCAACGAGCTTCTTTTTAACGATTTTTTGATTGCTTTGTTGCAATTTAAATTGGCAGAAAACGTCGAAAAATTTTCTTAAAAATTATATTTTTTCATCAGTAATAATTTCAGATTTTAAAACCTTTTGTTGACTGATTCGGAGAGTAAAAGAAATATTTTTACCATCATGCTCATTGAGCTTCATCTTGTTTTAACTTTCTATATTACTTTATGAAAAACGAATAATATCCAATTAATTTTATAAATATTCGAATTTACGAATATTGAAAAAAAGGGGCAAATATATTCGAATATCGAATATATGAATATTCGATTGGGCTAACTGTTATGTAAATCAGCCCAGACATTAATAACTCATGATGAATCACTCCAATTCGGATGATAGAAATTAACCCTTTGCACTCGAGGCCTTTATCGCTTCGCAACAGTTAAATGTCGTTAATATCGAGTGTATGTTGAGTTACATGTTTAAAGTGGATATCATCCATTTAGCCTACATACATAAAGGGCTATTCGATTGAAAATTATTATTCTCCTGCAAACGATGATAAATAATAAAAATATTATATTCATAAAAATTACATTAGATTAAATTCATATTTTTCATACTAAGGCGAAATTTATGTTACAAGATCGCAAAAAATTGGGGTGTACAAAAATAGTAGGTTGGCAGGTGGCATTTTTTTGACATAGGGGGTGATTTTTTTTCTTCTCTTAATAACATTCCGAAAGTACGCTGTATTAAATATTTTTTTATAATAACAATAAAACGGAATACTCCTTGCGCAAAGGCAGGGCACATTCCCGAAAAAATTACATCTTTTGTGGGATATTTAAATTCACCGAGAAAAACAACATATTTCACAAAGACTCCGACCACACGCAGAAAGGAATATTACACGATGTCCCCTTTTGTTCTTGCGCCCACCCCTTACCACCCCTAGAGCCGCAGGGTGAGCCGGCAGCCGGTTATTTGAGTTGACCAAGCTCCGTAACAGGTTGCCAGCCTCCCTCTCGCAAGACACGGGTTTTCCCCAAACTTTCACTGACAGAAGGGAAAAACAGTGCTGTGCGAGCATCTGGATGAAAATTAAACGTAAACTTTGCTGCTTTTTATATTTATACGGTTATCTCATCGTTTGAAGAGGTACAAAAACAACAAAATAATATTTATAAATCAAACGCTTCGTGGAATAGCAGCAACAATGCTAAGACGGATGAAATATTAAAGGCTATTTGCCGCTTTGTCTTAAATATTCAACATTTGGTGACAAACAAACTGTAATACTTCTATCATTTTTTATCATCACTATGCACAAAGTTTCAAAGCTTTGTGTGACTTTAGCCTTTTCAGATTAAATACATATATTTTTAAGTAGAAGATAATCATTACATGGGTAGCAAAATGAGCATTATTTTAAAACTACATTTGATTATCGTTGTAAATTAGCCACTCATAAGTGTTCCTATCCTACTTCGTTTTAATAAGATTCAACGAGTTTTGACGTAAAGTATTTTTCGATTCCTCATTTCACCTTTTTTATAGCTATGATTTTTTCCCGATGAATAATGTTGTAACGATCTAAATAAATGATAATCGGAACGAGCAAAGTCAATAGAATAAGTTAAATGTGGAATCGTTTGCCAATCGAGTTCCCCTAATTTGTTTTCGGACATCTTTGATTTATTTTTAAAAACAAGTAGTATTATGTGCAAATCAGCCACTTATAAAAGTTTCTGCATATCTTTATAAATCGTCTCCGTGCTTAGTCCTTTTATGAATCTAGAAAATCAAGACAATTGTGGATCGATTGGGGTTATTAATTCATTCAATTTCTTGAGTTTGATAGTATGATAATTATTTTCGCAATCTAGATTTGAGCTAGAAGCCTTTATAATAAGGTTTCAAAATCTAACATAGTATATTAACACTTTCAAAAACAGGATTATTCTAGATTAACATATTTATGCAAACGTTCGTACTGTCTGAGGCATTTGTTTCGCATTCAAATTGGAAATTTTGTTTTTGGTTGCATCGGAATTCACAATTACAAATTTTATGAAAATAATATGCATGTACAATATTTAATTTGTAAGTTTATAATGATGTTAGAAAAAACAAGACCCCAATTACAACCTTATATTATTTTTTTTCAAGATTTCACCCACAAGCTTGTCTGCCTGTTTAAGAAGAGTTGGGGTGACTAGTATCTCCCCTCAATTTCTTTTTTGTTTACATTTGATCCATTACTCCAGAATTAAATCTTCCTATTAGCCATCATTTTAACAGGAGAGACTATCTTTTGTCAATGAAATTTTTTTAAAAATCAACTAAAGCCACCCTTCCCCCTAATTGAATGCAAGCGTTCCTTCTTCAATATACAAGCATCACCAGGCCTTTGCGAAATAATTTCAAGGAAGAAGTTTCTAATAGGTCTCATAAGCTCCCTAATCGGGGGTGGCTTATAATATGATTTATAAACACGTACCTTAACCTACGGATGAACATAATTCATCTCCGTATTATCTGATTTGTAATTTACGACAGAGCTATGTGTACTTGAAACGACGTATGCGTTACTCATTAGCTCAAATGAAGTTGATGTTCTCTAAAATTAATCACTCAGATAAATTATAGTCTTTGATTACGCGATTAACCTCGTTATATAAACTTCGTGTTATACAAGCACAAAGTATTTGTTATTTATGATGATCTAGGAAAGGCTAATATTTTTATTATTCTAGTAAATTTATTATATACCAGTTAAATCTAATAAAGGTGAGGTATAAACTTTCAACTTTTTTTTTAATTACACCTACTGAATGATATTTAAAAAAATGATCATTTGAATGTATTGCTTTCAGTAAATTTTCATACAACGTTCAAATTATATCAAAGGAAAAGCATTTTTATTCAAACAACATTTCTGATTCTATTGTATTACATTATTCTATAATTTACAGAAAAGTTCATTTTGTTGCAAATCATATATTATTTTTTTAGCTAATAATCATAAATCATGAATATTACATTACATTCAGTTCAGAATTTGGTCTGTCTTCGTTCAAATTTTTTAATAATTGTTATCTAATAATTGAAAAATATTCATATTTTTATCCTTCTTATTAATATCAAAAGTAGTATTTTTTTAAGTTGAGGTATCATTAAAATAGGATTGTAATACAATAAGAGTTTTCAGGATATTATAAGAGTTCTTACTTAATAATTAATGAGTTGCGAAATTATCAACGTAGTATTAGAGTATTACAACAAACTTAAATCGAGTTAACACTTTGGAACTCCAAAACTTGTTAATATTGTGAAACTATTTTCATATTTTGACTTTAAATTTGAGCTTTTATTATAAAAATATAGAAACTAATCCATTGTACCATTATCAGATAATTAGCCACCATTGTGTTTTAATATTCATACGTTTTTTTAAATTATCCTCATTAAGAGATACTATCTGATCTAACATGCAGAGTCTCATCAAATATAGTATTTGCATGATATTGATGTCCATTTTGTTTACGAACCAAAATTTGTTTACCGATTGCTATAATTTTATAGCCTAAAATATAAAAAATATTTCTTTTATAATATTAGATAACAATAAATCTTTGAAAAGTATTGTAAAGCACGCCGTAAAAGAGTACTCTTATGTGTTTGTACACTTGTAAAATAATAAAGTACGCGAATGCTCCGAAGATGGTCTCTTTGTGCGGGAATGCAAAAAAGTAACATAGAGGCTCCATTTGTCAGATTATAATGATAAAGCGAGATGATGTAGTTCATCATATTACATTTTTCTTCTTTCACGGGTCATATACTAATGTACTTTTAGATAAGACACCCCACACACGCGCGCCCCGTATCGATCATATATCGTCATAAAATAAAGCCTCCGAAGAATATCTTTTCGGCAAAGCCTAGCGTCTATCAGGAAAATATGTGAACGGAAGTACAATAAACTCAGATGGGATTTAAGCTCTCAGCTCTTTGTTGTTCCCAGCCACGAAAAGGGATAAAACTCTACCATCTTTATTATAAATAATAAATAAGCTAGAAAAAAGGAGGATCATATGTAATTGAAATATGTGCCCTTCATAACTATACGTGATTTCATCTTTTTTATAGCGTAACTATACCTCAGTTACACATAAATGCTTCCTTTTTATATTAACAATGTAAGAACATAATCAAGAAATTAAATTCCTCGTAAATATGGTGTAACCATATGACAAGGGTGCCCAACATTTTTTCCCCTCTGAGCTACTTTTCAATTCAAAATATTCTCGGGATTGACTTCTAGTATGATTCTAGATAAAGTATTAATTAATAAATATGTGCTTACAAAATAATTAAAATTTATTATTTTTGTATATTCTTAACATATCGTTATTATTTATACAAGATACATTTTGAGGGAATAAAATAAATAACAAAGAAATTATGCAGGTTTTATTGATTCAAGCACAATTCAAATGTTAAATTTAGTGATAAATTTGACATTGTGTATCGTTGGCAATCTGCAGATAATCTGGTTACAACGCATGCAACCATCGAGGTGATTATCTATCAAACGAGCCCGATGTTTAGATTTTATGTAATTCATGAGACAATTACACACAACTGCTGTGTCCCTCGTAGCATTGGCGAGAAGGAGGTGGATGGTGATCGATTCCGAAGACAATTGCTTCTCTACAGCATGTTTATTCGCTCCACATTGAACAGACTGCAGCTGTGAGGCATAGAAGACCCAAACTCGAACTAAAACTTCAAGCTGAACCTTAGATAGAGTCTTGACTAGACTCGAAGCTCAACACTGAGTAAGCCTTAGAACAAGACTCGAAGCTCGATTCGAAGCTTGAAACTCGAAGCTGGCTCAAATCTCACTCGGAGCTGAGCCGAAGCTGACCAAAAACTGAGCCGAAGCTGATTTAAAGTTTGACTGTTTGGTGATCTGCACCTCTTTATATTGGGTCAATGCTCCCCTTCTCTTGTAGCGATCATTCTGGAAAGTAATTCCATTGCCCAGTTGTTATGGAAATTTACAGACGTTTCTACCTTGTGGGTTAAAAAAGATTTTTTTTTCTTCGTCTATCGGAAAGAACCAATATTTAACAATACGTCGATATAACATTTTTTGTGAAATTTGGTAGACACGTGTAAAATAAACATTTTCATCGCATGCACTACAATTATCAAAAAAAAAAAAAACTACAAAAAAAGTAAAAACACAAAAAATTTCTTTGGTCGCTCACTATTTTTTTATTTTCCAATATTTCTTCTTAATTCACAATATTATACAAAGTAAAAATATGTTTATTTTTTTTTTGCTTAAAATCACTTGTTCAAGACTTAGGATTTCCATGGTGAAGAATATTATCGCTCTCATCGACATACGTGGCTCCCCCACTCCCTCTACCATACATAATTTGTTTATTTTTAACATAACCAACAAATGAAATGATGGAGGTCGGACATAGAATTTAAAAGTAACTCGAAAACCTTTTTCTATGTGTTGCTGTTTTCGCCATACGAATTGATCCAGGTATGAATTTAAATTACGACGTGTGTCGATCCGCCTCCCGGCACAGTCCGCCGAAGATCGAAAACTTGGCAATTACATACTACATCAACGGTTCCTATGCTTTTTTCACCTTAACATTCACCAAAACAATATGCGCCAACATGGTGTATCCGTTAAATGCTTCGTACATAAACAATGGTCGTGCTATTTTAAAAACCTTTTTGGATACACGCCCAATAAATCACCAAAGTTTCAACGCAATCGGATGAATAGTATAAGAATGTACCGATTAATTTATATATATATAAATATATACAGTTTTTCAGATTTACGCGAGTCATATTTAAATTATTTTAATTATCAAAATATTGACAAATAGCCGGGTGTTCGATCGCATTAAGGTTTTAGGTAAAAAGTTAAAAAACGATTTTTTTACCTTATCCGATATGTCGAATCCATGTTTCCGATATGTCGAATCTCCTATCGGACTCATGGACGCGGAATAACTGCCATCGCTTTGGTGATGCTCCTTGCGAGCATCCTCCGTCCAATGCTGCTAGTATGTGATATTTTTATTTATACAAATATCACTCTAAATTTGTACAGCAAAATACCGCGTTGTATTTGAATCCTTCTCTTATTAATTTTGCAACCATTTCTACAAAGCTAATTTCGGTTTCAGTAGGTGTTTACATAATGTAATCAGGAGAGTTTGTTATAAAAAAATATTTAGATTTCGAAAATTGTTATAAATATTGACAACAACACCACTGCCGTTTTGTTTAATTAATGTTGTCAAATAAAGTCACTATTTTTATAAACATTTTATAAACAAGAAGATGTTCCTAATATAATTCTTATACGGTCATTTTATGTTTGTGTTGAATCGTTTCAAAATTATTATATTTTTAGCAATCAGTTGTGGATGATGGCTTAAATTCCTGATGGCCTGTCTTATTGCGAGAGCTTTTCGCTGTCAATTTAACACAGCAACCAGGAAAGCCACTCTCGGCGAAATAACATCGTTCTAAAATCGGATGGATATTAAATTTTCAATCGGCCTTTTCGTCCAATTATTGATTTAACCCTTCGCACGTTTCTATATTTGTGATCAATCACAATCGTAATCCATGGAAAGTTCAGTTGAATTAATTTTCAACAATATCTTTTTCGTAAATATATGCGATATTTTTAAATTTTAATACAAGCAGTAATCGCCAAAGGGTTAAATATGTTCATCTAAAAAAATATGAATAGCCAGAGCAACTGAGACTTAATCAGAATGAAATCAGAGAATTCGTGCCAGCCATTTTCTTGCCGAACAATTACGAAATACCAACCGTTCACAATTTTGACTCGAGAGACACTTAGCCTATTAATGTGCTATTATTTCAATTCCAAATATTTATTAAACGGCTAAATAATATTTCATATTGCAATTTTAGCATTTAAAAACCCGTATAACCCGTTTGAAATGCTTGAGAACTTGATTTTTACTCGAAGTTAACACGTGTATTTCAAAACTTTTCTCATTTTACTGACGAATTGAAATGCCACTCCATATAAAGCCACTTTTTCCATTAGCTTTTGATAATATGCTTGAATATATTTTTAAATCCAATGAATTGCTATGAATATAAATCTTCCGGCAATCCTAATCGACATTCAAAAGCGATTATAAAAAAAATCATCAAAACTGAATTTGAGTCATTGAACGTTTGCTTGTTGTAATATTCATAATTTAAAATGTAAATATAAACCTTTTTTTGTGCGGTAGATGCGTTCCGCGGAAAAACGTACAAAAAAACTATGACTTACATAGAAAAAGTGAAGATACGTTCAATGGATATTAAAAACCGCATAACTTTGAAACAGCTATATAAAATATATGTAAAATCGCATAAATAAAGTTAATAGAAAATAGGAAAACAATAAGGTATTTAAAAATTATGTCTGACATCTCAAATGTTAGACATCTACTAGAGAAATACTAATTATTTTAATTACATACTATCATCACTGTATGATAATTAGCGTTGCGATGAATCAAATTCGCTTTCTTCTTCGGAAGAAAAAGTGTCAATGTCATCATTGTTCTGTGCAAAAAATGCAAAAAAACGAAATTAATATTTTCAAAAACCTTAGTCAGAATAAAGGGCGTGGTCGTAATTTAGCGATAACAGATGCAATATGATTTACACAGTCCCAAATTATATATTTTTTCCAAATTTCGGTTAGTGTTGATGATTTATTTCCTATTTTATCTAAAATATCTCGATATGTACTCTTTATGAAATTTGAAAAAATAGCACAACTTCGAAATCGCACCAAAAAAGAGATTCGAGTATATTTGTAATGCAATCTGTAAATGTGAGCTTCGACACGTTTACATTGATTGTCCGCGGACCAAGTGTTTCAAATCGGTTAATTTTGGTCTGCAAATTTGTATTATTATTTTATATTTTTTATCCACGGTTCAAACAAAAAAATAGGTTTATAATCACAAGGAAATCAAATTGTAGATCATTAATAATCTGGGATAAATCTGATGTTGATCTTCATTGTTTGATTTATTTTGGGAACTTCAAGCATCCTTTTCTGAATTTATCAGCAAAATTGATGACATCGATAAAGTGAATATGCCATAAAAGAATTTAGAATTAGATGTGATGGGTTGCGGTTCCGGCAAAGCCAGCAATGCGGCCGAGCTCTTTCATACCATAATACTATCGGGTCGCTTACCTCCCATGGCGGAAGGCTTTTCTTTACAATAAAGCCTTCGATATCCGAAGCAGAAGCAAGAGAGGGTGGAGTGTATGTCCCTTTCTAGCATCACCACCACGCTGACAACCCCTCGAGTATGGCATTGTCGCGGTTTTGATCTCAGACCCTCATTGTTGCTGAGAATATTTTAGAATACATTCGACAAAATCGACAACTTATATATTCATACGAACTCTTCGAGATACTCACATTTTTACACTGGTGGGTACACAAATTCAAATTTTTATAGGATCCTTTAAACTAGTTCTTTTCGGATGGATCTATGGTATTTCGCTCTGATTTTATTATTCTATTAAATTTGTTTTTTTTTTTGATTTTCAAGATTTTCTAAATTATTTTATTCTCATACTTTTCTCACAGCAAAATGAATGAGGACATGTCAAACTATTCAAATTAATTCTAAATATAAAATCTTGTACGTTGCCAATTAGGTGTTAGGATGAGTCAATGATTACAAAAAAACTTCGCCACAGACGTCATAACGAAAATTAACTTCAAGGAGCACCCGCCCCTCAGCATTACTCCGATTTACGACGGTTACAGCCTTTATTTTCTTCACTTCTTAATCGTCTATTGATGCTCATCTTCATGACGAGCATGACGTTAAAATGACAAATAAAATATGAAATTCTCTAAATATTATTTATTTACAAAAGACAAAGGCGTTCATATAAGACAGAGCTTAGTTTCGTGAGCCAAAATGAATGCGGGGCGGGCGAACCAGCAAAAGTTAGACCCGTCAGACTAACTTCAAATTCTAACACTAACGGATTCTCGCCTCACTCTTACTCCAGCGGGCATTTTAACCTGTTGAGGAGCGAGAAAATTTAAAATCGACGAAGTCGTTGATGTCATAATCGCTTTACGCCGATTACTTTCTGTCGGCTCCTAATCAGCGTAAGACAATCTTCAATTGTAAATGAAAACTTGATAGTGAATACAAGACCACGTCATTTCTTTACATAAACAATGCACAAAAAATCGATTCATTTGCTCCTCCTTTGAAGGAAATGATAATTAAACAAAGACTCATTCAACACCCAGAGAAGAACGGCAAGTAGTTAAATAAACAAACACTCTCGATAACACACAATATTCGGTCGTTTCTTTGTGTAAACCGAAATCATTATAAGTCGATAAATTTGGGCTTAACGATATATACAATCATGCGATGCATGTGAGGAAGCAATCCGTCTCAGTCTCCCGAACTGCGCTAAGTTCTCTCTTTCTCTGTCTGTCTCCAAGCTTCAATGTGCAAGAGTGCTCTTTTTGGGACATGAGAATTCGGACATACATGTATGTCGATGCTCCCCAACAGCTTAACAACTACTTTATTTAACACTTACAAATATATGTTTATATTGTATTATATTACAAACAAATTTCATCATTTTTTTAACGTTTCCACGGACATAATAGCGATGTACAATAGATATAAATCAAATACCGTTTTATTTCTTAGAGACAACAAGTTTAAACCAAAATTATTTGTTATAATAAAACCAGATACTTAAGTTGTATAATAAATATATATCTTCTTCTAAATACTTTTATTTGCAGGATTAGATGAAGGGCTTTTTATTATACACTACAAAAAAAAATCCAAAATTTTATAGTTTTCTTTTATATTTACTGTTTGATTTTTTTTTCGCAATCAAGCAGATAAACACATCAAAAATTATATTTGTTATGTATTCACTGGTATAATGCAGCCAGAGAAGCGCTCAAAACTCGACCATTTCAATACAATGACTAGAAAGAAGCTCAAATTTATTATATAATTTTTAAAATATAATAAATAAAAACTTTAATATCTCTCTATAACACAATAATTAAACTGATATATCCTATACTATTTGTGCCATTCATTTTTTAAATAAAGTAGTTTCCCTGCCGTACTTTGTATTAACCTTTTAACCGCCAGCGGTTTTATAAATATTAGAAATTACGTTATTCGTTTATATATTTTACTATCTAAAGATCACTCATGTGTCTTAGCATATGAATGTATACCACATTCTATCCTGCGGGATCATTTGTTGGTTTTGAGGATTTTTCACACACAAAGTTTACATTTTTATTTTTTGTTAATATTATATAAACGCCATTAAAACGTATTGTTTATTAAGAGTTGTCTCAATTTACTAATAATGCTAATAAGAACAGCTTTTTTTGCAAGGCATTCTGACCAATACATCCCAAAACAGATTCAGTTAGGTAGCAAAGATCATTTAATGGACATCCCAGATGACTTCTGTTAGATTTTCTTCTGAAGATATTTTTGGATTCTCCAATATGTGTCCCTTGCATAATCTTACTTCTTAATGTGCCATATCCGAACCATCGGACGTAGGCGATCTCCATAGGAGATTTTTACTAGGGAAAGGATTTAATGTGGTGGTTTCCCGTTGCCTTCCACACGTGGTAAAGTAAGGATAGGATTATTTGGAAAGGTAGGAGAGGAGAGAATCTATGAGTGAGTAGCGAAATTATCATTATATATAAATGATAATTTAATTATTGTTGCAAATTCAATCACTCACTAATGGGCGTCCCTGCACGACTTTATTAATCGCCTCAGCATTTACTTTTTCTAATCCAGGAAATCAGGGTAAACCTGGATCGAGACGATCGATCAGAAATATTAATATTTCCGATCTCCCAAATGTGTTGGTACGGTGAAAATTTTTTCCACAATCTGGATTTGAACCCGAACCTTTGTAATAAGAGTCCAGGATCTTATCCACTATACCAAAACTTGGTCATGCATAATATCTATTAGGAAATATTGATTTGTCTACGAAAAAACATTCCAACTCACCAGTGAGTCGTGATTATTAAGTGATTAATCATTTCTAAAAACTTTTTGCTCGAATTTCAATCCGATTGAGAAAACACAAATTGAGCTAAATTAGCTATTTAATTAAATCGTTAGGGATAATTGGGGTATTCGGCATCATCTCTCTAAATCGGAACTTTTTGACGGATCAACGAAAGACTGTAAATACAATATTGAAATTTGAACTCAAATTTGATGAAAATCGAGAAACGGGGATAAAACAAAGTAAATACTTCGAAATTGACAATAAATGCAAAATCAAGCAACAAATATCCTGGAGGCTGCGCGCACTTATTATTTTATCACAAAGGGAGCATATTAATGACTCTTATGAAAGAGGGTTTTTAAAAAAAGCCGAATTAATTATAAAACATCAGTCATATTGACTGATGAAGTTTTGATGTGGACTTTTTGAGCTTGGTCGAAATATTCTCAAATTAATCCACAAGTATTGAGTATTTGATTTATTTGAAGGTATTCCAATCAACGCTGAGTGAAAATATCAGACATTTTAAGGGTTAGTTCATTATTTTATAGAACAAGATGAAATATTATCTTTAAATAAAACTGTTACATTTTAATTAAACGATTTTTTCGATCCACTTTTGATGGAATCTAATTAGTACCAAAATAAAAAAGCGTGATGTTTTTTAAATCTTTTAATTTAGTATGCTGATAAATCCAGGAAATATAGAGGGTGTAGCAAAACCCTCTCAGATTAATTATTGCAATATGCAAACGTGCATTTTCATACTATTAGAGATTTACTAAAAATCAAGTATACCTCAAACTTTCCACCCAATGCAGAATGAGTCTAATTGAGGCATAAACTTTGGCTTAAAAGCTGTACATATTATATTTGTCAAAAATTCTTATTTTTTCACTTTAAATTATTTCAAATTCGCTTTAGGTTTGCTACTCTTTATTAATTTATTATACGTTGTTGTTGTTCTTTTTAAGAAGAAACTACGTCCGTTATAGGATGTAAGCGAACATTTGAGTCTTTTCTATGGAAGGACTTTTTTATGGCGTGGGTTTTTATTTGTTTTCAAAATATATTTAAGTTAGGTTATGACATAAATATTGAATTTGGGAGATTGGAAATTAATATTTCCGACCACCCAAATTTGTTGACATATGCAAAACTTTTTTCCCAATCTGGATTTGAACCGTATGATAAGCAAACTTTATAATGTTATTAGAAACAAATTTAATTTATTAGGGGGACCCATAAGTAATCAATTATTTTGAGAGCGTTTCGTTACATGTCAGTTATCGATGATGCGTCGACTAGAGAGGTTGTGCATTTAGTTGTATCTTATTGAGTAGACTCTAAACCTCATTTATTCACCAACAGATAAAAGTAAACTCGTTATCTACACCATGTCAGACACACAGCCATCAGAAGAACATATCCGTCATATTATGTTCTTCTACTTTAAAATGGGTTGTAATGCAACAGAGATATCTAAGAAAATTTGTGGTGTTTACGGCAAAATTCTTAAAGTCAACAAGTGACAACGATGGTTTCGAAGATCCTCAAGTGGCAGTTTTAGCCTAGTTAATGACCACCAAAGTGGGAGACCAACTGAATTTGATACCGAGCTGCTGAAATCGTTAGTGGATTCAGATCGATAATTGCATGGTATATTTTTTCGCCGGCGAGGGTTTAATAGATTTTTTCACAATCAGAATATTTTTAAGTTTAACATGGATTTATTACATATATTGATGAAATTTTTAGTTGAAATACTTATAGGGCGTTTCCAGTTTGCTTCGCCTACACTGGGGGTGGTCTGTTCTTTTCGATTCGTTCGTTTAATCAATCTGTTGAAGAAATGTTAGGAATTTGCATAAGCGACGATAATGGAATGTCCTGAACGCCCGTTGGCATGCGTGAGAATGGGATAGGCGAACTTCATTCCCAAATCGGATTACTTGAACGTCGTTACAAGTCAAAATGTCACATATGAATAAAATGAAATGAATATGATTTATTAGGTCTGCTAGAATGGAGTTCTCTGGTCTAAAACGTGACTCGCATTCGTGACAAGAGTTTCGGGGAAATCCCATTCTGAACTGTAAATCTTCCAGTGACACTATGTAAAGCCTTGTAATGGAGATAGAGATATGAGCAGGTAGTTCTTGAATATCGTCATGAATTGATGACCGGCGATAATTTACGTAGTGTGAAAAGCTTGATTCAACCAATTACAGATATTTGCGTAAATTCAAAGCTCAAATTTAAAATCTCAATTACAATTTATATTATGTACACTCAAACCTCTTTCTGTGCGATTTCAAAGTTGTGCGAATTTTAATGCATTTTTTTTACATTGTCTCTTACTAGAAGTATAAATATACATAGAGCAGAAGCTCTTGATTTTAAAGTTCTTTTAATCCTCGATAATGCACCAAGTCACCTGCATTTATAACATAACAATGTGAAGGTATTGTCTCTTCAACCGAATACGACAAGCATCATTATGCTATTTTTTTAATAAGCATAAATGCCAACATAGACATCGTACCTAAATAAGTCCGCTGATAGATTTATCGGTGCGGGCGGTAGTTTTATTACATACTATAGCCGTACCTTAAATAGATAAAAATCGACGTATAAGAGATAAAGTGAAAATGCTGGGTGATAATTTGTATGACTTGCAATTGCTCAAAATTATTTCATGACAAGATTATCTGCAGTAAGAAGCTTTTCAGATAGTCATTATAAGCTTTTAGAATTAGTGTATTGACCGTATTTGCAAACCATTGCAGAGTAATTGATAAACTTCATTCAATTTGCGCCTTTAGTTTTTTGTCATCAACGTTGTTAGTTACGTGGCTTATTTTTAAAAATTAATGATGATATTTATTTATTGGTTCAAACCGTATTCACTATCAGACATAGAAAATTTTAATAAGAAACATATCAGATATTGAGTATTAATGGTAATATTTTCAAACATTAATCCTTGCAAACTCTTCAATTTGTTTATACAATGATTCCACAATCTAGATTTGAACGTAAATATTTATTATCAAAGCTATTTGACTACATTGACATTGTTATAGTTTTAAAATTACAAATATCCTATCATTACAAATTCTTGACATAACAAACAGTTGACATTTTTTTTTTTTTTTTTTTTTTTTTTTTTTTTCCTGTGGGCGCGGAATCTTCCAAAGACTGAGTGTGAGATTCACGCTGGTATTGATACAACTTCCATAAGGGATGTTGGCCAGCCGTGCCTACTCACTAAACCGCTCCCTTTGGTCTCCTCTGTCCCCCTGGTATTGTTTATCACATTGCTTCAAGGGTGACAGGTAGTCTAGCCATTTAATGGCCCTATTCTATTGTTGGAGAGGCGCCCTGCGCCTCTCTCTTTCACTGTCTTCTTTGGCGCTCATGATGTCTTCTACGTAGTCGCGCCAAAGGTCCCAGTTCTTCTTACTTTCCATCATGCTGTGGACCATGTTGTCGATATTTAGCTCGGCCACCCCGAGTGCTTGTTTCAGCAGTTCTCTCTGGGGTGCCCAAGCCTCACAGCCAATGATGGTGTGCTCTGCGTCGTCGACCTCCGCTTGGCAGTGTTGGCATGTAGCGGATGGTTCTTTGCCAATCCGCTTCAGGTACGCACCAAAGCATCCGTGCCCAGTGAGCGCCTGCGTCAAGCGGTAGGTTGTTTCACCGTGTTCCCGGGCCCTCCACCGACTTATGACCGGGATAAGTCGATGGGTCCATCTTCCCTTGCTGGACTGATCCCATCTCCGTTGCCAGGCTTCCCTCAGTTTCTGGTCATGTTCGTTGCGATTTTTAGGATCTTCGTAGTCCAAGGCCCTCTTCTTTGCCTGGAGGTCCAGCGGCGGTATTCCAGCAATCACCAGCACCGCGTCTTCAGACACTGTCCTGTACGCTGCGGTGACTCGGAGCGCTCCCTGTCGCTGGACTCTGGCGAGCTTCTTTCTGTTGATGTCACGTTTGAGCGACTCATGCCATATCGGGGCTCCGTACAGAAGGATCGAGTGTATTACCTCGTTTATGGTACGTCTTCTGCACGGCTTTGGCCCTCCAATGTTGGGCATGAGCCGTCCAAGCTCGCCTGCCACCTTCTGTGCCTTCTGTGCAGCTTCTTCTATGTGTTTGCTAAAGGTCAGCTTGTTATCCATGAGGATCCCGAGGTATCTCAACGTTTTGCTGTATTCCACCTTGTGTCCTCCAATAACAAGCTGCTCGACCCTCGGTCTTCTCCGTCTGCTGCATATCATTGCCTCAGTTTTCTCGATCGCCAACTGCAGGTGTTTATCCCGCATCCACGCTCGAATTCTGGCGAGGGCTAAACAGTTGACATAAGTAAGCGTTTAAAATATATGCTAGATTTTTCATCGAATTTAAAATCAAAATCATTTAAATTCAAGTAAAAGAAGTTATAATATCATTATCGAATGTATCAGCAAGCATGAGAGTTTAATTAGATCGCAGTCTAGAAACTTTAGATCACGAAACGTACTGAATGCATATTGGAAGTCATCCAAAGACATGACCGACAAAACAATGCTCCATTTTTATTTTAAGCATATATTTTTGCACGTTTTCTAATAATAGTAAAAAACGTTGCATTCCTACAAAACCGAAAGCGATGTATTCGGGTGCTTTTCCCCCCCAAATCTGTCCTATTTTTTTAACCTATTTCCGTGAGTCCAGTCAGATTTCTACCATGCAGCAGCCATTAATAAATCGTTTACGTCCATCAAAACCATTTTGAATGACAGCATAGATGTCCAAATAACCGACAATATTACCCCGTCAATCAATTTTTTTTTAAATTTGAAGTATATTCGAGCGTTGCCAATTTCATGTCGCATATATCCAGAGTTAAAATACATAAAGTAGCATGAAAAAATTGTAAATATCTCTATATATGTGCGAGAATCACACGAATTCTAATGAAATAGAATTGAGAGAAATTGTTAGATCCGACAATTTAGTATGCTTTACATATGAGTAGGGATTCTAATTTCTCGATGATTTTCATTTCTCAAATTTTTCGAGAATTCCCAAGATATTTAGATAAACATAAAGAAATAGTACCTGTAATTCAAATTATTTTCAAATATATGGAAATAGTAAATGACGTGAAAGTTGATAAGTAGTCCGTGAATCCTGCCCCCTAAGGGTGAAAATTTCGAGTTTGCCTATTGTAAAGATAAGAATTAATTACAAAAAATGTTCAAAACTCTTCCGAGAAAAGCCTTTTCTTACGTAAATCAACGTTTCATCACGTGGAGTGCAAGAGCACGTGCTGTCTAGTGAACGATTCAATATTTTTCGTCCAAAATTCTTGAATAATAAAAAAATATGTTTTATATTCAAAATCAAATTCATACGACAAAAAAACCGATTTTCGAAGGTCACAATTTTTGTGTAAAACCCTGTTTTTTTAAAACCGATTTTGAAAACCGACAGGTCCTAGTTCAAACCTTCTTATTTGCTCTCCAATAAACAGACAAATTTGTTTCGAATATTTTAAGTTCCCAAGAGTTTAAAAACCAATTAATAAGTAAAGGCTTCGTTATGAAATCTTCGGAAGAATTAGAACATAAGAGTAAAGATATTCTTTGAACCTTGAATCCATATACAGTAGAACCTCGATTATCCGGACTAATTGGGGATGAAAATAGTTTGGATACCGAAAAATCCGGATAACTTTTTTTTTAATATGTTGATTCGATTGCGCATATTTTTCTAGTATAATCCCATTACATCCACATTGAGTATCTGATCTGATGTGCCTGTAGACTTTATTTTTTATAAATTGACAGATTCTATGCAGCCGACGCAATTTCTCTTTGATTTTTTTAAAATCAATATTTTATTTTAAATGATTAACTGAAATCAAAATTCGTTAAGAGGGGAAACCAGTTTAGACGGTTTGAAAAGTCGTTTTTTTTTATTTTATAAATTATTAGTAAAACTATCGAAGAATATGTTTTCAAAGTTTCACAACAAAATTCCGATTTTTTCCGATGTTATGAGCACTATAGTGAACGCGTACGGAGTACTTTCAAACGCGTTTTTCTCGAAACAACTTTTTTTCAACTGGCGGGAACTCTAACTCAAAAAGTTCTTAACCAATTATTTTAAATATTTGTATAAAGATTTTATACTTAACTCTAATGATTATATAGCTAATTCTGGGAAAATATTATTGTTTAAAGTGTGATTTTTATTGCAAAGAAGGTGCAAAAGAATGGTAAAAATCGTAACATTTTGTTAAGACACTCCTAAAACAAGTAATTTTTTATATTTTTAAATCAAAACTGAGTATATATTCTTAAAATATATATTACTAGCTGGTACCCGGCGCGTTGCTGCCACAGAAGAAATAGTTCTAAAAATACCATTTGAAATTTGAAAGAGTTATCTTGTTTAATTAGCAATGATATAAATAATGATATTTTTTCCGACAATTAATACATTTATTGATATTGAATGATATATAAAGAAAAAATATTAAAAGCATACATTTTGCTTACTTAATTGTTCTGCTAAGTGCTTTAGGGTAGAGAATAGTTTTGGCTTTTCCGTCTTTAACAAATACAAATAAATTTCTCGGCTGTCCAACGTGGATTTTCTAGATTCTTCCGCACACTTGAAGTGCCTTGTTGATGGTCATTGAGAATGCAAGTCCAACGGGGAGCTGCAGTCGTCTCTTATCAAATTGCACGTCGGTGGGAATGAGCACATCTTCTCCTTTCGACTTTCCATTAAGAATATATAGTTGTTTCGATGATATTCGGCATCAATTTCTTCATAGTGAGTCTTGTTCCAATTTGTAAGGTGGCACATCAGGAAGATCTGACGAATTTAAAAACTCGATTGGATAGTTAGTAACTTGGTCTGCATTCATGGCGCTATCAATCGATTTGTAGGTAACAGAATCATTTGCAATTTGTTATTGTATTGTGTGGTTGATTGTATTGACGTAGGTGTTTTCTGCTGCCAAAATAGCATGTTCGCAAAGCCAATAATGATTTTTATAATTACTAAAAATCTGCGGAAAAACTTTCTGAATGAGTAAATCGATGGATGGCACAACAACGCAAAAGTTCGATGGAAATGAAATAAACTTGGTAGCATCAACATGCACTTTTCCTTCACCAATGTTCAATAGTCGTTTTAAAAATGTGGCTGCCGACGCATCACGCTACAAATGTACGCGCATATTTTTCTTTAATGTCAGTTTTCGCACGTCTCTCCAAAGATGCGATGCTTTGAGGCAAGAATCAGCTGGTGTCGATGAAAGCATCACTGGAAGAGGTTGTCGAAAGTCGCCACATAATAAAATTAGAGCGCCACCAAACGGTTTTGCATTTGATCGTAAGTCTTTAAGAGTTCGATCAAGCATTGTATTCGTCCCAGATAATCCCCTTGCAAATTTTCAAAACTTTAGCTATGTCAGAAACTTTAGGAATGTTACATGTCAGAGCTTCCAATAAATGCATATCTAATGGCAATTTGAATGCCGAATGCGCTGTTCGTCCACCATCTAATAATGTTGCCGCAATACCTAATGAAGCAAGAGCTAAAGCAATTCTATTTTGAGATCGAATGTGAGCCAATAGTAAAGTGATGAGATACGTTTTTCCAGTACCGCCGGGCGCATCAAGGAAGAACAGATCATTTGTAATTGTATCGTAGGTCAATTTTTGTTCCGCAAGCAAAAGTTGTTCGTTTGCTTCGACAAATGCATCCAAATCATTAGCATCGTACTGCTGTTCAAGTGCAGAACGAATTCTTGTTGAATGAATTCTTTGATATTGATGGTTAAGCAAATGTCTTCGATTTCGATCAGAGCTTGGTTGAAAATATTGTCCGAAAACTCAATTGAATTGTCATTGCTAACGGTGTGTAAAATGTCTTCGCTCAAATCCTCTCTGAATTTTTACCACAAATCTTTCGGGTTGGGTGACGGACATGTGGTTAAAATGATGGCGAGTAATGTTCTAATTTCCGTTCGACCTTTCTCAATGAAGTATGACATTTGACATTAACCAAAAGCATTCTTAAATAGTAACACTCGGCTTTATTTGGATGTAATGTGTAAATAGGGCCCAATGCATCAGATGAATACAGATTTCGATAGCCTTCATCACGCATCCCTTGCTTACGTCGTTGAAAATTCTCGGATGTAGTATTTCATGTAAAATAGTTAGGAACTTGTGCGTACCATAATGTCTCTGCAAATACATCTTCTTCACACAGCGCAAGTGTTGGTTCAGCAGCAACATTTCTTGCAGTGTCTGCCTTTGTCCATTTTCGAGATGAACACTAAGATGAACAACATTCGGATTGCTTCTGTGAATTAGGAAGCTCAAAATAGGCCAAAGAGCCTCGTCACTGCTGATATATTTACCTGTTTGAAATTGAGTTTGAACTCGATCGTTGCGCGCATCAAGTCTTTCAATACTGACTACTGCCATATCACTGCCTATTTGCATGTACAATTTGCACGACAATATCCGACGTTGGTATGAGCTTTGAATGTTTTCGATGAAAAAGAAGATCCATATATTGTTGATTTCAACGTCAACATATTGTTATTAAATAAAATAATTATTCATTTGTTTCTTGTTTTTATTTTTTAAATTAAATTTAAATTCAAATCTGGTTAGGTTAGGTTTGTTTGTTTTCATTGTGTCGAAATGAAGGCGTTTTCAATTTACCAATAAATTTGTCCCCCGTTAACAGGATTTAACCTTTATCCATTTTACACTGGGATGCAAACTGTAATCGTAATGAATATCATATTGAAATGCAGCAATATTCAAATCAACATGTACTTTCGATTCTCGTTGCACGTTGGTCGTCTGATTTTGATCGGATAACACTCAAACGATTTTTTCGATTGTTACGTACGTGAATAAGCGATGAATGAAATGAAGCATTTTAAAAGTGCTTGCGATAAATAATTTGGATATAATTGACTCACGCCAATGGATAACCTGCAAATGACATTGACGTTTGACGTATGTGTTGTATGTGACGACGACACGACGCCTCCTACTGCAACTTGTAGGTACTATATACCTATAGCCTTAGCAACGCATAATCTCAAACACGTCAGAATCAACAACTTTCACACATTAAGTTTTGAATTAAAAATCTACTGTAAGTTAATTGTACTATGCCTATGTCACCCCCTGATTCCTTGGCAATAAGTGGACCAAGTTTTATCTCAATCCGATGAACGCGCATATCAACGCATATCGCCCGAGCATAAGCCGGCAAACGCAACTTATTTTTATATATTAGATTAATAAAATATAAATATTGTATTGATTTTTAATGAAAATTGTGACTTTTACAATTCCCACCAATAGCAAACTCTGATGGCGACCTTCCATTTATAAAAGTTTATAACTCGGATATTTTCGGCGGAAATTAATTTTAAAAAAAATCAGATGTACTTTAAAGTATTAATAGGATATTCTCAAAGTTTAAACAAATTCTAATAATTCTTTCACTGTTAAAAAAAATCACGAAAAACACTAAAAAATCTGCCTCCCAAACTGGTTTCCCCCTTAACCGTGTTATATTGAGTCCGTGTTATACAAGAGCCAGGCGCAGGTGAAATTATGATTTGAACCGTTCGTTTCCATCTGATTTGCCAAATATTTATTTTAATTAATGGGTGCTTTTAAAAAAATATGTTATCTCCCTCTTTTAAAGGTCATGGCGTGTCGATCCACTTAAGGCGGCTGCTATTAGCGCCGAGAGAGGTCAACCAAACGACACATTAGCGTGTCTTTGAGACATTAAGTAAAGCGGCAATAGATTATTTTAATAGCGAGCTTTTGTTTTAATTATGAAGCTCTTCAGATTGCGAGGGCTTTTAAACTTTCACGGTTAGCCCGCTAAAAAAATGGACCCGAGCGCTTGATTGAAACGTGAAAAATTTTGAATAACACGGAAGGGCGCAGTTAGATTCTCGTGTCGCTCTTTAAAATTCACATAATAATGGCGTGACGCACTCTGTAAATTAATTCTGATGTTTTCTCACAGGCAACACGCTTTTTGCTTGTTTCTGGAGCATTTTTTACGATTATTAATTTGACCCTTTTGTGACCATATATCATTCACGTCGTTAGAACAATGGGTAGTTCAGGCCGTTGTGTCATAGAATACGTAATATTTGCCTCAGGTAGGCATTTTTATTTTTGATATAAGCATAATTAATTATAAAAGCAACTCGTAAAGCTTTATGCAATACATCAGGATACGTTTGAAGGCAAAATTTCTATTGTTCGCTTCCGAATGGATAAAAAAAACAACGTAAAGTTTCCAATGAGAGCCAAACAATTGTTCTGAAGCCGTAAGAAGTTGAAAAAATAGTAGAAAGGTTCAATAGCTATTATAAATCGATCTTCTATAGGTGTCCTGCTTGATTTTATTGATCGTCACTATTACAAGTCTTTCAGATGCAGGCTACCTTCGATTTGCTAATTTTTTTTTGTACGGTTAACGTATTTATTAAGAATCAAAAGTCTAATTCATTTTATCAACAATTTTTTAGCAAGAGACATGAAAAATTTAATGTCATAGCCGGAAAAAAATTAAACATAAATGAAAATAATTAAAATATTATTTGGCCATATAAATCTAAATTCAGGGGATTTCATTTGAGTTATAATGTTATATTGGTAACCATATAAACTAGAAAGTTAAGCACAGACGAAATGCAAAGCGAACAATGAAATATACAGTACTAAATTCCGAGATTTTCCTCATTTTCAGTTATTATAAATAGTGTGTTTGCAACAAGACGTACAAACTAATTTGATATCCTGGAAATTAATTATAGGGGCTGGGCTGCATTAATAATGTATAGTAATTAAAAAATATATGAAATTCAATCATCTAATAAATCGTTTCATTATCACAAGGAATCGTTTGAAAGTCGATTCATTTAAAAAAAAATCCTGTTAAACTCAGCTAACATCCCTCATAAAATAATTATACGTTTGAAGTAAAATAAATAAGACTATGCTTTTGGATTTTATCTTCATTTCTAGGCAGTTTCCCGTGGCTATTCAAAACATTTGAACAAATGATAATCCAAAAGCGTCATATGAGCTGATATGGGATAAAACTTCCACAAGCGTTGATTTTTTTGTATCAGGATATTTATTTCTGTAATATTTTACTAACATCTTTATTCAAAAACTGTAATGAGATACTCAGCGTCTGGAAAAATCATAAAGATTTGCTAGTCACAAAGTCTACTAGGTTTTTTTCGGTGATGTGTTCGACATCAATGCTTTTTTTTTGAAAATCCTCTACATTAATGGTTCTCAATATTTCTGGTTGATCAATATTTATTATTACCAGTGGTGAATTTATCTGTAGGCCTCAAAAATTCAGGTTTATGACACATCGCGTAATTCAAGGGATTTAAGAAGGTTCACTTTTACGCGGTATGTATAATATAAATCGTATAAATAAAATTCCAAAGCTTCAATTGAAAAATTAAGACGTTCTCTGTCTACTCTCTTCCGGAAAATATTTAAGCAATACATAGCTTTAGCCATCCATCTAGTATGGTAAAGACCAGCAAGCCTCCTAAATGAAGTCTTTTTTTTAGAAATTCCTCCCAAATAAATGATGGAAAGACTCAGCAGCTTTTTATGGTCATCTCGAAGTTGGTATTTTTGAAGTTGTTTTTGAGCAAAAATAATCCTATTTTTATCAACATTTTCTATGATTTTCAGGATGTCCATCATCCATTTTGTCCAATCAATTTTGTCCCAGGTCTTTTAAAATTTTTAAACAATTTGATACCAGGAGCACTAGACGGCCAGAGCGATTAACTGACTATAGCTTCTAACATAATTTCCATTATATGATGTAGTGACAAGCCAGGCGAATCATGTCTTTTTGCATTTTTTACTCCAGAAGGAACCCAATTATCAAGCCGGTATTTACAGCTGAAGTGTCAAAACATAAATGTAGCACTTCACTAATAGAAAGTATCTATGACGGATGCATATTTGGTGTTAATTATCTTCCGCCACTGCTTGTGGACGCCAGGATAAGTAGAAATAAGTATGTATAATTAGGGTAATATCTCTCACTAATGACTGAATTTGAAATGAGGTGCGAAAGAATAAGGAATAAGGAAAAAGGAGAAGTAAGGGAGGGTTTATTGCAGTGAAATAGTGAAACTTTCTGTATGCTTTATTTGCACGTCAATTTAACGCCAATTCATTTATTTAAAAAAATATCCATTTAATAATCATACCATTTAATTTAATTTATTCATATTTGAATCTGTTTATAACTTTTCGTTTTTAGCACAATGTCGAAAGTCTAAAAACTGTCAAAATAAATGCTTGTTTTAGATTTATATCCAATGCTCGCATTTATGTTGTCAAATACATCCCAAAACATACAAACACCCTCCGAAACCACAACTTCTGAACAAAGTTTTCTTCAATCGCAGCCCACCTATTCTCCTAATAAATTAATTTTCAACAAACTCAATGATTCCATTTATCACATAAACTATCGTTTTAAAATAGAAAACTTTTACAATGAAAGACCTCCAATCGAAAATCTGAATGATAATGTTAAATTGAATTATTTAGATAATCTAAATGAAATGTCTATCATATAAAATGATTTGCATATTATCTTTAAGTAATTTTAATTAATAAACATGAAATAGCACTTTTAACCCTTCTTATATTAAACGATTGAGCTTTTGTTACATATTTTCTCTTTTTTAAAACATCTATCTTGTTTTTGTTGTATGATACGTATTGAAAATTGTATGATCCAAAATCGATATTCACCATCAATTAACTTTGAGTCCAAATCCAAATTTTGTTTATTAAAACTTAAATAATCATATTTTAACCAAGTATATACATGAATTATAAATCCTATTCAAATAATCCTGTGGAAGGCAAATGGGAAATCACACATGAAAAGTCCTTTCCCTATTAGTCTCCTACGGAGATCGCCTACGTCCGAGACATTTATATTTAATTTATATTTAGCCTACGTACGAGAAAAATAGTATATTATGAAAAAAAAATCGATTAGGAATACTATGTTAAGAAGCTATTTTTATGAGTTTTATATATGAAATGATAGAGCTTTCAGATCGTTCTAAAGTAATGATAAATTCATAATGTAATAATTGAAATGTATAATATATTTTTCCAACCATTTTGAAATCAAATATTTCAAAATTGGATTGGATTGATTGGATAAATAATACATAAGCTTCAGGAGTAAAAATTAAGAATAAAAATATCCCACTAAATGGCGTCAAATAGCATTTCCATTTCCATAATTCCGTTACACGGAAGGTCTCTATTTTAATTTCAACTAGTAATATTTCCTAGTAGCAAAAAGTGCTTATTATGCAGTTGTTCATTCTGAAGAATTTATGAATTGCAGATCCATTTATGTGAAACTGACGGTGCAGCAGACTACAACAACGGCTGCTCTACATTCCACAAAAAGCAACGAGTTCTCGTCAAGTCTCTCTGGAGAGGAACTTCTGATGCGATTAAGTAAGTACTTTCCGTCTGCAAAACAACACCAATTCACAAATTGTAATGAGTCTCATTATCAATTTTTTTTTTTTAAATAATTTTCAGACAAGAATTTCTTCGCGAAACGACGTGGTTGGCAAATCTTCGAGATCCAAATGTTGCTCGTGTGGCCGGCGCTTGTTCTGCAGAACCTCCTTGTGCTTTAACACTGCACTCTGAATTGGGAGATCTTCCAGCATTCCTCAGCAGTCAAGCTGAAAATAAACAATCATCCACGCTTAGGTATAAAAAATAAATAGTTTTTTATATCAAATAAATTTATCCAATAATACATTTAAATATACATTTTTATTTTCTCTACTTTTAGTTATGGCTGTCTAATATATCTAGCAACACAGATAGCTTCCGGGATGTCATATCTAGAATCACTCAATCTGGTACATAGAGACTTAGCTGCTAGGTAAGTGTATTTTTTTAATATAAGACAACTTAATAATAAATAACTTAATAAATTAGAACATAAGGTCTAATTGATGGTTTATAATAAATAAAATCACATTTGCTTACAAAGCCTTTTTATAAAATGTACAATAACGAATCAACATTATATCCTAGACCGATCTGACAATATCAATTTGCTTTTAATTGGACTTAAATCAACGAAGTATTGTTCATCCAAATCAAGTTTTTTAGTAGGATCAATATGTCATCTACAGGGATGACATCTACATTTATCGGCTGGGATGGGATGACATGAGTCTATTTCTCGAAACTAGTTGAGGTCAGGTCAAAAACAACATAAACAAGAAATGTTTTATCAGTTTTTTTATTTAAAGTTTATTTAAGACTGTAAAAATAAAATTATATTAGGAACAACTAAATGGTTATGCCGAAAGATTATATCTTGTCACATAGGCGTTTTTAAGCCATAAGAACTCCAAATTTGCAAAGTTCAGAACGCTTAGGGCACAAAAGGGTTTCGGCATGTTTAAACGTTTCATTACTCGTTCGTTAATATATGAAATGATTTTAAAACAAATGTACATGCTCAAAGACGACCGCTTTTTTCTCTCGAAAAATATTTACGCCGGATTAAAACCGGTCTGAACCATTACGAATGTTCATTTCTAAGAAATTTCGCTATTGTGCTTGTTGTGTGACTTTTAATAGGCTTATGGTTTTATTTGGAGGACGACATTAAATTGTGGCAAATATCAAAGTCAAACAATGTGACTCCTGAACCTTTTTTTTTACTTTTGGGATTTTTGTATACGGCTTATTTATTTTATCTTTGTGCCTACTAATGTGTTTCAATGACAAAACAAATGTACAAATCCTCAACGATTTTATCAATATCATCCCAAAAATATACATTTTAACGAAGATACGAATTTGAACAAGAAACTGTTTAAGCTGACCAAATGCTACGAAGTTCTCGTTCTAAAAGCAATACTTCCTCGACGATGATTTTCTGAAAGATACGGGGAGTATGATTATTATATAATAAAACTGAAAACATATCCTTCACTAATGAAAGCACACAGTTGTTCCTCATTTTTACACCTCAGTGGCATACTATAAATCAAATCTGTCAAACTCGTGACTCACAACTAATATTTTTGCAACCCAGCCAACAAAACGAACACAATAACGTGTGATGACATTGGATAATGACGACACTCTTGAACAGTACACAAGGTGTAATATAAACCGATCAAGTTTCCAAGTATTTTCCACTGCCTGTGATGAGAGTATGGACATCGGAAGCGTAGCTCAATTAGCTGTTTTTCTTCGAGCTTACGACACGAATTTCAACAGCTTTGAGGACAATATAAATTTTATTGTATTTATGAACTTCTGCAAAAATGCAATCTACCCCTTTCAAAATTAAATTCCGTAACTATAGATAGCGCTGCTTTAATGACTGAAAAAAAACAAAGGCTTCATAGCATTACTAGAATAAGAAAAGGCGATTTTTTTACAAAATACATGGAAAATGTATTATAATATGCCTAAAAAGTTTTCAATCTCATAAGATCTCAAGGCTTAAATCAGCGACAATTCTCTGCTTTTTTAAGTGAATTAAAATGCGAATATTCCATCTTACTATACCGAGATGCATTGTTTATCTTGCCATAAGATTCTTAAACAATTTTGGTATTTGAAAGAAGAAATTTGACAGTTTTTAATAAATAAAAATCAAGATATGAGCTTGTTTTCTGATCCAACTTGATTCCAAGATTTATCCTTCATGTTTCATATAACAAAACCTATACGATTTAAATTTATAGCAACAAGATGCGTGACCATATTAAATCATTCAAATGTAAGCTAGTTCTTTGGGAAGAGCAGTTTAAAAATGAAAATGTAACACACTTTTCGACATGCGACATGAACAAATCAAGTTTAGATGAAAGTGCATCGTATGAAAAATATGCAAAAAAAGGGATTTAAGAACGTGCTCAAATAATACGCTTACCCTTTAAAATACACGGTATCCTTTTATGCGGCAAGTAGAAATCGTGATTAAAATACCAACATCCAAGGTACATTACTTCAAAGAAAATAAAAAAGCACATCGAGCTAGATTGGTAAATAATGGAAATTTTCAGCTGCTGTGATGCTTTGGGCGCTCAAAAATCTTTTCACTGAAAGTGCTACATAAACGAATGTGCTGTCCTGATAAAAAATAAAGGAAAATTGCAGTATTATTTAGCTATTATTCCATCTGAAACGTAGTCAAAGAAATAACAATGTCAAACAATGCAATTGACACGACCTTAGACTTGGACTTACTTTGAAGTGATTCCTTCAGACTACAGAATAATGTTTACTAATATGTCGTTTTGTCTCAAGATCGTATTTTAAAATACAAGATAGGAGATCCAAAGAAAAGTGGCTGATTAAAACTTGCAATGCTTGTATATGTTCAGTCTAAAAAATACTTTATATCCACTTTTAATAATGTGACATATTCTGTATCTCTGTAGACGCAATGTGCCAATTTAATCGTAACATCGAAACACCGACACCTATCGTTTCTTACGCATGCATTGTTGTCAGTCCGATAGTGACACGCAAAAGAGTTATTGGATAACCTTGGCTGCGAGAAGACGTTATTTCCGCCGTCGGATCTCTTTCTCTCTCTCGTTATCAAAAAAGAAATCAGTTAAGACGACAGTATTTCTAATCGACGCCCAATCATCTACATCTCACCGCTCGGCTCCATAACGATCCATTAAAAGAACGAACCCACGTTCAGGTGCGGCTAAATTGGCAAATACTGGGGAGTGGAGAGCAACCCGGAGACTGCCCCGAGATCACCCCTGCCCCATGTTACAAATTTGTAGAAGACGTGAATGAGTAAATGCTATATAACAATATGTTTATAAGATCGTTAGCAGTTTTTAGAATGATTATTATAATAGTTTTAGCATTAATGGCCATTGAATAATTTTAGTATGCTGTCGACCTTCGACATAAATATGTATATTTTTCTTAAATATCAATGGCCCGTTTATTTTTCATTTTAAACGCCAGCGAAAGTCCCCGATTCTCAACTACCGACCGGGGACTATTTTCGAGTATTGCCTTGATATTGTTGCCGTGAATCTCAACGGGACCTCCTGAGCGGTGCTCATCATTGAGGCTCGCATTCCCGAAACGAAACTTTACAAACTAACGACTACACTTTCAAATGGTCACAGAACTCTCCTCAAAGACCCTGGAGATGTTTTCGGTGGCTTTCAGGATCGTGTGACTAAACTGGAACTCGCATAATAGGCAGTGCCGCAAGTGAACTTGATTACAGCAATTTCAAGGCTGCGTAAAAGTCGGCAAACTTTGGCACACATTTTGAAGTCGAATTATATAGTATTTTCGCCATTCCAAAACAATTACTTGCACGGCGCAAATATGTACTGATCCTATAGCAATAATTATCAATTTAATATTTTAATTATATCTCGTGTTTAAAGCATAAAAAAATGTTCATAATCCAAAACGAGACTTCGATAAACTCGAATCGATAAACTCTTATCTTTGACGCCTTAATACGCTAAATGCACGATAGGTATTTTTACCGTTTATACAGGATGTTTTGCACATGGACCGATAAAATTATTTTGGAAGTTAAGGGGGTCTTTTGCTATATTTCACATATGTCCTAAGAGTTTTTTTCAACGTTTTGAATACATACCCAAAGTTTAGTGCATGCGTTTGGTTTAAAGAAAATTACTTCTGAGCTTCCAAAGTCAATTAAAATGTGCTAACGAATTAAAATTGTCAACTTCTAAATATAATACTTACAACTACCAATACTTACTAAAAGAAACTAACACCTATTTTGTACTTAGTTTGGTTTTAAAAAGTTCTCTGGATTATACATTTTCCAATAATATGCAAATATCATACAAATCATTCAATAAGTCGTTAAACTTGAAGAGGTATCAGTTTGCTAGGGTCAGGGTTAAGAAAATACTTTGTATGCTTATGATGGTTTGTAAAAGTAGTAATGAATTGTAGTTAAACTGAGTATCAGCTTGCTGCTAGATGAGTATTTAATCTGTAAATAAGTACTATTCAAGTGGCCAATAGTTAAAATAAATACGATCTTATAAACATAGTAGTTAGGAGAAGTCAAATAGCTTTTAAGTGATTAGGCCGAAAAAAAGTGTTAATCATGGGTAGTTATGTCACATCTAAGTATTCGAACTTCGGGCGTTTGGTGCTGACCAGCGACAATCAAACAATATTTAATTGGTCAGATTGGAAAAAAACTGAAAAATATACATAGCTGGAATAAACAGGTGAAAGTAAGGTATCAGATAATATCAAATAGTCAGGTCAGTATCAATAAGATGAAAAGGTCTCGTAGTCAAGATTGTAATATGGGAATGGTTAAAACAGTCTTTTGGCGGTCGGACCGCAAGCCGATATTATTCGGGTTATTACTTATTATTTGTGGAGTTTTATAAGTGCATTAACCTTTTCGTGAGTACTTACGGAAATATCCGTTTTGACCTTCACTATTCAGAAAGAGCACTCTTGTGCATTGAAGCTCCGAGGCGGACAGAGACAAAGAGAACTTAGCGCAGTTCGGGAGACTGAGACGGATAGCTTCTTCATATGCATCGCATGATTGTATAGATCGTTAAGCCCAAATTTATCCACTTATAATGATTTCGATTTCAAGTGTGCTATTTGTTTACGCAAAGAAACGACCGAATATTGTGTGTTATCGAGAGTGTTTGTTTATTTAACTGCTTGCTGTTCTTCGCTGCGTGTTGAATGAGTCTTTGTCCAATTATCGTTTCCTTCTAAAGGAGGAGCACTTGAATCGATTTTTTGTGCATTGTTTATGTAAAGAAATGACGAGTGTTCATGACAAGTGGCTCTGCCTCGAATTGAAGATTATCTTACCCTGATTAGGAGCTGACAGAAAGTAATCGGTGTAAAGCGATTATGACATCAACGACTTCATCGATTTTAAATTTGCTCACTAACGAAAAGGTTAATTGGGCTACCCGTCGGTTTATATCTAGTAGTTTTAGTAATATCGTACAATGTGATGGCCCATCCTGCTTACATGTTTAATCTTTTCCTTTCCAATTTTCAATGAATATTATTCCCATTTTTCTCAATATTTTATCCTGTCTTGTGCTTCTTGTATCCATTTAATGCCTGCTATTAGTTTTATTTCGTCTATCCATCTCTAAGTGCAGGTCTTTTTTTCAATCTTTTCTTGTCTCTGGAGTACCACTCTAGGAGACTCATCGTCCATCTCTCGTCCTTTATTCTTGCGATATGTCCTGCCCAGCTACATTTAAGTTATTTAATTAACAATAATTGGCTTAAACTATAGAATTTCTTGTGAAATGAAATGTTATTAAAAAAGCAATTA
This sequence comes from Stenopsyche tienmushanensis, assembly GCA_008973525.1. Lineage (NCBI taxonomy): Eukaryota > Metazoa > Arthropoda > Insecta > Trichoptera > Stenopsychidae > Stenopsyche > Stenopsyche tienmushanensis. The sequence goes on from WACJ01000535.1 coordinate 1,954,510, forward strand.
TATATTGTTTTCCAAACGTTTCTTACAGGTTATTAAAAAAATAATAAGCAATTATGAAAAAGAAGTATTTGAAATATTTGTCGAGGATTTACGCATATAAAATTCTTTTCGATATTTAGGGGCACGCTTTTTAATAAGCTCCAAGGTATGTATGAGCCAACATTGAAAAAATCCCATGCTTCTACATAATTCGCAAAAAATTTTAATGGGCCAGAGGCAAAAAGGAAGGTTGCTGTAGAAGGTGAGGTTTGACTCTAAGCCTTTTCAAATTTTGGTTAAATAACATACTTGTGTAATCGCGGCAAAGTTTGCACGGGCAACTAACTGCAAAGGGTGGAATTTTTCCCCGGGAAAGTTTTTCCAGGCCCCGCGCCTTGTTTTATTCTCATATCAAAAGAATATTAATTTTAAAAAACATCTTCACAGACAACACGTTGTATCCGGACCAACTTTTTCTATCTTGCATAATAAAAAAAGCTTACCCCCCCGAAAGCCTCACCTACAAATGCGCTTTATTGTGTTCGGATTGTGCGCAAGCTATACAACTTTTCCGCGGAAAGCTATTAGTATGGAAATATAGAGTTTGTATTAAATTTGAATTCCAACATTAACTCCGCTACCCTCTTTTTAATTCGATTAACCGTCTGCATGGAAGCCACATTTAAAAATTAGCCAGAAGGAGAGCCTTTGTTCTATATTAATTTTAGTATTTGAATATCTCGATCCAAAAACAAAAATATTGACTGTTAATCCAATACAATAACAATTTAGCAAATCTAAAATATTATTTTGTTTGTATGTTTGAAAATATCTCTAGGAAACACTCATCCCTCGATTTACGCGGTACCCATTTTACGCGGTTTCACTTTTACGCGGTTAGAAAAAATTACATTTTTTAAAAAATCAAGCCTGGAAAATTTTCACGATCTTAAATTGTTTGAAATATATAGGATGAGCAATTAAATAAATTAAAAAGTCAACATTAAATACAAAACATAATTGAACGTAATCATATAATTCCAGCAAGAAATTAAAAATTTAACAGCATTTTAAATATAACAAAAGCGTTAGGACAACGGTTGGAGAATTTAGAATTCAGTGACATCGATTAATTGTTTGTTGATCAAGAAATAGACGAAGAAGAATTGATTTACTTGGTGTCAATCAACGAAAAGGAAATGTTAAAAGTCGCGATGGTAGTGATAATGACATTACTGATAAACCAAATATTAGGTTGTCCCATAAGTCTCTTTTGCAAATGAACGCAGATCTAATCGTATCCATGGTTGAAGAAAACCCGCGATATACTGTTCGCGAATTAGCTAACAAGTTAGAAATTCCACGAGCATCCGTCCATAATCATCTGATAAAATTGGGCTACATCATTTGTTCAGATGTGTGGCTTCCCCATGAACTGACTGACTCAAATAAACTTCAGCGTATTTCAACAGCGATCTTCTTCTCAAACGACATAATAGCCAATCTTTTTTGAAAAGATTTGTCACTGGAGATGAAAGTTGGATACTCTATGAGAATATCCAACGTAAACAGTCTTGGATCAAGGATACAGAAGCTTTAACTGTAGCTAAACTTGGCCTACATCCAAAAAATGTTTTTCTATACATTTGGTGGGACTGGAAGGGGGTAGTTTATTATGAGCTACTTCAGCAAGGTTCTGTCCAACTACATTATCTAAATTAGCGAATTAGCGTCTATTAGCCAGAATTAGCGAACAGACGAGACGTTGTTTTTCATCATGATAACGCCAGGCCTCATGTGTCTTTGCTCGTCAGAAATAAATTATTATCATTTGACTGAGATGTTTTACCTCAACCTCCATACTCTCCAGACATTGCCCCTTCAGATTATTATTAATTTCTTTCATTGAAAAATTCTTTACGTGGAATAAATTTTAATTCAAAAAATGATATAAAAATGTACCTCGATCAATATTTTGCCAACAAATCTGAGAAATTTTGGCAAAAATGTATTATGAGGCTTCCGGAAGGATGAAAAAAGCTAATAGAATATTTTTTTCTTAATGTGAAAACGAAAGAAACTTATGGGACACCCTAATATGAGAGAATACGTATAAGCGCGTTATTGCAGCATAAACATTACAAAAATAAGAACCGAAATTGTATGCCCCTGGTTCAAATTTGACCCATGATTTTAGATAGGGTTAAAACACGGGACTTTTTAAGATGATCTTTATAGGTTTTTTTTTTAAATTTACATATAAAGCATCGATATGCCTAATATACTATATTTAGGGACTTTTGAAACTGAATGTCATACCTTCTATAATTTTACTAATTCAACTTCCGTGACAAAATTTCAAGGTGTTTTAATTGAAGAGAAAAATCAGTCAAAGAAGGAGCTAAACTCGGAAGATGTTTGATTTATGTCATGCGGCGGATGATAACACTTCCGGAAGGCGTTAAATGTCACGATCACAGCATTAACAGAGTAAATATTTTGGCAAAAATAAACAAAAGGAGTGGCCCAGGGCGTGCTGGCGTGCTGCGACCACGTAAGCGCCTTTTGCATTTAATGGGTCACCTGTTCCAATAGGACGGCACCGCCCTGCGGGAATCACGCCAGCCTCTTCTTCACGTGTGGAGTCTCACCCTGCTCACAAATTAACCCTTAATCAAAACCCCAGCTGAGAACGCTGAATCACCTAATACCTAACTCTTCTGTTTACGTCGTAAATTCAATAGTCTAAGAAAGGCTTTTCGAACATGTGCCTATTTATCAACTAAATTTATAAGCGATAATTATTATTTATACAATAAATCCATAATACATCAAACAGAACGCACTCTTCTTAAATTTATACTTTAAAATAAAAATTTGAAATGAATACAGTATTGTTTCTCAAAGGGGATTCATACGGTTCCTATGGGACCAAAACGTTTAAAATAAGCCACGGACAAAAGGTCAACTTTTAGCGTGTCAATATCAAGGACGGGGGAAATTAATTATTTCTATTATTATAACATTACTCGACTCAGTTGTGGTAAATACACCATTGCCAAGAAAAGGTTAATACTGGGCTTACCGCACCCGTCAATTTGACGAAATTTGAGCTTCATGAACAAAATTATAAAAACCCTTACTGTAATTTCCTAACACTTTCACTGATTAATATTTATCGTGAAGGCACTTCAAATATCGTAAATCACTATAGTATCAATAATATGGCAGATGATCTTAAAAAATATATTGGTCATTTACTTTGTAGAAAATCTTACTTTGTGAACGAAACTACTTCGCAAGATAATGAAACTCATTTAATTTTATATATTTTTTTTTATTTTTGGAGGTTGTGACCTTAGGGCCAATGCCTCCCTGATTTTACATGGTTGGTCTTTAATGACCATAATTGTTAGTATTTACATTGTTTTGATAAAAGCTATATAATAAAGCATCTTAAAGGTATAATAGAAAAACTATATACAAATAAAAATTATACAAATAAAATATACAAATGAAATATTAAACAAATAAAATATGCATCTAAAGAATATATAAAAATAAAATAGACTAATAAAATAAAAACATATACGTAAAGATTACAAGATAATTTTTTTTCGCAATTTTTAGCTTAATTTTTAATAATTAATAATTTTATATGAAAGATTTTTAAATAATGATATGTGAAAAAATGCTCTTATTCATCATCATCATAATCAAACTATCCCCATTTTAAGATCGATCATTTTAACAACTGTGTTAACAATCGTCGAATATTCGGAGATCCGCACATGAAAAAGGAAAATCCATCGCCTTTTGTTTGACCGATTTGACGAACATCGGGTGTAAAATATTATGCATTTTGTGTACAACAAAAATTAGATCACTAGTTTTTAATATGCAATCGAGTGATTAGATTACGATGCAAACAATTTTGGATTTCAAATTTTGAATGATGAGGAAATAATTGAAGAAATATATACCTCAGAAAAACAAAATCCAGAAGACGAAGAAGAGATTTGCGAGGAAGGAGATATTGGTCCTACACATTCTGAAGCTTTTCAGTGTTTAGATGTCACAATGAAATGGCTTGAGAAGCAAGAAGAATTTTAATCAAGACATCTTATATATCTTAAGAATATTCGTGATTTAGCAGCTTCTTTAAGAAGAGCGAGCTTTAAGGGGATAAACCAGTTTAGGAGGCAGATTTTTTAGTGTTTTTCGTAATTTTTTTTAACAGGGAAAGAATAATTAGAATTTGTTTAAACTTTGATAATATTCTATTAATACTTTAAAGTACATCTGATTTTTTTTTAAATTAATTTCCGCCGAAAATATCCGAGTTATAAACTTTTATAAATGGAAGGTCGCCATCAGAGTTTGTTATTGGCGGGAATTGTAAAAGTCACAATTTTCATTAAAAATCAATATAATATTTATATTTTATTAATAATATATATTTTAAGAATGTATACTCAGTTTTGATTTTTAAAAAAATTACGTGTTTTAGGAGTGTCTTAACAAAATGTTACGATTTTTACCATTCTTTTGCACCTTCTTTGCAATAAAAATCACACTTTAAACGATAATATTTTCCCAGAATTAGCTATATGTTCATTAGAGTTAAGTATAAAATTTTTATATAAATATTTAAAATAATTGGTTAGAATTCCCGCCAGTTGAAAATAAGTTATTTCGTGAAAAACGCGTTTGAAAGTACTCCGTACTAATTGTCGCGTATTCCAGCATCGATTTGCGTTCACTATAGTGCTCATAACATCGGAAAAAATCGGAATTTTGTTGTGAAACTTTGAAAACATATTCTTCGATAGTTTTACTAATAATTTATAAAATAAAAAAAAAATCGATTTTTCAAACCGTCTAAACTGGTTTCCCCCCAAAAAACGATACTTGATTTTTTTTAATAAAAAATAATTTATTATGTGTATATGTGTATGTAATTATAAACGAATAAAAATTATTCATATTTTCGGATTTTTCGTTATCCGGACTACTTTCATCCCCAATTAGTCCGGATAATCGAGGTTCTACTGTATAAGTAAAATAAAGCTTTCACATCTCTACGACGAAGGCGTCATATCAATATCTTATACATCGATTCTTAATTCAATCATGTCATTACTATATATATATTTTTTATATGGTTATAGTTAGTAAATACAAAATTATTTTTCAGACTTAAATAAGACCATAATGTATTTCGTACCTATTTAAATATATATATTTTTTATTACAGGAATTGCATCCTTAGTAAGGATTTTACAGTTAGAATCTCCGACCATGCAATGTACTGCGATCGATACGATCACGACTATTACACTAGTGATACAAAATCTCGCCTACCAATTCGATGGATGTCCTGGGAAAGTCTTCTCTTGGTAAAGAATTTTTATATCTTCATAATAAAATAAATATACTTATGATTTTAACATAAAAAAGTAGCAAATTAGCATGTAGTTTATATAAATGGTTGAAGAATTATTAAATAAATAGACGGATGTCAATACATTATATATTTTATTAAGATTTTATCATCAAACTATATTATGATTTACGCATATTATATAACCTCGTGTGGTTTCAAATAATGTATTTGTACTTTTTTTTTAGGGAAAGCACACACCTATGAGTGATGTGTGGTCTTTCGGAGTAACAATGTGGGAGCTTTTAACCCTGTGCACGCAGCAACCCTTGGGGGAGTTGACCGCCGAACAGGTGGTGGAGAACGCGGCAAGGTGGCGAGAGGGCTCCGGCCGCGCTCCTCCCCGTCCGCCGGTTTGTCCCAGAGAGCTTCATGGACTCCTTCTGCAATGTTGGCAACGACGAGCTTCAGATAGACCTACCTTCCGACATCTTTACCTTTTCTTGAAAAGGGCAAATTCGGGATACACGCCAGCTGATCTTTGATTAACAGACACCCGATCCGTTAGTACGTGCCAACGCTTTAATAGACTCTTGACTGAGCTGATCACCAATTAATAGGCTAAAAGACTTGTCCGATCGCGTTAACATTTCGAGATTATATTTTTGAATTTAAAAAAATAAGGCGTATCCATTATGGTTTTATTATTTTTGTTTTAAACTCAAAACGGCTCGGATGTGTTCATGATACAGAGATTGCAAATACAGTGTTGAAATTGAAACGCCCTATACCTCTACAAGAGTAGCGAGCTGGAATCCGACTTCATAGCAAGATTAAAACTTTTTTAATAATAAAAATCTTTTGTAATATCTATGATAATATCAGTGTCATAATATCTTTTCTGCGAACCAAAAGTGGGAATAATATCTTATGAGTTTAGTAATAAAAATAAAAAATTCTGCCAAGCAGATATTATACATGTGATACGCTTTTGATCGAATTCGCATCTTTCTATTATCCAGATTTTTGAAAATAATGTAATTAAATTCGAATACCATTTTATCGCGGACATGAAAATACGTACTAAAATCCGGTACTCAACGGAAGGGTGTGTTAGTATAAAACAATATATAAACACTTAGACAAATTAAAAAGTCATATGTATGGCTTCTGTGACTGTTATATAAGATAAAAATTTAATACTTATTATCTGATAAAAACCTAATATAAAATCCGTGCTAAAATAACAGAGAATTTAGAACATATCAGGACAAGTGTATGAATACGGCGTGTAGTGAACAATTATTGATGTGTTTTAAGAAAAACATAAATGCCACTAAATATTTTCTCAATCGACTATTCAAATATGTACAGCGATTATAAATTAACATTGTGCTATCGATAATACTTCATTCCTTTTAGATATCCCTGAGACGGTTCCTATTTTTTTAACCTATGTATGTAATTTATGTAAATAAAATAGACTGGATTCAGGCTCTCTGACCGGAACGCTTCAAAATTACAACGACGAAATTCAGCAGCCAAACATTATTCGTAAGGATTGTTGCATTTTAGGTTAATTAATGATTAATATGCATATCAAAATCGATATTTACAGCGGTGCATTTCCGATGCATGAACAATAAGCCTTTATGATTTGCTCTTAACAAATATTAAATACATGGCATACGATGCATGTCAAACGATTACGGACAGAGAGTTGAGCCGCGTCTATCTATTTTCAATTTTGATAAATAATCATCATATCAATCTGTTGTACAGTATATCCGATTAATATTCATCAATTTGTATTTAATATTGGCCTATATCGGTTGAATTACTATTTGTACATATTCCATTCTATATTGTAAGGATATCAGTGACGGCCGTTTCGTGATATGAATCCTCTGACTGAGCGTTTTTCGTCGCCGTCATTTAAGCACATTGAGACGACCTAATAGTGTAGCAGCTTAAGACATACATTTTTTAAGCATTGGTATTATATAGACGATTCGATCAATTATTAAACATAGTGTAATGTTCAATTGGGTATATCGTATTATTTTGTATATATGTAAAACCTATTGATAGTGACGATGGTGATGATTAGGATTAATGTAATTGATTTTAAGGATATATGTGAACCGATTGTGGGATATAAACTTATTAATTAGTAGCATAGTTAGCTCAGTTGGTTGTTATATTCGAGTCCGGATATCTCGGAGAATTACTACTATCAACTTGCACTCTCTTTTCCAATTATGATCGGAAAAAATGCATTTGAGAAGACTTGCTGATGAGAACAGTGAGACTCTCATGATGTGTACTGACCAAATGTGTGTCTTTTGAAAAAATATTATTACAATGATTATAATTATTAAATTTAAAAATGTTGTGTGCTGATTATTTCGGACTGACTTCAACAAAATCATTCTTAGTTATTAAGTAGCACTTAAGGGATTTAATAGATTTAAGGAAAGATATTACACTTAGAGCTATCTGGATAGTCTTCTTTTTTATGCCATTCAGCACGAAGGCGATAGGAAGACACATACACGGTATATCAAAAGGATTCTGAATATAAAATTAATGTATGCCAATTTGAGCGGCAAATTTGGCATAACAATGATGCACGCGCGTTAATTAATCGCGCAACGAACTTTGTATGTCGAAGAGCGCTTGCATGGTTCAACCACAATGACTTTGAATTTGTCGAAAAAAATTTCGACAAATATTTTAATTTATGCATTCGACAAATTAAAAGACTGAAAAATAAATCAACAGCTAAAAAGATATCAAGCTTTGGATCATTCAGTTCAATTTTGACGTACTATGTACAATATATTTATGTTCATATGATATATGTAATCATTACTTCAAAATAATAATATATCAACACATTAGCATATTAAATCTACATTCATATATATAAATATATTTAAATAATCTTAAAATAATTCAATTAATATATTCAATATATTTTTATCATGTCGATCTATTTATTTTTTCTGATATGGAAAATCTAAGGAATTGATAGGGTCTATGATGATTTTTTTGGGAGGTAGTAATGCACATCTTTGCGCATATGTTATTTAACACTCCAACTTACGAAGTCTTTCCAAATTCGAAATAGCAAATGAATCAACTGTGCAACATCATCATCAATCCATGAGATGGGAACAGCGTATTATAATCATCCAGGAGCACATATTTTTAAATATGTATAACTATCATTAACGGCCGTATTATTCTTATCCAATTGATGTTAATGTGTATAAACGCACGAAACGGCCGTCACTCTAAACTATACAGTCGCGGTTTTAAATATGCTCTTAATGCGAAGCGGCCGTTATTGATCGATCAATAAAAAGATATTAACTAGTTATATCATATTTATAGTCAGATACGTTTAAAAATGCTTTCCTCGCATGGAAAGGCGAAGTCAGAAATTATTTCATCATGATAGATACGTAGCGCATCCTCATGTGAAATTCTAGGCTTAAGTACGTTAAAATGAAAGTATACTGTGTAAAAGATATTTTTCAATTCACCACTTAATTGATACGTGAATTTGTTAGCAGTAAACGCGAATTCATCGGGATAGATCTTTCATATGTAGGCATTTTTCGGTTAGTTAGATAGACACGTTTCATTCATATCTTATCTCGGTGTCTATAAAGTATTCGTATTGATATATATGTGTTGCGTTAATTATTATACAGGTATTATGTGTTAATGCTCAATATTGCAAAGAAAATAAATGTCTATAATAGTTAGAGTGTACGAGGGTACTTCAAATGTTAGAATAAAAATGCGAATCGATCCGAGGCCGAGTCATATTCAGGATGTCTCGAGGGAATGGTCGTTATTGCATACGAAACGGGCTCGAAATGGCGAATGGAACCGCAAAGCAGCAGGTGCGCATGCGCATTCGGTATGTATAGACTCGATGTGACACATCTTTCGTTTGTCAAGAGACAACATACGCGCACGCGCAATGCGTACTATTCAAATCAAATCAAATCGGTCAATAGATATAATTAACGCCCTCGATAGCGGACGTTTCATATGTAAATATATCATCATATTTCGATCGGCCATTTCATTGTCGCATATCTACAAGAAATGGTTGTTACATTTGATGAATTGTTGTTGAATTTTCAATTCACCACTCAATCGTACGATACGTGCATTTCATGGCAGTAAATACGAATTCATCGGCATAGATCGTTCATATGTAAGCATCTTTCGATTGTTTAGATGGACACTTTTCATTCATATCTTATCTCGGTGTCTATAAAGTATTCGTATTGATATATGTGTTGCATTAATTATTATACAGGTATTATGTGTTAATGCTCAATATTGCAAAGAAAATAAATGTCTATAATAGTTAGAATGTACGAGGGTACTTCAAATGTTAGATTAAAAATGCGAATCGATCCGAGACTCAGTCATATTCGGGATGTCACGAGAGAATGGTCGTTGTTGCACACGAAACGAGCTGGAAATTGACGTCTGTTAACCGCAAAGCAGCAGGTGCGCATGCGCATTTGATATCTATAAGCTCAATGTGACACATTGTATGTTTGTCAGGAGCCAAATATATGCGCACGCACAATGGCGTATTATTCAAATCAAATCAAATCGATCAATAGATATAATTTAAGCCATCGATAGCGGACATTTCATATGGAAATATTTCATCATATTTCGAACTACCATTTAACCACGAGATATTATTGTTACATTTGACGAACAGAGGCTCTAATATTAAATTTAAAAAATATATATAAATTCAAATTGGATGATCAATGCCCATATGTTATGTCCAAGGGCTTGTAACAAATTCTATCTTAGTATTTATGTTGATAAAATTTGTTATCGTACCGTAGCAGCCGTAGCAGTTTTAATGGCATCCCGTATATGACCATGCGCTACATTGATCTGATGAATGTTTACTTACATGAGTATGTGTTTTCAGGATATAGTAAATTTGCTGTTTATTATAAAAATAGTTCATTACCTAATCTTCTAATTGCATAGTGTTTGCGTCGCCCCTCCCCCACCCCATCCACGTGGATTTGTACAAGTCAGATTTCTGTTTGCATGTTAATTAATAGCAGTCTCCGAATAAAAACCTATGGAACTATTAATGGCAGCCTTTAACTTCATTATTCATATTGTGTCGAAACCTATCTGAATATCCCTGGGCCATATCTAGGCCGTACCCACCTTTTTAAATATACGGCGCAAGCAATACTGACATGCTTTGCGTGTTTCAATAATACATATGAATGTTTAATTATTCAATGTGCATCTAAGTGTTTCATCATTGAAAAAATATAAGGTCTTGCTATTATTTTGCGAAAATTCTGTATTAATTGCGCTGCTTGGATATAGATGGTTATGATTTCTTGTAAAATTCTAAGACTGTGAATTTGATAATGCTCCAACAATCACCAGAAACATCACAAACGATAACGACGATAATTCAACGATCGATTATGCAGATCAAAATGGATGCAATTGATTCGATTGATCAAAAATAGGTCGCATGTTCCTCCACATTTCAATATCGTCACTAAGTTTTAGAATTATATACAAGCGCATTAAAATTATTGACGTATTTATAGTTAATTGCAGCCTGATTATGTACCCTCGTAAATATGTTTAATTGAAAATTTTTATTTTTGGACATTCATTTCGCGAATTTGTCAAAAACTTGCAAGGAAATAGATCAACCCAATGTGATCTTATTAAGTCGAAATTTTTGATGTAACCTTTTTCTTCCCGTCGATGCAACGTCATGAAAAATCAGCTTGCATTGTAAACATTTGAGGTTTTTCATGAATATCATTATAAATCTTCCTAAAAGTGCCTTTAATTTGAAATTGTTATCATTTATGATTTACGATCCCATTTTCTCAGAATTTGATTCAATGACAACTGATGAGTATATTCATCCCTATGCATGATATATTTTTAATACAGTAGAACCTCGATTATCCAGACCTAGATTATCCAGATTGTACAAAATAAAACAATAAAAATATAATTTGTTGATTTAATAATTTGCACGTAGATAACTGTGTCCACTTTTGCTCACATACGTGATGGATTGCATATTACGAAGTTTACCAATTGTTTAATATCAGAAAATGAAAGGTCTGAGCGAAAAGTTATGGAAAAATCAGGAAATACAGAAGTTGAAGAGTGTATTTTTATGTGGTTCATACAAAGACGATCAACTTGACAGCCAATATCTAGTCCATTATTGTGTGAAAAAGCAATATTTTTCAATACAAAATTAAATAGAAATTCCACCTTCAAAGCAATTTCGGGCTAGTTTGAAAAATTTAAAGGACGACATGGCATCAGGAAACTTGAAATTCATGGGGAAAAGCTTTCTGCTAACATGTCTTCAGCAAACATATTAATTGACACATAGAAGCTATTTGTGGAAAAGGAAGGATTCGAAGAAGAGTTTATATATAGAGACTGGTTTGAATTGGAACATTGCGGAAGCATTAGCAAAAATTTGTGCTAAATGCGACAAAGAAGCTGTAACCGTGTAGTTAAATTGCGATGCAAACGATCATTCATTCCAAACTTTGTCTGATGAGGAAATAATATCTGCCTCGGAAGAACAAGATCGAGAAAACGAAGAAGAGATTTGCAAGAAGAGAGATATTAGTCCTACACATTTTGAAGCTTTTCAGTGTTTCGATGTCACCATGAAATGGTTTGAGAACCAAGAAGAGTATAATTTAGGACATCATATGTATATATCTTAAAGGGGGAAACCAGTTTAGGAGGCAGATTTTTTAGTGTTTTTCGTGATTTTTTTTTAACAGGGAAGGAATAATTAGAATTTATTCAAACTTTGAGAATATCTTATTATTACTTTTAAGTACATCTGACTTTTTTTTAAATTCATTTTCGCCGGAAATATCTGAGTTATAAGCTTCTATAAATGGAAGGTCGCCATCAGAGTTTGCTATTGGCGGGAATTCTAAAAGTCACAATTTTTATTAAAAATCAATATAATATTTATATTTTATTAATAATATATATTTTAAGAATATATACTCAGTTTTGATTTTAAAAAAATTACGTGTTTTAGGAGTATCTTAACAAAATGTTACGATTTTTACCATTCTTTTGCACCTTCTTTGCAATAAACATCACATTTTAAACAATAATATTTTCCCAGAATTAGCTATATATTCATTAGAATTACGTATTAAATCTTGATACAAATTTTTAAAATAATTGGTTAAGAGCTTTTTGAGTTCCCGCCAGTTGAAAAAAAGTTGTTTCGAGAAAAACGCATTTGAAAGTACTCCGTACTAATTATCGCGTGTTCCAGCATCGATTTGCGTTCACTGTAGTGCTCATAACATCGGAAAAAATCGGAATTTTGTTGTGAAACTTTGAAAACATATTCTTGAATAGTTTTACTAATAATTTATAAAATTAAAAAAAAACAATTTTTCAAACCGTCTAAACTGGTTTCCCCCCTTTGTATTTGCAATTTGGCATCTTCTAAATAACAGCTAGCTTAAAGTCAAAATAATTTATTATATGTATATGTAAATCTAGACAAATAAAAATTATTCATACTTTCCTTGTCTATTATGATTATTTTCGATTATCCGGATTTTTATTACCCGGACTACTTTTATCCCCAATTAGTTCGGATAATCAAGGTTCTACCGTATTCACTCCTCAGTTTTTTTGCAAATTTTGCTCATGTTTTATCGAATGATTATCTAAATATCTCGGGAGGAAAAGGTTAAAATTGCTATAAATTGTTGAAAATTAATACATCAAGATTAATGATTCGGATGCTTTGATTCGTAAAATATAAAAATTTAGCTTCGATAAATTTTCACTTTGGTAAAATTTAAACTCGATATACTCTTACTTACTTCGGTAAAGTCAATTTTTTTAATTTTAATTTTGTAAATCATGGCGAATGTAATTTTTAAATAAATAATATAGGAAGCAAGACAATCATGTGCGCGGCGTGTCCGCCATCTTATTGTCATTTTTGAAAAGGACGCCTATCGAAACCGCGATTGGTATTTTAAAAAAATTGTACAGATGGTCTAAAGGAAATCGGGCTTCGGTTTTTTCGATAGGTTTAAGGGATGTGTTAATATTTAAAATTTAAAAAATTATACACGAAATTTATGAAGTCTAGTTAATAAAAAATTTAGAAATTCCTGCGAGGCACGACTATTTCGCTGAATGTATATAAATGACTTTTTTTTGTCCCCATCTCGTTTTGCACGGCATCATTAACTATACACATTACGATAACTATTTATGTAAGGTTATAATGAGTAATTCACTCAAATAAAACGATTTTGAAATTCGTGTCATAATTGTGAAATTATATACTGTATAACAACCCTAAATTTTCTATATTTTTTCTTCGTGTTATAACATTGTTGATAAGAACTATTTTCCTATCTATTAAAAAAAATTATGTTCTCTTATTATATGACAATAAAAGTGAACTGTATATCACTTATGAATTTGTTTAAAAGCTAAACATTTTCGATAAATATCCCTCCCCATATCTTAACGCATTTCTTGCTGTGATACATAATTTTGTTTCTATTCTATCCCTATTTTTTTGTTTAAGAATAAAATAATCATAGCTCATTTTGTTGCATAAATTAAACAATAGCAATGAAATGTATATCGATGAGCGATTACGCTGTTGAAAATATGAGCTTTGTTAATTTTGTATATTTATGATTAATACCTTTTATTCCAATTTTTATAACGGTATATTCTAATTTTATTATTAATATTATTATATATATCCTAAGTTAAATTTGTAAATATAATTTCAAAAGAGTTACCCATATTGATAATATAAAAAATAGTCAAATATATGTTAATATTTCTTTCATTTGATTGCATTTTTAAAACTGTATTTCACGCAAATGCTTTCATTAAAAACATATCGTAATGAAATCTATCCTTTTTTTCCTTGAAATGAAAACTTTACTATTATTACCATTATATTGTCAACCTTAATATTGAATTATATTATGCAATTTAGCTTTTTGTATCCGTTACAATAAATGTCGATAATAAATGTGTTGACCTGAGAAATACTCCTGCGTCTTTCATTCCATCCCCTATTTTAAAAAATCCAAACAAAATAAGAACGTGCAACTCAAAATAGTAGAGGAGAGTTGAAATAAGATTTTTGCGTGTCCGCAAACGGAAAAGACTCTATATCGTTTAAAGTAAGCCTCGTAATAAAAAGTTATACATATTTTATACTAAATAGAAAGTACCACGCCCATAAAGAAGGAACAGTAGTAATACCTATGTAATCGCTTTTTTACGAAACATTTCTTCATATAAAAACATAAAAAAATTCATTGCTTTATTTCTATTTACTCGAACTTTATCCACGTCGAACGAAACGTTGTCTGCGACGCCTTACCGTTTATGTTGCAGAGAAAACGACATGTATTGTTTCAACGATGTATAAAATAAATTGAACAACTTTTATTGAGTCGATATTTCACATGGGCATTTTAAGAAGTAAATTTACAATTTACTACGTAAATATATACAGGGCGCGCTATATGCAACGTTTTAAGCGACATTTTGCAACGAGTGTATGAATATTTTCTATTAGATCGACAGAGCTGTCTGGAGCAAAACGACCAAAGAAAGGTATGTAAAGATAGACATATAAGTACGAATCCATGTAAGACGAAAGACATATAAGTAAGCAATCCATGAGGTCAATCAAAATATGCCAAACTGAGCTAGTACAATACATTTGGACGACTCGGATGATTCTCATGGAGAAAAAATATATTTTTAGATACACACGAACTCAAATATTTTAAATCCCAATCAATGGAGTGAGAGTAAATGGTTGCATATAAGTATATGAAATTATTAAGAAATTAAATAAAAGTTGCACATAGATCCGAATCAGCATGTGCGTCTTAAGTGCAATTCATGCAGTTATTGTTCGATATTTATCATTAATATGACTTTCATGTAACGATGCCGTACCTAAACGATATAAGTATATATAGCAGTGTAAATACAAAAGACATAGAATAAGACTGTCATGGCAGCTGGGCGTTATCAGAGATGCTTGTCTCTCGAGGGCCTCATGTGATCTGTTATCCAAAAGCGGTTAGAAAAAGCTTAGTTTGTTCAAGACGCTTCATATTCAGCCTACAACAGAAAGAATGAGATTTTGATTGCAAAACTTCAAATGATGATGAGCTTCTTAGCCCATACGGGAGTAATTACGAGACCCTTCGTAACCCCCTCCACTATTCAGAAAGAGCACTCTTGTACATTGAAGCTCGGAGACAGACAGAGACAGAGAGAACTTAGCGCAGTTCGGGAGACTGAGACGGAGAGCTTCCCTGCATACATCGCACGATTGTATAGATCGTTGGTCCAAATTTATCGACTAATAAAGATTTCGATTTCAATTGTGTTATTTGTTTACGCAAATAAATTACCGAATATTGTGTGCTATCGACAGTGTTTATTTATTTAATTGCTTGCTGCTCGTCGCTGCTTTTCGTCGCTATCAAGTGTTCATTTACAATTGACTCTGCTTCGAATTGAAGATTGTCTTACGCTTATAGGAGCCGACAGAAAGTAATCGGTGTAAAGCGATTATGACATCAACGACTTCATCGTTTTTAAATTTGCTCACTAACAAAAGGGTTAATCATGTCTAGCATTATAAGTATCTTTATCTGTAATTAGTCCCGCTATTATGCAGTCAGACTAGTAACTCTTTCATAATTAGGGCTTGTACAAAAACCGACATTCTTCAAAACCGGTTTTCAGTCTTCGAACGAAACCGATTTCCACCGGTTTTCGGTTTTAAGAAATATATGGATTATAAAATTAATCCAACGGATGTGTTATTCGAACTTTACTCAATATTAAAAGCATTACACAGACTTTATACGTAAAATTAACAATGTCAATTTTTCAAAATGTGTCACGCCGAGTGCAAGAACACGTGCTGTGTCTAGTGAACGATTTAATATTTTTCGTCCAACATTCTTAAGTAATGAAAAATAGTTTTTATATTAAAAACTGGATGTTCAAGATTAAAAAAAACTGATTTTCGAAAGTCCAGGAGGCGTGGCTGGTGACCACATTTTTAAAACAAATTCGCTATGAAAAATCAGCAATCAAAATTGTTGGCAATGTAGTCCCATAAAAAGGATTGCTAAAAGCCACCTCAAGTAACAAGTCTTCATCATGTATGACCAAGGGTTGCGGAGAGGCGAATTCTTCGTGGCTTTGCGCCAAGAAAATTTTTACCCGCACCACAACTATTATATTCTCCAGAAAATAATTTCGGAGCGTTTCCATGGACTAACCCGCAACAAATCCATGTTTAATACGTTGCATACATTTTTATAAGCATTATTGTAATTTAAAATATTCACCTAATTTTATAACAGTAACAGGTTACAAATATACGTACAAGTCAATTAAATAACTGACTTTTCCTGGTGCTGGTTTTATTTAAGTCGTTCATTGAAGCCACGTATAAATTCTTTATAGATATTTCATGTTTTACATTTATAGTAAGAACCGTTATTTTATTGTATTAGTGTTTAATTTAAGAGATTAAATAAATACGAATTCATATGGATTTATCGATTTTTACCTTTTTTTGAGATACTTTTTTTTGTGGACTATGAAGCTTTCAGGTCATGTGTCCACCCTTTTTGTCGCTGGAAATATACAAGTGTATTTTATTAATTAAAAAAATTAAATTCTTAAAGCCGGGTCTTGTGTGTGCAGCTGAATAGGATCGAAAGTAGAGATGAGCGTGCATACGTGACATTGGAAGGGTAGCAAAATAAAGGAGCTTTACGTTATTCTCGTTCTGTTAACGTGGACACGTCACGGAATGGATAAAATTGCTCACCTGAATTCAAGTAAAATGCACAGAGAAAACATCCCGTCTTCCCTCGAGAGACAAAACTGATGTTTAAAAATGAATGCACGAGCTTATAAAAACGCAATAAAGCGAGATGCCTACATTTTTCATGCGGGGGTGGTACAAAGAAAGAAGCGTACCGACACAAAGCCCCGGGAAATTTTTCATACACAATAATATTCAGCAGAGTGTATGATGCCATTCCAGGAATCTACATCCCAAAAACACAAAGAATCTGCAACTTCTATCAGACTAACACATTTGTAAATTAAATGTCTTGAATGCTCAAAGAGAAAATTAAAAAATAGCGGAGGCTATTTATAGGCTGTGTCTAAATTTTTAATATTTTCCGTGAAAATTTTCGTTTATTTCGAAATGGCTGATCTCAAAATGACCAAATACTATAGATAGATACTAATATGAATATCCGTTCAAAGCAAAAGGAAGCTATTTGCTAAGCTGTGATTCATGCAAAATTATCAATTTTCATCATTTTAAGCCTAATGCAGATAAAAGTTATTTAAGGAGGCTCATTATTTTTTAGTTTATAGCGGTCATGTTATTAAAGCAACATCTATTAAATTTATTGTAGGCTAGCAAATACCCGGCATGCATTGCAATGCCATACGAACTTAGTAATCAAAATGAAAAGAAAGCAGTGAAAGAAATATGTATTTTTGCAGGCATGATATATATAAAATACTAGTTTTAAGATCTTGCATCCTTTGAAAATATACTGCGCCATTTATCGGAAGAGTTGGTGTTTTTTGCATCTTTTGACGACGAACTTTCAATTCAAAATAAGGGAAAAATGGTGAATGCATTAAGAATTGAAGATATAGAGGAATGCCCAAAAAGGTAAAAGCATTGATATCGAACACAACACCGAAAAAAGCATAGAAGATTTTGTGACTAGCAACTCTTTACGATTTTTCCAAATATCCTGATACAAAAAAATCAACGCTTGTATCCTGAATATATATGATTTTATTTTTTTACAAAAATTCAAACCTTGGTAGTGATTATTTAAATATTATTTCAAAAAATTGAAGTCAAAAAAAATATGAATTTTTATAACAAGATTTTATGTAAATCGTTTCGGTTTCGATTTTACGTGGTCAGAAATAATTACATTTTTTTAAAAAATCAAGCCTGGAAAAATTTCACGATCTTAAATTGTTTGAAATATATAGGATAAGCAATTAAATAAATTAAAAAGTCAACATTAAATACTTGTTGGAGAGCAGTATGACCAGAAGCAGTTGAACGTAATCATGTAATTCCAGCAAGAAATGAAACATTTAACAGCATTTTAAATATAACAAGAGCGTTGGGACGAGGGTTGGAGAATTTAGAATTCAGTGACATCTATGAATTGTTCATTGATCAGGAAATAGACGAAGAAAATTTGATTTATATGGTGTCAACCAACGAAAATAAAAATGTTGAAAGTAGCGATTGTAGTGATAATGACATTACTAATAAACCAAATAAATTTACGTCTAACATTTGAGAAATTTTACAATTTTCCAATCACTTAGAAAATTAAGTTTTGGTCACTGATCTTGTTATTGAACGTGCTGTTAATTTTTTTAGCGAGACCTTAAAAGCCTGTGCAGTGAAATTTACAGACTTAAAAAAAAAAACAACATAAAAACTAGTTACGGACTATTTAATAAGACGAGAAGAAGAGCCTGCTGCTGGATTTGAATCCGATAAAAGTAGTGATTTCGAGCCAACCAAAATGAAAAAATTGGTTGAATTAGAATACAGCATTGAGGAGGTGGAATAATAAAATTATCATTATATAATTATGCTTTTAATTATAAACATGCTATAAATTTATGTCGAGCTATTAAATCTATTTCTTAATAAAATTCTCTCTTTTTGTGCAGATATATGTGTATATATAATGGTCTAGTTTTACGCGGTTTTCTAAAACCAATCCCCCTACTTTATATGAACCTGAAGTCTCGAATTACGCGGTTTCGATTTACACGTTTTCTCTCGGAACGTATCTACCGCGTAAATCGAGAGTTGAGTGTATTTCAAGAGTTTTGAACTAGAATAGACAATAAAGGCTGCATTGTTGAAGAACATTTTTAACCATAATATTGTGAGCCACTGCAAAAAACTGTAGACCCATAAATAATGCTATATTGAGTCGTAACACTAAAGAAAAAATATAGATACATTATGTAGCGTGCCAACAGATGGAGAGATCTCTCGCGATATGCGAACTCGTAGTACCGCGAGATCGGCTGTTAATCGTTTACGACAATTTTCGCGACACTGCGAAACGGATTTCTGAGTGTTAAAATAACTTATTTCACACTTGATTTTATATAAAGGCGGAAATAAATCTTTATATATTAAAACAATAACGATAAAACACATTTAAGAGTATTAATTTTGATTAAACTAATTGAGCAAAGAATGCTAAAATTGGAAGAAATAATTAATTTTTAATTTGAAGTATATTTTTCAATAACTTTCCGCTTTTTGATTAACAATAAGCTTGTATTACAGCAATTGTTTGGAGTAAATTTGATTATATTGGTGACGTGAGTTAATTAATCATTATCAAAATGTTAGATCCTTATAGATCAAGATACGTCCTTCAAATCGTTATTTTCAGATCAACACTTTTAAAGCCATCTGCAGAAATTACTTTTGGTATTTTACTTAAATTATCATCTAAATTCCATAGCTATGGATTAGCTCACATTTTTTATTAAATATTTGGGTTTTATACCTGTTTGATGAATTGTAAATGTAATAATTTAAATAGATACGTATTATATTTTCTCATTAAACATGTTGAAATTGCACAGCAACGATTTGCTGTCTATCAATGTTATGGCTGCATTAGAGGCTAATGTAATTACTCATGTTTCTATCCGAGTCAGCGCTCATCATGTTGGCTTTGGAGCACCTAATTAAATTTATTACAAATTTACACAGCATAATTACAAGAAAACATAGGGAAATCTGTGTTGATGTTCAAACAAAATCGATAAATATAAATTAACTTTGTATGTCTCTTGCATACGCAATAATTGTCATCGCAATGCCAGAAGATGCTTATGCACACAGACGAATTGCGATGATACAATGGATTATGATGTAATTGATTTTATTTAATTTCCATCCTTATATTTAAAAAAAAATAAGTAGTTTATATAATATTTGTCTTTAATGTCAGTTTTCGCACGTATCTCCAAAGATACGATGCTTTGAGACAAGCGTTTAGCTCATCAGCTGGTGTCGATGAAGGTATCACTGGAAGAGGTTGTCGAAAGTCGCCACATAATAAAATTAGGGCGCCACCAAACGGTTTTGCATTTGATCGTAAGTCTTTAAGAGTTCGATCAAGCATTGCATTCGTCCCACCATAATCACCTTGCAAGTTTTCAAAACATTAGCTATGTCAGAAACTTTAGGAATGTTACATGTCGGAGCCTCCGATAAACGCATATCTAATGGCATTTTGAGTGCCGAATGAGCTGTTCGTCCACCATCTAATAATATTGCCGCAATACCTGATGAAGCAAGAGCCAAAGCAATTCTATTTTGAGATCGAATGTGAGCCAATAGTAAACTGATGAGAAACGTTTTTCCAGTACCGCCAGGCGCATCAAGAAAGAACAGATCATTTGTAATTGTATCGTAGGTCAATTTTTGTTCCGCAAGCAAAAGTTGTTCGTTTGCTTCGACAAATGCATCCAAATCATTAGCATTGTACTGCTGTTCAAGTGCAGAACGAATTCTTGTTGAATGAATTCTTTGATGTTGATGGTTAAGCAAATGTCTTCGATTTCGATCACAGCTTCATTGAAAATATTGACCGAAAACTCAATGGAATTGTCATTTCTAACGGTATGTAAAATGTTTTGGCTCAAATCCTCTCAAAATTTTTACCACAAATCTTTCGGGTTGGATGGCGAGCATGTGATTAAAATGATGGCGAATAATGTTTGAATTCGACCGTTCTCAATGAAGTAGGACCTTTGACATTAACCAAAAGCATTATTAAATAGTAACACTCGGCTTTATTTGGATGTAATGTGTAAATACGTCCCAATGCATCAGATGAATGCAGATTTCGATAGCCTTCATCGCGCATTCCTTGCTTACGTCGTTGAAATTTCTCGGATGTAGTATTTCATGTATAATAGTAAGGAACTTGTGCATACAAAAATGTCTCTGCAAATACATATTCTTCACACAACGCAAGTGTTCGTTCAGCAGCAACATTTCTTGCAGTGTCTGCCTTTGTCCGTTTTCAATATGAAGACTTGAGAAGAATTGAGAAGCTCAAAATAGGCCAAAGAGTCTCGTTGCTGCTGATATATCGACCTGTTTAAAATTGAGTTTGAACTCGATCATTGCGCACATCAGGTCTTACAATACTGATTACTGCCATATCACTGCCTATTTGCATATGTACTTGATAGATTTGACTGAACGACAATATCCGACGTTGATATGAGCTTTGAATGTTTTCGATAAAAAATAAGATCCATCTATTATTGATTTCAACGTCAACATTTCTTATTTTTATTGCTGCTGTATGACCTCCTGCGTCTGTATTGCGGGTATCCGTCATCAGGTGGTGGATGCAATTTAACTTTGCCATTCCTGGTGTTTCATTGCTAAACTTAAGTGAACCGCAATACTCACACTTTTTATCCGGTACAATTCTGTTGACGGGGGGCAAACAACACGCCACCTACTGCAACTTATACGTACTACATACCTATAGCCTTAGCAATGCATAAACGCAAACACGTAAAAAATCAACAACATTCACACATTATTTTTTTATATAAAAGACCTACTGTAAGTCAATTGTACTATGTCTATGTTATTCGCTGAATCCTTAGCAATAAGTGGACCAAATTTTGTCTCAATCCGATGAACGGTATGTCAGCGCATATCACATGAACAAACTCGAAAAAAGCCATTTTTATATATTAGAAGATTATCAATATAAAAACAGTAATATGCTTGGGAAATATATTCTGTCTGCATTAGGGCTTATACAAAAACCGATAGTTTTTAAAACCGAACCACAAAACCGGTGAAAACCGGTTTTCGGTTTTAAGAAATATAAAAATTAAATAACGGATATATTAAAATGCTTCTAATTTTATCAATGTCGATGAAAGACTGGAGATCCATCATTTCACAATATCGAACAAATTTGATAATTGAGAATTCCACTTTTTTCGATTATATGGTTTTTATGTGTTCTGAATTTGGTTTACAAGAAATGCTCAAGTCGACAGTGACCCGAAGTCTAAGTGCAGTTGTAAGGCGTTAATGGAAAGCTCTGGACTGAATTAAGGAATTAAATGAATTAACGTGTGATTGAAGTGAAATCTGGAATATATCTATAGGACCTTTAAGCAAGGAATGTGTAATAAGAGAATCGGAGAGAGTATCGGAATACAGTCTATAAACAACACGAGGTTAAACAAAAATGACACTTTGCAGATATCATTTTCAATGCGCCGATTCGAACAATATGAATGGATTGAAAATAAATACTGTCTAGACGAAACTAGAGTTGGTCACATAAAAATTACATTTAAGAGAGGAAACCTATGACCTTAATGACGTACATTTCAATGTTAAATGGATCAATTTCTTTGATTTTGGTGATTCAGAATTAAAGTACATAACATGGTAATAATGAATGACATTATTAATAAAAAAAACAATTTTTATTCAAAAGCGGATTTTGAGGATCAAAAACTCGGTTTTTGAAGTTCATTATTTTTGCCTAAAAACTGGGTTTTCAAAACCGGTTTTTAAAAACCAACAAGCCCTAGTCTGCATGTATACATCAGCATAATTTGCAATAAATTTGACAACTATTAATATACCAGGTTCAAGAAATGTAGATTTATACACATCTTGAACGCAATTTATCAATGAGAAAACCATATATTTGTTACTATTGGTATTTTTTTATAATATTATAAATTAAAATATAAAATAAGTATGGCTCCCAGCAACATACTTTTAAAGTCCATCGAAAAGAACCTGTAGACATATTTTCGGTCAGATGATACACCAGACGGTTCTATTGAGCTAAAGCTTTCACATAAACTAGGTGCACATGCTAAGGGGTGACGGCTATCATAAAATGTTTTTGCCTGCACGTTGCTGCAGATGCTACCCTGAAAGAGATACGTATAGCATACCGCACCCCACTGATGATACCCACCCCGAATGCAACTTCTCACCCCTTGCTAAACAACCGGAATAAAACGAAGTACTGTGACAGGAACTTCCAAAACAACGAAAAAGTATCATTTATCTCAGCGGCAACTTTGCATGATGAAGCCTGTCGTAATTGGACCAGTTGCCCAAGAAGGACTCTTTACCAGCCCATTAAGAATTATGCTTTAGAGCCCTCGAACAATTTGGAGAGGGGTTCAGTATGCTTTTAAGACGTGAAAATTCAGATGGCAAACATTGAATAATTTATTTAATTCATTTTCAAATACATACAAAAATTACAAGATGAGGTTTTTATCCATTTCATTGATGATCGAAAAACTTGTGCCTAAACGAAGAATACTGAGCCATTTGACATAATTTGATAAGGTTTGAAAAAAAATCATTTATAAAATTAATAATGAAATTTAGAACGTTTAAAATGGAATATATTACGAAATAAAGGGAAAATGAATGAATGTCAATTGTATTCCAAATTTATTGAAAATCATATAAATATTCTTTTTAGAAGTCACTTTCTTCAGTGTTTTGTTCATCTTTATTGGAATAATCTAAATCTTGTTCTGTTTCAATGTTTTCTGCTTCTGTTTGATAAGTTTTCTGGCGCAATGTTTCAATTACAACTAGATGTATAGCATAATTTATGCAAAGTTCATTGACGACAGAACTTTTACGCCCAAACTTTTTCATCACACAGGCACCTTCAGTAATTGTTGCTACTATTTCTGAAAGCGTTTTCCTCTTCACAAAATTGATTATTGGTGGTTGAAATATCTTAATTATTTTCGCGCTGTTTGAACATTCCCCATCGGTGATGTCTTCTTTGATATTTTTATTTAAAAAAAATCGATGTACCCTTTCAAGATGTCTCGCTAGTTAAGTTGTGTTTGACCCTTTGCATATGGTTTGTTTTGGACAGTGGGTGCATTGGAATATTTCTTTTTTTGTAATGTTTCCATACTTCCGATCGACTTCTTTCCATTATGAACTACAATGATATTAAAATATATATAACAAAACGATACTACTTTTTTAATACAAAATATATAAAATAAACTATGATAACCTTTGAAAATTTTACTGGAAATTTTTATATTAAAATCCACCACCCGTCTGATAACAGACACAAGAACAGCATGAAGCATCAAAGTTAAAAGACAAACTGATATTGTATTTGCAAAACATCTTTCATTTACTCCTTCTGATTTTTTCTACGAATCAATCAATCCCAGTTGTTACTATTACCTAGAAACACTTAGAGCAAGCATTCGTTCCATTGTTCTTGGATTTCTGGAATCTCATACAATATCAGTTGGGCGGAGACGTGTTGCATTTTTTTAAAGTCTTGTACCCTGTTATACTTGCTGTCATTCAATACAAATCGGACATTTCGACGAAATCACAAAGTCTCAAACAAAACTCGCTTTTCACTTTTAACGAAAAAGTCCCGGGACGTCTCGACACAGAATCCCTAATACCGACACTAAAGACGCATGCATTACACAATGTTATTTAGAAAAGCATGAGTTCATCTCAAGGATATAAACGCATCCTATTTGTGTGTATGCAAGTCTTTTATATATTTTTTAATGTATCATTGACTCTTTTCCGTGTATTTCATGTATATTTTCTTATAATTATAAAATTTGCAGGCTATCTTCTTTAAGAAAAGCTCATCAATTCTCTTCGAGCTTATAAAATTTTATATGGCCTCAGAGGCATATACATAATGATGGACGTGTGCCGATCCCGGGAGGCTATTGTTTCAGTATACTTCCAGGTATATTTATAGCCTTTCCCTTCAGTAAGGCCTCGAGTAAAGAAAACGTCGGCTGGGACAAATAAGCTCCATTACTTCTGGAATATTAACAGAGAGCAGGGTTTCACCTCTATCGGGAAGTATCCTTCATTATTTTTTTCCGCTCCTCTTTTCTACTCGCTTCACAAATGTAGCTTTCAACTTTTGTTGAAAAGTGGAGATTGCGAATGAGCGCACTTTTTAGCCCTTTGCGCGAAGGTCTCAATTACGGACACTTAACCATCACGATGTTTTTCTCAACTCGACTCAGATTTCAAATACGTTTATTTTGAAAAAAATCCATTCTTAAATGATTGAGAAATATAAAAAATAAAATCTGCAAAGCATTAATAATTCAATACCGTGATAATTATTCTAATTCGCCCTTAGACACTTTTCAAAAATTTACGTGTTAAAAGTGCTTAAGAAACTGTAAATTATAACTAATAATTTCATATTTTTCCATTCATTTTTATAGCAATGCCTATCTTCGTTATCCATCAAATGCCTTATGTGGTTTCCCCCTTTAAACAAATAATAATTTGAGAGCAAAATTAGAGTCACCTGTTTTAAACGCTTTAACGTAATTACATATATAAAAACATGACTCATGTAAATCTTAAAAACTCCAATATATATATTTCTTTGCAATGAATAATCCTAATGGAAACAAATTTACTCAGTTTCCTCATCTTGGCCCAACTACTACTGGGAATCTTATGATTATTTACAATTTTCCATTTCGCTCTTACTTATTCCCTCGAGCGAATGTTGGGAGCTAGAAGTTTTCCATTCGGGAATAGTTAATGACTTTGCATTAAAGTGCTATGGTCTTCTCTCCTCTCGGATTTGCGTTCTTATTTTAAACTACGTATTTGTCATATGACGGAGAAACGATTATTCTAATATTGAAATATTTAAATTAACACTTTTGGCACTTGGCAGCTTAATAACTCTCTTGGGCTCTTATTTTGAATACTCAAATGTTTTCTTTAAAAAAATGCAATTTACTCAATTACTTCAACTTGTCAATCGTGTAATAATATCGCAAAATCTTAAATTAAATATTTGAAACAGGATGCTGTTGATATTTTCCCAACAAAAATGTTATATTACGCATAAGCTAATTTTTGCCAGATGGGATGGAAAAATCTCATGATTGTCTCACCCAGAACAACTCCATCTGGAAACTCGCTTAAAATACCTCATAGCAAAATTGCTCCTCTCAAAGATCCGCAAAGTAACTTTGTTTGCTCACCGACCGACCCGGATACGGATCGTGTCGTCTACGAGACGGTTCGCTCCCCCAGATCTTGCGCGATTTATAAAAACACTAAAAAATAAAAATAAAATCTCTAGGTCCAGATAACATCCCCCCCTTAGCAGCTAAACTTCTCCCCAATACCGGCTTCTCCGCACTGCTAAGAATAATCAACTCTTGCTTACGCTTCAATCACTTCCCGACCAGCTGGAAGACATTCAATACAATTTTCATATGCAAACCACACTCGTGTGATTGTGATCCAACCTCCTATTGTCTCATTAGTCTGCTGTCCATTCCAGGCAAAATCCTCGAAGCCACAATCCTGACACGCATCGAATCAGAAGCAAAATCCTTCAATGTCCTCCCCTTCGAACAATTCGGCTTTCGCAGGGCTCACTCCTCCATACACCAGCTCCTTCGTGTCACTCCTCCGAAATCATTTACGAAGGCATGGAGATGAAAATGAGCACGAGTATCGTCTTCTTAGGCGTTGCCAAAGCTTTCGATAAGGTCTGGCACAAAGGACTGCTGTTCAAGCTCCTCTCCGCCGGATTCCGCGACTCCACAATCCGCATGATTGATAGCTACCTCTCCGAACGTTCCTTTCGCGCCAAAATTGTCTCCTTCCTTTCAAATCATCGTCCCATACCCGCGAATGTCCCCCAAGGATCCATTTTTGCTCCTATATTATTTTCCATATATACCAGCGATATTCCCACATCCGATCAACCTTCTGACTCGATCGCTCTCTACGCGGACGACACCGCCATAATGTCACAATCGACCGAGATAAACTTGATTTGCATGCGCTTGCAATCTCAATTAGACTTGCTCAGCGTCTGGAACTCTATGCGGAGAATTACGGTAAATGCCAAAAAAAAGCGTGGCGGTGCTGTTCGCCATGGGATTATCGAAGAAGAAAAAATCCCTTCAAATTCCTCTCACAATTTTTTGCAATTTTCGATTCACGACTCACCTGGGCTCCGCACATTGACAGTGTCACCAAAAAAGCTCGCGGAGCCTTAGCCGCCTTAAAGCCCATCCTATGTATTAAGAGCAAAATGTCCGTCGGGAACAAATTGCTTTTATACAAATCCCTCATACGTCCCATCATGACCTACGCCTCTCCAGTCTGGGGATACCGGCAGAGCGACAATCGCAAATTAAAAACAGTACAGAGCATCGCTATAAGACGAGCATTTGGAACTCCCTGGTATCCCCGGAACTCCCAACTTCAGTACGAAGCAAATATCCCTCCCAACAAAGATCACATTGAGTACCTTTCTACCAATTTGTTTGATTCCCTAAAAAGAAGGTACCTAATCCCATCATAAATTCCTGATTTTCCTACTCGAGCAGCTTAAATCGCCGCCCGAAGACGATACTTGGTCTTACAGTCATAAGGAAAATTCGTAGATTCCGATACTCAAAAAAGGATATTGGATAGACTAAACTATGTATTTAAATTCCATAATCTTAAAAATTAAAAAAACTCTTGTAATATATTAAGCATTTATTTCTTCTATCTTTCCATATATGTATATATTTTTTATTAGTATATTTAATTTTTACATATTCTCTAGATGCATAATTTATTTGTATAATATAATATTTGTGTATATTTTTTCTTTTATCTCTTTAAGATGTTATATTATATAGCTAAATAATCCAAACAATGTAAATAAAAATCAATTAAGATCATTAATGATCAAGCTTGTATAATCAGGGAGGCATTGGCCCTAAGGTCCCAACCTCCATCGATAAAAATAATTTTAAAAAGTGGAATCTGGCTAATGGCGCATATATTGCTGGCTTTTTTGGCATTCCGATGGATATTCGCGGCGGTATTGTACTTCAAAATCTCATTGATTATGGAATCAACTATTTTCATTCTCTTTTCAGCGATTGAGGTAAAAGTATGACTTAAATAGTTAAGCTTATTAAAATATCTTTTATGTATAATGTCATTTTTACTGTTATTTTACTTGAGGAAGTTTTAGATCTATTTTTTTCAACCCCATAGAATTTTTGCTTTGACTTATCATGTGCCTCGCAAAGGAGGCTTAAAAAACATAAGCAACGGCTTGGCAACGATGCAATGATTTAGAAGTCTGGACGATGGATGAGAATAGTTCCAGAATGGCACCCCTGGGAATGCAAGGTATGCCTAAAGAGTACATACGCGATGGATGAATGAAATTGGGGAGATGGGTGGTCTAGGATAGATAAAAAATGTGCACATATGCGGAATAGAACACTCAATAAAATGAGTACATTGAACAGAATACCCCAATTTCCTCAATCAGACTGGATAATCATCCACTTTATATCGAAAATAGGATTTATTTATATATTTACTTGATATTAAGAGTCTTTGAAATGTGTTACTAAGATTGAAATAAAATGCGGAACATTGTAATATATCATAACTCGAACACTTTAGATTTGCACCCCCAATTATCAGGGTCGGTCGCTTTAACCGAAGGATTAATGTTTGTATTAAAACCAAAATAATGTCTAGTTGCAAATTAAATTTTAGCTTCTGGTATTAATATTTAAGAATGTTTTAGTTAAAGCTAAAGATGTTGCCAAAATTTCGATCATTCATCACTGGCAAAAACATTGGTCTATATTATAAAATGAGTTTTTGACAAAAATAATATAGCGTAAATCGAAGCCCAAATTTAAGTGAGAACAATTCAATTGTTAATAGCTCCATCAATTGTGTACAAATTTATTTAGCCTCTTCCTGAAAATCAAATACTGTTAAACAAAGTTCCTTTGTGCTGTATAATGAATTTTAAATTATGTATTAATGATATTTTCACCACATCACAGTCTTTTAGCAGCCGTAATTGATCTCATTATTTACAGCTTCACCCGGAAAATAATTATTTTAATGAAGGTTTCTTGAAAGTTTTGATCCGGGAATAGTCACCATGTCATCCTGGGGAGCTGTGCGGGCTATTCACTTGCTTGAAGCCGGTTCACAAGGTGGTCACATAAATTTAGGTCTGATTTTCATTTTGTACGATAACATTCTTCGTTAAACAATAATTCAGCTAACAAAGCGTTAAGCCACTCGAACAGTTTTCCAAGCAGGGCACACAAAGCCCAAATTTCCCATTTCACCTTCACTATGTCGACAATACGCCTTCTTTATTATGAGCAATGAAAATCAATTAGGTTATAGGCGCGTCAAGCGATCGAGACTAATGGACAAACACTGTTCGAATTATAACAAAAGCACCAATAATACTCTTATCAAAATCTGAAAATTATTCGACCAAAATCAAAAAGCCTACATAGCCATCATCATACACGGTTTGCCAAAAAAGAAAAAAGCAAGAAACAATATTTAAAAATATATTTGATAATTGATGAATGTGGATTTATGATATATACAAGATTTAAAGTCCATAATAATGAATGGATAGTATGAATTAAATTGATTGATCGCAACTTCCGATAGAAGTAATCGCCACCTAAGCTATTGTCTTCCTTCTTTCTCAATACATATATTTAAATATGTCATAATTATTATATAGAACTAATAATACATTGAAAATGCATATAACAAGGAGGTATGCCAATGAATGAACTGAAAGACAGTAGCTAAAGAATTTTACACTAGTGAAAATGTTGATTTCCTTCGTCTTCTTCGTTTGTTTTAATATCGACGAACTGGATAAGTGTGGATTTTATAACAAAAGGGCTTTTCAATTTATAAATGTATATGGATTTATAAGTCAGATGTCCGTAGACGTCAAAGAGCAGATTTTGAATGAAATCAAGGTTTCACAACTGTTTTCTTTTCGTGTTGATGAATCAACAGACTTAAATTCGTGTGCTCAGTTGCTTAGCTAAGTGAGCTCTTAACACCCGTCTATTTTAAGAGCTGTGTAAAAGCATGGATTCTGATCACGAGGTTCTTATTTTCTACACTTCGATACGCTAGTTGTCAAAAATAAATGTCATGAATCGTGTCTTTGAATTGAAAGATGAAATCTAGTTGTTTCTGGAAGTGCAAGAGAAATATAAACTTTTGGTATACTTTAACGACAAAGCTCGATTGAAAAGAGTAGCATACCTAGCAGATATATTAGAACAGCAAAATAGACTTTACCTGAAACTTCAGGTAAAAGAAACGAATATTATCGCATTTCACGATAATCTCAAAGCATTTTTATCCAAGCTGCAAACTTAGCGATGAAAAATAAAACATGGAAACATTGCCATATTTGAGAAACTCTGCAGTGTAGCAGATAAATCTGAAGATGATATAATATAAATGAAGAATTGAAGGAGGAGATTACTGGGCATTTCGAATCCCTTGAAAATCAACTTTAGCGTTACTCTCCTGAACTAAAAGCTAAAAGAAGAAGAAACTACATTGACACAAAATCCGTTATCTGCTTCCCTGGGTTTGTCTAGCATTCTTGACGAATTATAATTAGGGCTTGAACAAAAACCGACAATCTTCAAAACCGGTTTAATAAAAACATTTTTTTGTAAAGATAAGAATTAATTGCGAAGGTTTTAAAAATAGTTAAAAACTCTTCTGAGATGAAACTTTTCTTACCTAGTCCAACGTCACGCTGATTGCTAGAGCACGTGCTGCAAGTGAACGATTCAATATTTTTCTTACGAAATTCTTAGAAAATGAAAATTTAGTATTTAAATTCAAAACTGGGTGCTCAGGATCAAAAAACCGGTTTTCGAATATCACATTTTTTTCCTAAAAATCCGACAAGTCTTAATTATAATACAAGATGAATTCTTGGATTTGCGGAATGACTCCCACGTAATTTGTTTGACCTTTTTTAACTGCCAGAGCGTAATGAGCGCGTACAAATGCGACTCGCCGGTGAGTCGTTGGCATTTAAAAGGATAATGAAAAATTGCTCATACAATTCTGGTGTGGTATGTATCATGCTTAAACAAATGTGACGATGCTTATCTTTCGACTTTTAGTTCCATTTGTGTGTACATACTCTGTGATATTGGATTTTCGACTATTCTTCGTTTAAAAACAAATAATGTTGAGAATGACATGAGGTTGGCGTTAAAAAAATCGCCCGCAAATTTTGAGACTGGTTAATAACATACAATTTCAATCATCGCATTTTAATTACCTTATTAAAAATTCCTTTTTCAATTGCATCGGGATCACGGGTCACAAGGCTTTTATAAAAAGGAATCACCACCCCCGAAAGAGGTTGGAAACTAATGATCTAGGCTCTATAAAAATGATTTTGAATTAATATGGATATGATTCTTTTACTTGTATTGTTGTTGAAAATAACTCAGATTTGCAATGAGCTATTGACTGAGTTATTTGATTGATTGATATCAATTTTAATTGCAACATTAGAAGGAAAAATTTTTGCTCTTAGTATGACGAGTCAACATGAGAAATCATTGAGAGCTGAGAGACAAATAATAATAAACACATATCGATATTTTTCTAAACAATTTTTTTGCAGCAAATAAGTACAAGGGTATTAAATTCGTCCCCAGAGCAATTAAATGGAAAGCACATTTATTAAAATGAATTTTAATCATACTACATAGTTGTCGAGCTTTGTGTGCCTAATTGATGATCCCTTTGATGTGCCTAATTTTGCTGCAACAGAATGAATATGCGAAAATCAAAACACATTTATTCCACAGTTAATATTTTGATTAAAACATTTTTGTAATAGGCTCCCTGCACAATGGCCATTATTAAATACGGAATGAATACGGTTAATAAATATATTTTCTGCAGGGCTTTTGATTTAAATGTCACATCATTGAAACAACATATAATCATCACAAATATCGGTTTTCATTTGCAAACATTTTTTAACTACTGATAAATAATCCGACGCTTCATGAAATGCGTAAATATTAACACGGATCAGGGGCAACGGTACACAATAAGGTGGTTCTATTTCGAACGGCCATTTCGTTGTCGCATGCTTTTATCTACAAGAAATGATTGTTACATTTAACGAATGGTTGTTGAATTTTCAATTCACCACTCAATTGTACTAGATACATTTTATTGGCATTAAATGCGAGTTCATTGGGAGAAATCATTCATAGGGTGGTACTTATTTTTCGACTTGGTGGTCATATGATACTCTACCCTAAAACAAAAATGACTACGTATAATTTTAATTTATTTTTGAAAGCTTTTAGAGGTCGTTACCATAAGTCAAAAATTCAGAAAAAACGTTGTATGGCCACTTAACTATTAATACGGCTTATTGATTCTGTTATGCTTATTAGTGTATTTTGTGGAGTGGAATAGCATGCAAAAAAAACTCATTACTTCACTACAGTCAACCCTTTCCCCATTTCCTAATTATTTACTGCGGGTACACTTTTGGGTTAAGCCCTGCCCTACACCTCAGTCATTAGCGAGAGCACGCGCTTTTTGTTTCCCCAATTATATGTACTTGTTTCAATTTGTCATCGTGTCCACAAATAGTGCGTTTATTAACAAATAGTTTATTTACTAGAAATTAAGCCAATATTTGGCTTATCGGCCAATCAATAACAAATCTGCATCAGTCAAAGTTACCTTCTATTGGTAAAGTATTACGTTTGTATTTTGACACTTCAGCTGTAAGCACCAGCTTAAGAAATGGAGGTTGTGTTCTTCTGGAATAGAAAATGGAAAAGATAAACTTTTCCTAGCTTGTCGCCATCATATAATAGAAATCATGTTGAAAGCTGTAACGAGTCAATCACTCGGTCCGCCTAGTGTTCCCGATATCCAATTGTTTAAAAGTTTTAAGAAGAACTGGGACAAAATTGATCAAAGTGATTATAAAACAGTAATTTATGATACTTAAAAATATTTAAGAAATATTATAGAATGATTTTTCAATGCAATAACCCCTTATAAATATTATTTCGTATATCTTTCAAAAGACAAGAATATGCGTAGTCGTAACATTTATTTTTACAAATGCAACTTTTATAGATGGTTTCTTTGAGGCGGCATGTCCCCAAAGTCTAATATCTGTCCCTCATAAAAAGCTAATCTGACTTTATAAATAAAATTCACAGCGTTCAATGTTCATTCATTTGAGCTATTATCCAAAGTCCTACCGTCGCAAATGGGAACATCCACCAATGAAAAACCTCCTATTCGGATTCTTCCGTAGAATCGGCGCAGTGTTCTGGCACATGGGAAATTTAATAAGGTGTCTTAGCGAGACCAAACAAATTCGATTTCCTCTCCCCTTATATCGTGAAAGGTACCATATTATATTAAATATTCAAACATAATTACACCATGTCTCGTGTTACCAGGAGGTAAGCAACATTAATTCACCTAACCGAATTAAGTATCATCGAACAAAGGTCTCATTTAACCAGGAGCAAATTTGTTCAAATTACTGATTAATTTTTTTAAAATCGAACACGATGCCAGGATTAAAACGATCCTCTGAGCGTTCGACACCAAACTTAACAAAAAACTATTTGGATGAGATGTATACGAATGCTGACTTAAACGTATAACACATTAAAAGGTGCATGAAATAATTCTAAACAACAAATCAATAAGTTTAGCTTTCTCGTGTTATGTGTGTTTCTTGAACCATATCTCGATTAGGGGTTCCAATCCAATATTCGAATATATTTGCCCTTTTTTTATCAAGTAATTTAAAAAATTTAAGCAAGATGAGGGTAAAAATATTTCTTCTACTTTCTGAATTAGTCAACAAATCATTAACCCTTTGAGTAGTGAGCTAATTTAAAATCATCAAAAACTTAGATGCTATATTCGCATATCCACCATTTATCATCGGTATAAATCCACTTAACTGTCAAAGCCGCGCAGCGTGTACGAAGCTTGTATATAAATATATAAACGCTATCGATATCACACAATAATATTTCATTTCTTCGCGTAAACATAAACAATACACTTAAAATAGATCTATTTAGGTTATTATCGATAAATAAGGATTATCGATCTATACAGTCGTTATGATCTACGCAAGATACCCTCTCCATTCTGTTTCTCATTCACAATTTCTAAACTGCAAGACACATTTTCCGTCTCTGTCTCTCTCCGAGCTCAACGTATAAAAATAGTCTTTCTGAATCACTGGAATTCGATCGCAAATATGCGACTGAAATCCTCAAAATGTTAAAGGATTTAAAATTGAAAATTATTACTGATGAAGAAATCTATTTTTTAAGAATATTGCTTGATGCTCTTTTGCCAATCGAAATTGTACCAAAGAAATACAAAAAGAAAAAAGTGCTAATAATACTACACTGATAACGGCATAAGCCCGCAATAAAATAAAGATATCAATATTTTCGACTGATTGTAATATTTAAACAACCCATTCGATTAGTCTTCTTCGGACAACTTCGTTTTGTAATGAGAGTTCGTAATCGTTTTGCAGACATGTTCGGGTATAGCGTCCGATTGCGAGGCGCTCATTCGTCATGTCAACAGTCCGAAAAGCGGACCGGTTGGACATACAGACCTTGTGGTCATTCGCTCTTTGTTTAGAGATTTTAGATCATAGGTGGCTCGCGGTAAATGAGGTCGCGAATGAGTCTAGACTTCCCCCCCCCCCCCCCCATATTAAAAACTATATATTTATTTATATTACTAACTTATGCTGCCATCTTAGCTAGTTTTAAGGACATGAATATTAAATTCAGATTTTGCATCTTGCTGTGTACTTGAGCGGAGAGTATCCAAGTTCCTTTGTCTTAGATGTAAAGTGATGAACCCATGTTTCATCCGGAATTGATGCGAAAACTCGGCTTTATTGCTGTGAAACATCGCTAAACATTCGATTGAAGCGACGCTATTTTGTTCCATTGCGAGCAAGCGCGGCACCCATCTTGCAACCATCTTTCTCATGTCCAAATTTTCAGTCTATATGCGATGTACAGCATTTTTTGAAAGGCCTACTTTAAATAAATACCACAATCTTTGCGAACAATTGGGAGAATATTAAGAAAGGCCATGAATAAAAGAGGTGCAGAAATCTTTAGAGAGTTAGGTTTCAGTTCTCGAGATCCGACCAATCGTTTTGGCCGTGGGAAGACTTAGTCATTCCGCTGGTTTTTCCAATCTCGTAACTGTAGTTGCAGTTAAAAAGTTGCGTTTTTGTCACCCCGCCTTCCTCCTATGCAGATCCCTTCTACAAACCTATAATGATCGAACCCTCCTAGTGCGTAACATTTATTTTTTTCCATAAATCATTCAATATCCGTAAAGATGATGTGTAATAGAAGAAATTCAATGTCGATCTCACATCTTTTGATCTTTTACAAAATTGAATTATAAAACTATAAGCCACTACTACATTATATATTAATGAGATTAAATATTTATATCTTCAATTCAACCCCAAACTTATAATAAAATCAAATAATGTGAGGCTGAATCGAAATTTACCGAATACGTGATTCATTACACTGTACTATCAAGCGGTTTGTTAAGTCTGATTTATTTCCTTTGAAGTAATATTTTAATCAATTATTTATTTTCTCGTATTATTTATTAAGCTTTACTATTTTATATTCACATATTATTTGGGGGGGGGGGGGAATAAATTGTAATTTTTAGTTTTATAATAAACGCCTAGCTGTATTGTTTATGTGTCGTTTGTATTTCCGTGGGAGCACTGATTTGATAAAATTAAATCATAGTTGTATAAAAATCGAGTATGTATAGCATTTCATAACTGAGTTTTTTTACCGAATAAATTTGCTTTCAAATATCAACCAGTTCTTAAAATTTTCCAACCAATTAAACACTAGATACAGAAATTAAAGACACTTAAGATTTAAGAATGATTCAAATATCCATTACGTAAGGAGTGGCCCTCGGACTGAATAGCCTTCGAAATGCACCTCGTTCTATGCTAACGTTTCTGGATAGATGGCTTCTGTGGGTTCATTTACTATCGGATCGCAGTAGAAGTCCACGCAAGCAGTAGATGATGGTCAGGTAGTGGTAAAAAACAACTTGGTTCAGATTTTATTTCTTCCAAAGAGATCGGTAGCGGAGTGAAAACCAATTTCTTTAAATTTTTGACCGCTTTTACAAGTGTACAGATGACATATAACATAGCCTTCTGCAATTTGAATATTTATGGATGGGCTACAACTAAGGTATGAACATGAGTTTTGATATTTAATATACAATATATATGGACCTTTTGAGATTTACGCGAGTCATACAATATTTATACGATTTTAATTTTCATTATGTTTGAAAGAAACAGATTTTCGATGACGTTTTTAAGTTTTTTAAAGGCAAAATTATAATAATTTTTTATGTATATATATATTTCGTTAATCTTTGATAATGAACCCGATAGGTGGTTCGAAATATCGGAAAAAGGTAAAACATTTAATTATAATTTTGCCACATTTCACTTTTTTCTCAAAACTTTTCAAAAGTCGGTGTAGAAAAATATGTAAAGTATGAAACCCATGTAACCCCGTAAAAGTGCCTAGATTACTTCCTTTGGATAGGTTAATTTATGAAACAATGTGTTGAAGAAAACAAGTTTTTCACATTTTATATGTGAACCAAAAGATGATTATTATTTCCATATTGATAAACGTACCAGGACTTCACTTGTAAACTTCATACGTTATTTGTTGATCGAGTGGTTAATTCAGCTGTTATTAAATTAATAATTTTACATTTATTAAATGTCTACCTATGATCACTTGTGAATTCAATTGCATTACTTTCGGAACGCACCCTGTATCACTATGCCTTTTATAATGGATCAATCATTATGATGGAAATATGATAGTGCGGTATTAGGATAAATAATGTCTATGATCCAAGGATTGCATATAGGCACCTTAACGTGAGTAGGTCAATGGGTTAACTATATACGTAATAGGCGGATTCTGACCTGTCAGTTTGATGCTAGTGAGGCAGATCGTCGTCCATGCTCATGTTCAACGGTTAGTGAAGATATTATCTTAGTGGTCGTCATCCATTAATTGCTTAGGCTATCTAAGTAATTCAATCGTATCCACTGGAATCGACTCAAATATTAATGGATAATAATGAAGTGTTACATAATTCATAATGTGCTTGTATAATGATATAATAAGAGAAATCTGTAACCAAATTTGTAGATACATTTTTAATAAGTTAATTTTTAACATAATTTTTTTGCAGGTTAGAGAAAGGCAGGTTTAAGCTGAAAAGGTCTTTAGCAATAATTTGGATGATCGTCTCAAATGTTATTGAAAATATTTTCCATTCAAATTTGTAACTTTAATAAAGTCGTGCAGGGACGCCCATGCATGAGTTATTGAATTTGTAACAATAATTAAATTATCATTTATATAATGACAAATTCGCTACTCACTCAAAAATTCTCTCCTCTCCTACCTTTCCAAATAATCCTATCCTTATTTTGCCACGTGTGGAAGGCAATGGGAAACCACCACATTGAATCCTTTTCCTCCCCTATATCCCACATCGTATATGACACATCAATGCTTTGATGGACGTCATAAAGACTTTAAAGAATAGCAACACAGAAATAATAAACCTTTTGATCAATATGTATTATTGCAGAGTTCTTTAGATTATGTTAATTGAGGGTGAACAAGTAATTTCCTTGAAGATTGTGATCCATGAAATGAGATCTATATTAAAATATTCAATAACAATTTTACACCCAAAAATACGCCATTACTTTTCCAACGATCAAAATTATATTTCGATTAAGAAAATTTAGATATTCCACATTGTACATTTTAAGGCCCCTGCTTACCCCATTCTTTTCTGACATCAAAAGCTTTTCTTTTTATTTTTAAAATTGAAATTTCTGAATGGAAATTGAACTACCCAAGAACGCGAGTTGAATACATCAATTTTAACCTTGTATACTTAACCAACTGTGAAATAGGCTGAAAATCTCACTAACTATGTTTATCATCTCACCCTTGCATTCAAATTCATAATACGGCGCCCTATTGCCTAAAGCCTCGCTTTTGACTTCGTAATATTTGAAGACGGCTTTTCGTTTACCTTTTTCTTTTTGGCGAAGTTTAATTTAAGAAACACATAGCTTTCTCTGTTTTCTCTCCTTTAGTGTCTTCAATTTAAAAATCAGATAAAAATTTGAAGTCACTTTAAGAAACCGTTTCTTCACAGTTGCCATTATTTGGCTGCAAATTACAAAGTATTTTGGTCATTTCGCAACAACTCCTAGCTATATTACTTATTTTATTTTGTTTATACATTTTCACGAAAATTGTATCTATTGTTGAAACCGCACACTCTGACGGTGTATAAATTTTGACGATAGTTAGTGGAAAAAATGGGAATACGCAAAAGGGGCCATCTACGTCTGGAGCGATAAGGAACAGAAAATGAAAACTTGTTTAATATTGCCGGACAATCGATACAACATTTTAGAAGTTTTGAAAGAAAAATTATATCAGCTACGTTGCGACTAAAATATAAGGGAAGAATGTGAAACCTACGACAACTAGACACATAGTTGACAGTTCAGATTTGGCATGCATACTCAAGATGACTTCTTACGTAAGCATAATATAATTTTTTTATGCTTTTTATTGACCGAAATTCCTTGGAACATCTGATAATAAAGCCCGATGATCTAGAATCTAGACGCCTTAGCAACGATTAGATCAATGTGCTTATCAAAGAGCATTTTACTATCATGGATAACAACCAAATCCTTAAAAGAGTCTACTCTTGGGACAGCCTGATTATGTGACTGTTCCATAATATGAATCCAACCTTTCTGCGATCTGATCCACTGTTAATTGATTGACTGATTGATATAATATTTATCTGCTGCAGGGCGCGTTGTAGATAAGCAGTCACCAAACTGTCGTTCTTACAAAACATGTTGAGTAAATGGGGTCAAGGAAGCTTTCTTGGAGAACTTCTGCCGGAACGAATGATGGAAATGATTTTATGTATGGAGCGCGACCAGGAGGGATCTGTCGGTGAGATAGAAGTTAATATTTTTTGTGAGGCATGGAGGAATCTCGAAAGTGATCATTTAATGGATTAAAGCGTTATACCAGACTGAATCGAATGCCTTCTCGATATCGAAGAGAACCAAGTCGATGTTCCTTTTCATGTTGAAGTTTTCGAAACATATTTTACCAGTTTGGTCAGCTGATGGAGCATGGAGGATTTTTTCGAAATCCAAATTATTAGTATTGTCTATTGTGTCAAGAATCGGAGGTTTTTTGTTCTTGAGCCTAACGATTACGTAAGAAATTTCAATGGATATTATTAGCTTGTATTTATGTGTGAACTCGTTAAAGGAGTTATGGAAAATCCTGATTGATTTATTTAGGATTTTGTGTGTTTTGTTATCGCTCATGTTCTCAAAAAGCCCATGATTTGAATAAAGAAATTGTCTTTATCTTCATAAGTTTCAAATATTTTTCTTTATCAAATAAAACTAGTATATCTAAGTAGAATGCTATGTGAGGATTTAACAACTTTTCAAAGCGAGCTATGAAATGGTTTTAGCTTTGATAATTTATGATCCCACACTTCATTTTTTAGGTGATTGGAGTAAGCTTTTATATCTGAATTTAGGTAATCAATGGAAATGTATTGCTGCCTATCCAAATTTTTCTGAGATTATTTATTATGATGAGCTTCTTTTTCAAGTTTCGCAAGAGTTTCATCATTAAAAGCTGTTCTGAATGTACCAACTTGCTTACTTGTCGAACTTGCTTTATTGACAAAAATCCAGTTAGTAGTCCGCTAAATTAAAATGTGAATTTAGTGGTCTGTGAGCCCAAAAAGGTTGTCGATCGCTGTTATATGATGATGTTGTTGTCCTGGTACAAGTATATATTAAAAATGAAAGAAGCCTTATTGATATAAATTTAAGATATTATTTTTCAGGAATTTTCAAGATTAGATTGGATAAACCTTGTCAGGGACATTTTAAAATCCTTAAGCTTATTTGGAGCCGAAGATGCAAACGTGCTTTGAGCATAATCACATTTGAAAAGCAAAATATTATGTATGGTTCTTTCAACATTTTTATAAATTATTTCCAGAATATTTTAATATATTAAATATACTACAAAAAAAATGTATGTTCAAAGCTTAGGCGACATTTTTAATATATTTCCTTTTGAGAAAATGTATACATGAACGGCCCATACAATCTTTTGAATCTCTTTTGCATGATTATAGCCTTTATGTTTCTGTTAAATATGATCAAATCGTTCCAATTCCAGTTGTTTTCAATTTAACCTTTTTATATTTAATTGGAAAACACTTATCAGCATCTGGAATATCAGTAGTATTATACTGATTTATATATTCTTTATATATAGTTGTATGAAAATTGATCGAAAAATGAATTTATGAAAATGTTGATAAGCTTCAAAAGCAGATATAATTTTATGTAATAGTTTAAACAATCAAGAAAACAAGTACTGATTTTAATTTAACTTCAACACTCCAATACAGAACCACTTGCACAGGCTTGCATACAAGCACATTCTCATAAATGTAGGTTGATACATTTACATAATATGTTGGCGTTATAAAAATGGGTGCCGTAAGGGATGGCAGACTGTTAAGGGTTCAAGAGCCCTTTGATCCGGAGAACGTAAACTCTTCACCCACTCGTCGAGTTCAGGTCTAGTTCAACCTCATTAGAAACGATGCAGGCGTGACCGCTAAGCTAATTGCAAATAACTGATCAATTTGCGACGAAAACCCACTATTCCATTTCAAGAGCTACATATCTGTTTCAAACCTGAATTGAGACTATCAATTGAATCAATCTCTACCAGCAACTCTTGCATCGATCTCACTTTGAATAACATACTAATACATACGAGGGTGATATTAGATAGCAAGCAAACACTATAACAAGTAACGCACCTGTATGGCAACAATCTATCTATCTATCTATATAAATAAAAAGCAAAGCTCGCGGGTCACAGAGGGTCGAGAGACGGAGCGACTCGCAAGGCGTCGTGAGTTGCGGGTCGACAGTCGCTTTTCGAGGTGAGGGAGAGCGCACGCGTGCGCATGGATCCTAACCTTTCCGCCCCACAGCAATACATCGCGTAGCTCTACAAATACTTTTCTTTATAAACGCGTGTATAAAATCTTACTTCATCCACAGTATAAAATCTTACTTCATCCACAAACAACTTCAGGGAGGTGAAAAGATGATCTGAAGACGCCAGATCAGGGCTATGAGTGGGGTAGTAGATGATATCCCAACCAAACGAATCCTTTTTTATTGTCTCTTGGGAGGGGGAATTCTTCAGAAAGACACCATTTTTAAAGCTATAGAAGTGTGGGATTCCTATCCACTAAAACTCTCACCCTTTTTTCTCGGCCGACTCCCTTGGGCTCCAATTCCGTATTGCTTCAAGAGGGCAGGTTTATTTTTCTTGACCCCCATTAAAATTTTGCATTCTGACCTGTCTCGGTTCTCATAGTTTATAGGGAGCACTGTTATTCGGTTCTTGAAGTAGTCGCTCATCAATTGAAGGATATATCTTGGAACGATTCTTCCTCCCATGCCTTTTAGTATTTTGGTTAGTATAAGGTGACGAAGGCTTCCTTTTTGCTTCGCTTCACACAAAAGATCATCAAAATATTGTTTTTGTTTAAAATAGTTTACTTTAGTCAAATTGTAAATAACAACTTTTGCGCCAAAACCTTAGAAGACTTGAAAATGATGAACCAAGCGAAAGTAGATTGATGGCAAGAAATTAGAAAAATGAGTAGTAGAAAATAATGTTCTTAAAAAAGGACTATTTCCAAGTAAATCAAAATTCATCATAATAATTAGTAGTTTGAATATAATCAATAACTGCTTTAAGCCACAA
Organism: Stenopsyche tienmushanensis; assembly: GCA_008973525.1. NCBI lineage: Eukaryota > Metazoa > Arthropoda > Insecta > Trichoptera > Stenopsychidae > Stenopsyche > Stenopsyche tienmushanensis. Next base: position 1,997,030 of record WACJ01000535.1, read on the forward strand.
TAATCACTTTTAAATAATTATTTAATTGGTTCGCAAATCCGATTAATTATTTTTTTGGTCGATAGATGCTGTTCTTAATCAATTGAATTAATTGTAGCGATTCTGTCGATTACACACGATATCGATCTAATTGACGATTTAAAACATAATACATATTTAATTATGAACATTTATTATTTTATTGCATTTATTGATTTAGTTAACGAGCATTGATATTAGCGAAGATTCAAACCACGTAATTTATTTTTTTAAAACTTCTGTCAAATAATGTCTCTATTACCTCCCGTCGATAAAAGTGGCCTGGCTGGACCCTCATACATTTTGTATGAAAATGGATGAAAAAAAATTAGATTATACTTTTTTTGCTTTTCTGCGCTTAATAATATTTTGCTCAGAAAAACAAAAAACGTGTTTAAACGTTTGTTTAAACGATTTTTCGATTCGATACAAAACATAACACTCTTTTACACTTTTATTGAATGTTTAAAATGGTTGGCTATGCTCTTGACAAACTGGCTCCTCGAATTTCTTATATACAAATCGGAGTTTTCTTTGAAGCTTGTCGTTCACCCGGTCAATCCTGCATGACCATTTCTAACATATTCATTTTTATATTCATATTTTCTTCTACATTTGGTGCCACTAGCCGTTCCGTTAGAATTTATAAATATTTTGGCGTACATCGGTGGGATGACTAGTTCTCTGGTTCAAATTCTTATAAACCATGAATGATGCCAATGCTGCATCTTATGTATTATAGGAAAAAAAACTGCAAACTTTTATGCCCAGTACACAAAAAAAAACATCAAACATAACTGGACTAGCGAAACATCTTGAAAGGGTACATTGGATTCTCTTGAATAAAAACATCGAAGAAGACATCACCGGTGCGGAATGTTCAAATAGTGCGAAAATAATTAAAATATTTTAACCACGAATAATAAATTTTGTGAAGAGGAAAACTATTCCAGAAATCGTTGCCCGTCTAATTGCGGTGGATGGTTTTTCCATAAGAGGGACTACGAATAATGATTCCATTTGTAAATATGTTACACCAAAAGGGTTTTCATTACCAAAAAATCAATCCGACATGAGATTGTTCTCAAAATTTTAACAAGAAAAAATAAGTGAACTAATTTCCGACTTTGAAAAAGCCGAGACTTCAGAGTCCCTAATCAGTATTTTTAGTCTTTATGTAACGAAACATTCAAATTGAGATGCTCATGGCATCTATAGAGAAATTAATATTTTCCTCTATGTTTTACAATATCAAAGAATTTACTGGGAATAAAAATTAATACATGACACAAATTTTTATTAAGCATTCTGAAGTAAAGACTATTAATAACATTTCCAAGAAAAAATAAATGTAACATAATTTTATATGACGAGCGCTCAATGTTTTATTTATTAAGGGTGAAAAAATTTTTTCATCGTTAAGTTTTTTTAATATCGAAATAAAATTTAATTTAAAGGTGCTTAGTTTAGATCAGTGGTCCCCAAACTTTTTACATATGCGGATCGCTATAAAAAGAAAAATAGAAATCTTTGAAACGGAAAAAGATTTAGATTATTCCAATGAAGATGAACAAAACACTGAAGTAAGTGACTCCGAAAATGATAATTCAGAAAGATAGAACAAGATGGTTCTTTAAAATTACACATACATACATATGTAACACCTACAAATATTTACTTTTAAAAAACCTGTAAAAAATTGAAGAGAAAATAAAACTCTCGAATCTCGAATCCCGGGATCCCGGATCCCGGGATTGGATTCCCTACGCACGGGTACCGAGCGGACGCCGCTGCGCGTAAATTTGTACTATCCCCGGGTGATTAAAACGGCAATATCTGGATCAATTCACGGGCGATGCTCAAAATTCTAATACAAAATTGAAGACACGATACGTCCGCAATTCTTCGAGAAAGTTATACGGGAATAATAGTTCGGATTGCAGAGTAATAGCGTCGGAAAGCTGTAGCAGACTCGGACTGGCCTTGTTAAAACTACTAAAATCGGCTATAACTTTTGAAAACGCAAGAATATCGATCTAATTTTTACATCATCCGATTTCGTGCAACGACGATATTCGATTTGGAATGGCTAAATTAATATTTTTATTTAATTATTATTATATTATATTAATATCCAAAATGGTAAGAATAAATATGCGCATCCGTTTTAAATCACAAGTTGTGTCGAATCACTTTCAAAAGATTTGTACAGACAAGCATATGCGAAAAAAAACCTTTGTATAATTTCAACAAAGTTGTACTAAAATTTTCGTCAAAAATATGTTACATTGTCGAGCATAACTTTAAACTTTTAACTTTCCCGTGCTTTGGCGCGACAGAAAAGAAGAACGTTTTATTAAAACTCGAAATTAAATTTCTTCGGAGATGTATTCATATTACGCGGAGAACCAACCTTTAAGTTGAGGCACATCGTTTTTACGTCGGGGTAAAAATTTAATAAATAACTTCCTTTATTTGACGTATAAAGGATCATGAACGTACAATCCAGAACATTCAAGTTTTTGTGCTAGTTATATCTTAATCGATTATGTTAGTAGTTAACGTTCATTTTACAATATTGTCCATCAATATATATTATATAAGGGATAACCCTGCGGACCTCCAATACGAGCATGTATAATAAAGCCTCGCAATTTCGATTTCAGGAAATAAATTGTAAAATAAATGGATTGTAATACAAAAAATGTCATTTTCTTTTAGTCGTAGTATAGCACGGACTTGTAAACTTTTAGCAATCCCAATTGGTCAGATATGCTATATTTATCACATTGATTATTATATGTGTAAATAATATACATAAAAATACTATATTCGAGGCAAAAATAAATCATTTATATACGAAACGCTCCGGAAAGAGGAAATGTAAGAGTTGCATCTCAATGTGATCCGCAGTGGGTTGTCATGCTCACGTCAGAGCTCATGTCAGCTGCAAGCACGTGACCAGTTCTTCGGCGACAATAAAACTCCTCGAGTACCTCCTACAAAGCCTTCTACCAGATTGAAATTTCAAAATGTCAAGGGGAAAACGTGACTTCAAATTTTACTGCTGGCTGACTTGCAATAAATACTGAAAAAGTTCACCCGACCCCAAATAAATGTCAATTATTCGTTGTAAAAGACACAATCCAGGATACAAAGCGAGAAACATCTTCACCAAATAAAACCTTTATAAAACACTAGTCATTGTACTTTAAATAATTTACAAATTATATAATAATTCCTTAATGATGTACCCGAAAAATAATAGCTTTTTTAAGAAAGTGTATTTATAATGTGCGATATCTGGTGAATAAGATATGCACAGTATAATTCTAAACCGACTTCACTTCTTGATGGAATATTTTCTTGTTTTTGACAACATCTAATGTTTTTATGGTCAATATTATTTACTCAGGTGATGCGGTATTTTAACGCCATGTTGATTTTTTTTCATTTCAAATCAAATCTTTTTCAAGTCAAGTTAAACTGTCAGATGTCTAAAATACTGTAGAGCTCTAAAATATTGTATCCTGCAATACACTGGAAAAGTCCTAATTCATTATTATACATTGCCCACTTCTGATGACTAGATGAAACATTGCCTTACAATGCTCACAAAAACTTGAACAGCAAAGAGCTGTCTATGATGTTCAAGTCTGGTGATTTAGATTAAGAATGATAGGAGACTGAAACACCTCCAAAAAGTAGGCGTTTCCACAACCGTCTCTCAATTTGGGGTCCCAATCTAATGTTCGAATATATTTGCCCTCGTTTCAATATTCGTAAATTCTAATATTTATAAAATTAATCGGATATTATTCATTTTTTGCTAAGTTTATTCGTAATAAACTAATCATCGGAGACTCGAGGAGAAACTGTCGTGTCAATTTCTTCTACTTATATTAGTGTCAATAACTACTATTGCTATGTATTTAAATTTATCAACGAAGAAAACACTTCCAAGCGGCTCAATGTCTTCCGACAGTTCGTGTGGCACCCACTTGTTCAGCATTTTTATCTAGATAAAATATAAAGTCTTGTAAATAACGGATAAACTCCCTGCGTGTCTAATATTTTTGGGATCGAATGAAATTTCTTCTTTGTCGACTTCAAAAACCTCTAATCAAATGAGTTCTTCTCTCAGTTATTGATGTATACAAGAACATTTAATCCCATATTCTTTATACAATATTAAACTGGTCTTTATGTTCGATTGGAGACATTTTATATCCAATTTACCTCATTTTAATATATCTGTATAGAGTTACGAGTAAGCATTACTGGAAACTATGTATATCCTGTACGGCACGATTTTGTCTAACCGCCAAGATGCTCCGGAAAACTAACCGTGGCGCAAATATTGCATCCTGCTAAATTAGTTTTTTCTTTGTTACAAAAAATATATTTTTCTTAGACTTTTCCCCTCTCTATGTGATTCTAAGCTGTTTTGAGTTATATTATGCGTTTTGATTTCATCAAGTTTTAAAAAATATGTGATCATAGTGAGATTTAATTATCTTCGTTTGAAAGTGTAATATCCATTATTGGATGTATATTTATGATAAGGATTATTTGAATAGGAATTTTAGTTTAAAAACCATCTATTGAATTTGAATCAAATACGAGGCATGTTCAAAAAGTAAGTGTACTATGACCATAGCGGGTTGTGGTTTTTGTTTTTTTTTTGTTTTTTGAGGGTTAGTAACATTGAATGGTAGAGGAGGATCTCTTAATAGAATGATTATCACATGAATATAGTAATTGCATAAACTCACATTGTATTATCCAGTTGCATGAAAGATGTCGGTAAGAAATCCCGCCACGTGCTGTCATTCACTTCATTAGAAACGATTTGAATTGGAAAGTGTATTATGTATATTAAGGGTATTAAGGGATTTGTAAAGAATATCTAAAATATCACACCTAACTCAATGACAACAGAGGATTTTTTCGATAGCAGTTATATTTAAATCACCCTCTTATACATACATAAAATATTCGAGTATTCGAACATTTTACCAATTTCATATTCGATATTCGAATAATCGATTTTACGAATATTTGGGACCCTTATCCACAAGTGAATATAAAGAAACCAAGTGTAGCATCCCGTTTTGGTTTTTAATGACAGGAATGGATTGGTTAATTAAATATACACCGCAAATATTGCATCACTCCTAATAATGCAACATTAAATTTTTAATTGATTTTTTAACCTAATAAAAATTTGCAAGATCCCATCCAAATATGAAATATTTCCACGCCACAGTACATATAATATATTCAACATTGATTTTAAAATTAGATAATACTTAATAAGCATCTAACAGAAACATAATTGAAAATAGATAAAAATGGCAAGAGTGTCTTTCAATATGTCAATGTTATCATCGGAGTTGAAAGAACAAAAATCATAAGGCTAGGGAAAATAGAAAAGCAATGGTCTCTGGTATAAAGGCAATGGGGAAACGTATTTGACATAAGGGTTCTTAAGCGATAAAGTCGATAAGGCCCACATTGTCATCCTTTATTGTCAGAAATCTAAAATGAAACGCTTCAGGGATGATTGAAGTATATATATATATATATATGTCGAAATAATAATCCTTTAAGTCAAGCCAGTTCAACATTTCTAACCATATAAAATCATAGATGATTCAACCAATTTAATGTAATTAAATTGTATCACACTTTTAATTATTAAAACGATCAATTAAATACAAATCGATGCAGACACATTAAAATACTCGTTATAGTCTGATATGAATTAAATTGGTTAGACTAATGGTCAATTACAATGAATTCGCATCAAATTTTATCCTATCATTGTTTATTCAAGCATATTCCTCGTGAATTTTGATAATTAAATGTCAAAAATATCTTTCCTATCCCCTTATTCCCCTTTTCGTATATTAATTTTATTCAAATGCGATAAGACAAAGATACCTGTGAGGTAGCAAATGCTAAATTCCAACCAAATCCACCCCCTCTCCCCCACAACAAAAAGGAAAGCTGAATGTGGCCTGGATTTTCAAGAAATAATACCAAGAAATAACCCTTTATCATTCGACAAAAGTATCCATGTGGCGAGTGGGACATTTATTCGGTAATACATCGATACAGCAGGATAAACAGTGGGTCGGTCCTAGGGGTACGAGCGTGACGCGAATCTCTAGCTCGTTATTCAGCACCAGGATGTCTGTCTTCCCTATTATGACACCCTCATCCCTTACCCATCAAACTATACCTCTTGCAATTACACTACTCGTTACGCTTACCTGATCTCAAAATTCGATTACCACTCATAACAATCAAACGCAACACAAAACGCACCACACACTATATTTAACATTCGATCTTCGTCCACTTCGAAAGGAAATCCTACAACTAGTGTTTTTGATGAGAAGATGATACTATAACGTCACAAAAAAATTCTCATTTCCTAATGGAATGAAAATTAATATAATTTTATATAATACTCTTCCGCTTGAAAAATATCTAGGCACTTTGTTAACACAAAATTTTGCTGCATGTTCAAATATAATTTTAAAAGGAAGTGCATCGAAATAATTAGGAAACTACTAGAAACGTTCTCGTTTGATAGCTAAATTGTTCTCAATAAAAAAAAACATTTATGATATCATCAAAAGGCATCAATTTCTTTAGAGACGAACCTATTTTTTTTTATTAAATTAAAATTTGCATAAGGGTGATTTCTTATACAATCATCATTTCGACATTATTTTTTCCGGATCGAAAGCACTAAAATATAACATATATTATTGTATCCAAGATCCCAAATTAGATAAATATGGAGGATTTTATAAAACTTCCCAATTTAATTTCTGGACAATTTTGCGGTGTGTATGAAAAGTCATAATGATAACTTTTCTATTTGATAGAGGTTTGGTCTTTTAATCTAACTCGTTGCTCTTTTTTGACGACAATAGATCACGTGGTGCTCAAATACCTTTTAAGTATGTTTCTCAAATTAAGGAAACATTAATAATATTCCAGTTGTGATCGATTTCATGAATTTCTCTTCTGTTTAATAATCATCGGCCATGTGTCTGAAATTCACCTGTAACGCTATCCATTGTGCCATAATAAATCTCTAAAAGATTCATTTCATTATATGATGTATTTACTTTTCAAATTGCCTATTTTTTGGCCCGTAAATAATGTAGATGACAAAAACATTTTAAGTTGTTGACAAAGTCTCGGAACTAGTTCATATCGTGCAAAAACTTGGCAGTTCTTACCACAATTAGATGCATTGAATAGTGTATTTTGTAAAACGAATGTATGAGAACGTCAGCCACGAAAAACAAGCTTATTTTCCATAAAGGGTAATTTAAGTCAGAAATTGCAATAAAGTACTTGAAAAACGAGCAAAAATACTTCAGACGATTCCAAGAAAGTTAATTTAGGCATGCTCATTTTTTACATTAAGAAATATCAGACCATGTGTTACCTATTTCGTCGCATTTCGCCTCTCAAATCGCTGGTTCTATAATTAACTACTAACTTATTGTATTTTTACAAGCCATTGCAAGAAATTGATATGTGCAATGAAATTCAAGTTTATTTTTGTAAGCAATGAGTCTTATTTACCGAGTTACGCATTTTGAGGAACAAACTTAGATACTTTAAAATAATTGTTCAAAAGTGCGTCTTTCCTATGTCAACAATATATCAATTATGTTCGCATAAAGTCTTGTTTCCGTTTACAAGAGTAGTCCCAGAAATACTCACCTTTGACAATACTCACCTTTGACAATATTTCGTTTTTAAAGATAATGCCTTGCCTGCAGATGGAACTGTCTTCACCTTATTCATTGTTTTGACTGTTCTTCTATCTCAGGTATGAAATAAAGAACCCATGGTTGTGAATTAAAGCAAAATATCGGCTTTATTGCTGTAAAACATCGCCAAACACTCAATTAAAATTATCACGATACTGTTTTTGTTCCATTATGAGCGGCATCCATCTTGTGAACTCCTTTCTTAAGTCCAAATTTTCAATGAATATGAAATGTACAGCACTTTTTGAATATCTATCAAGTCTGTTGGCTTGCTCATTTTCAGTAAACGATCACCCAATACCTTCTTGTGGATTTTCTTCACCATTTCCGGCGTAGTCACCTAATTTGATCGACCACTGTGATGTTATTCTTGGTAGCTTATACGTCCTTGTTTAAATTCTGGCATCCAATATTTTACCACTGCAAGCGAAAGAGCAGATTCTTCCAAAGTAAATTCTTGCTTGGCTTTGATATTGGTTCGGCCGAGACCTTTTAAATGAAAGTATTGTATCACATGACGATGATCAATTTTTTCCATTTTTACAAATTCCTTTAGAACATTCATTATTAATGGCTGCCAAACAAATACTGAACAACGTCTTCAAACTTTAAACTTAAGCTTTATAAGGTAGTTACTTTCTACTATGGTATTTTTAAAAATAACAACCACCATCTGCATGTCAACTCATTTACTGTCAAAGCACATTTACTGACGTATCTTTTTGTATGATATAAAAATAAAAAGTGGCTGTCCCATTAAAATATTTTACATTTCCGTAGCAAAAAAGTAAATATTTCTTAGGTGTCTTTTTGAGTTGCTAAAATTGGTGGTGAATTATCTGTGTTGTTTTCGAACCGCATTTTATATTATTGGCAATTTCCAATTTAAAAAATTGACAATGGTTATTTGCTTTTTAATTTCGATATTTTTCCTTTATCTAGAATTTTAACAGGAAAACTTAAGCTGGCAGTTTCAGTTGTACTTTAATTTGTGACTCGTGTCCGGCTTACGATCTAAAGCAAAAAATATCCAAAATATCTAACAGCGTTTCTGTATACCAATTAATTTTCCCATCAAATTGGTATTGTTGATTTTCATGAAAACTCACGGAAAACGGGATGAATTAGCTTCCCTGCCAAAAAATAACACGTTTATTTATTATCGACTGTAATAGAACAATAATATTGTTCTTGGATAATGGCGGGAAAGTGGATTTGTGTTTTATTGAGTTTCAAGCAATAGCATAAGTTTGCAGTAATAAAATAATAAATTATGTAATGTAATATGTTATAATAAATTTTACATAATAAGAGTTAATTTAATTTTTGTATATATAGGGGGAAAAATAGGAAACTTAAAGCCCCTTTGCGACATTCCTTAAAAAAACTATCTTACAAACTAAAAAATAATAATTTGATCAATCAATCATATATCCTTCATACATCGCGCATTCATGACTATCAACTACAGTAAAATATGTTTAGGCATTTTGTGAACGTATCTAAAATTATTGTTTTGTTTGGTATAAACGCCGAGTGTAGATATAAAATGATTGGTGTGATTTGGAATTTTTGAGTAAAAACTTAGCTTATGAAAAAAAAATCTTTATAAAAGGAAGCTTAATTTTATTGCGAAAACGTTTAAGATTAGTGTATGGAAATATATTGAAAGCAATTTTTATGGCTTTTTTTTGTATGATTTGAAGTTTGTTGTAGTTGGTGTTGCATATGTTGCTCCAGACGGGAGCGGCGTATATGAGTGTAGGTCGAATCAGCGTTTTGTATAATAAAAATTTGTTAGAGGCCGAAAGAGCACTGCGCCGATGAAATATGGAATGCAGCGCCCTCATAGCTGCTAATCCCATAGCCATCGACACCTGTGCTCCCCACCTCAGTCTTCTGTCCAAAGTCACCCCCAAGTATTTCACTTAGGGTTTCCATTCAATAGAACTGGACCCGACAACTATTGGATCAATTCGAAGATTTTTCCATTTCATGGAGAACAAGATAGCTTCGGCTTTTTCTTTGTTTAGTTTGAGTTTCCAACGATCGAAATATTTAAATGCAGCTTTTAGCGATCGTTGGAGGTTTCCGACTATTAGCTTGTTGCTCCGAGAGCTGATATAATATGCCGTGTCGTCGATGTAGAGTGCTACGTTTGACGGGGATGGTATCGGTAGATCATGTAAGTAAATGTTGAACAGGTGAGGCCCTAAAATACTGTCCTGAGGAACTCCCGCTGAGACAGACTGGGAAGTTGACGTTGCTCATACTGAACAACCCCGAGAGTTCATCTGAAAGCAAGTCCAGCTGAGGGGTGTTGTAAGCGGCTACTATAATATATTTTTTGTTTCCCAAAACTAACTGGATAGCAATTAATAATGTTATGTGAAATATCGTTATAAATTAACGTAACTATATAATTTTTAAATTCAAAATGATGATAAAGCTATGATATTCATTAATTTAACGATGCAAAATTACTTGAACCATTGGACCAGAATGCGTTATGCTAATATTGATGACGTAAATTATCCAATCACGGATGAATCAATATGCAAATCATACCAAAACTAATCAAAAAATAACAAACTTGTAGTACATATAGCTGAAATCACCATATTTAATTCTTGAAATATCCAGACTATATTTTTTTTAATGCAGCCAAATATTACACAATGCCAGTGTTTTCTAGCATTTCTTATGATAGGAAATATTTCAAACCTGAAAGACATTATCAATAGATGCTATATTCTAAATATTCTGTAAAATTATTGTTCAATAAAGGATTATTATTATTTACATAATAAAATTACTATTCCAAATGAAATTCCAATTCTTGATGATCATAAATAAAAAATACACTATTAGTATCCCTCAATCGAGGATTTGCCCAAGACTTTGCTAATAGATTTCTGGTACTGGTATTTAAGCTTGTGTAGCCTGATATTTCATGTGAGCTTAAATGAATTTCACCAATAATCGGTTAATGCTCATAGATAGACGGAACAGACTAGAGAGGAAAAAATTACGACTATAGATCAAGTGGAAAATGGTTCCCGAAGGATTACTCAATTCAAACAATATAATCACCAAAACTGCGGGAGCTCCCTTCGATCAGTCACGCATGTGGCTAGCTGATCGAAAGTTTAAAAGAACTTAGAGATCGTATCACCTTCAATATTGGGCACACAATGTGGTGAACGTATGATATATATCAGTGATGGCAAACTTTTTGAGCTCAGTGTATCAAAATGTATATAAATATCTAACCGAACTCGAGAGCCGTATAATAATGCCGTAGTTTCAATCATTTTCATGGCCTATGGATCATTTCTGATATATTTTTTTTTAATAAATCCAAACAATTTCTTTTTAGGATTTAAAGTTTCAATCTCAGGTCGAAATACATTTGAATTCAGATCCCGTCCGATATGTCCCTTTACTACGAATTAATATCAAGGATGTTTTAATACTAAAATGGATATTTAAGCATGATTAGGTTATTGTAGCGTGAGCGATTTTCTATCCCCATGCAATTGTGCTGTTGGTCTGAGCAGATTTAATTCGCCAGATTAACAGCGACATCTTCCATCTCTCTTTAATTGCAATGTGTTATTTTAACAGCACAATTTTCTATAGCGCTGCGAGGACATTTCACCTGCAATTACTGACCGATCGCTTCTTGCGCGTGCACCGTTGCCGGTTGGGTGGTGACGCGCAGGAGACGGGAGGCGAGAAAGTCGTCGGTTGGCCTTGACTGCAGGAGGACGTCCTTCTCGCAGCCAGATCTCTCTCTCTCTCGTGCTAAATAAAGTTACCTAGAGAAGAAAGTATTTTTGTCCAACGCCCGTCCATTCCTATCTGTCCGTCCGGCTACATATGATCCGAAAGAAAAACGGACTCGTTCGTTAGCGCGGCCATCCCGACGAGCGCATGAGAACGAGGAGCCACCCGAGGACTCTGCCCCGAGAGCGCTCCCACTCCTACTTAACATTATCATTTAGTCTTGAAAATATCGAAAAATTATTTCTGAAAGAGGAACATGGACACAATCAAAGAACATGGAAATATAAGTCTCCCCCAAAACTGATCCTTTTCTGTAAATTATATGCTATTTGCTGTTTTATGCTTTAAACGTGTTTGTTAAATTTATTAAAGAAAATTTTGTAAATAGTGATCGTACTATTAACGCAATGCTTTTTGAATTTTTCATAATCTTTATTTGAAGCCATTTTTTCATTACTAAAATCCAGCATCTAACCCAACCATAAGAACATTTGCTCAATTTTAATTTTAATTTATACATTTAAGTCCTGAATAATTAATATTTCATAAATCGTAAATCTTTCGCGATATCTTTCATGAGTTCACATACTTGAACACTTATCAAAAGCTATTATAGGATAGAATGCCACATAGGAAATGCCATCCATGTCATTCTCTGAATGTGTGCTTTTCTTTTGAGAGCTTTTGTGACATTTTCAAGGAAAGAATTTCATTGCGGAACATTCAATATGTACGACGTTAAATATTTGATAACGTTTATTAAAATCGCACTATAATAACGTTGGTTTAATATTAAATAATTTTTTAAATAAAAGATTATCAACAGCGATTATTGTTTAGTTAACACAAAAACTTGCCGACCTCATAAACAATATCCGACTTCTTTAGTTGGAATTACGGAAGATCTTAACAAAATTCTGGTTTGGGATCTTCATCGGCATTCGTTCATTCGAGCTTGAAAGACAAATATGTAAAAAAGTAAATAGCTCTACATCAACTTTCAGATATTATATTTTTTAACGTTGCGTTATTATAGAGCTTTCCTTTAGAATTCTTCGGCGACCTGTTTTAAAGTTAAAAATGCGCTTTTTGGGGCAAAACTTGACGCAAATCCATTCTTAGTAAATAAACCCTAACCAAATCCATAATCATAGTAGCAATAGTTCGTCGTTCAAGGTCTAGGTTACGCATATTAAATTTAGTAATTCAGTCATAATGAACCGGCGGTGCTTGCAAGTGCGATCAACGTACTCTGTTCTTATTGTAAGAAGATAGAAATAGAACAAGGAAACGCGATACCAATGTACATTTAGAGCAAATGCGCGAGTAAAGGAACGAACACAGTATCGCTTCTCTTTTCAAAATTTGGTCTCCGCAAATAATTGTTAGAGATTTATATGCCTGAAGACCTCGACTGTTTCGACTACCAATTATCGTCGCCAGACTTACAAAAAAGCTTGCAGCATAAAATGTATTTTTGTACATTTTGATAAATGCTGCTGGCAACTCCCAGCGTCCACCATGTGTCTTTCTTGCTTGAAACAAAATTTCCCCAACGCAATCACGACAATGCATCAACTATTAAGTCTATTACGACCATAAATAACTCTTTATATAAATAACTCTACATAGAAGCTTGCCTTCAATTTCTCATAATCACTTGTCGTTCAATGAGATATTTTATTTTATGGCTGATATTATAATAATCACCTTTATTTGCTAAAATATTGTACATAAATTAATGCATCTGGCCTATAAATATTTATACTAACTGCTTAAACTTAAGTTTTAGGATTCTATCCCTTATCTTGATTACAAACTATAAATTCGCTATTCATTATGAACAGATATAGCTTTTTTAAATTTATTTTTTTCGAAGGAGGGGAATCTTCATAAGACACCGCCATTCTGGGATAGTGTGAGATTCGACTCACTAAACCTCTCCTCTGGTTCCGCCGCCACCCGGCTATCGTAAAGTATTGCTCTAGGGTGGTGGAGTGTATCCCTCTTGGGCCTCATGTTAACACTTAGCGTGTTGTCCTATCCTGTAGAATATTCTCGTGATCTCTTTGTGCCCCGCTGGGTTTTCTCGCTCTTAGGTTGAGGAGGAGGAGGATGCTTCAATGTGTGCCCGACGTCTCAGTCGTTCAGCATCCTCCTTCTGCAGCATAACGCCCGCCACGTTGGTTAGCATCATGGGGATCATGTTGCTGGGTGTGAGTGAATTGACTTCAAGCTCCTCCCGCAGTGCGTCCCTCTTTGTGCTCCAGGACGGGCAATCAAATAAAATCAAGTCTTCCAACACTGTGCGATATGCTGATTCGACTCTGATCACACTTCTCCTCCGCTTTCTAGCCAGATTGAGCCTGGCCTTTTCGAAATGTAGTGCCTTGGCCCATATCAGAGCTCTGTGCAATAATACCGAGTGCACCACCTCGTTGTACCGTCTTCTACGGTTAGATTTAGGGCTTCCGATATTGGGCATCAACCTAGCTAGACCTTCCGCAATAGTAACCGCCTTTGTTGCGGTCTTCTCCGTATATACAACAAAACGGAGCTTATCGTCAATTTCCACCCCAAGTAACGGATGAATTTTGAGAACTTGATCTCACAGTTCTCGATACTCAGGGGTGGAGGCGCAAGTTTTCTTCGCCTAGTGAGAAGTCGTCCAACAGCTCTTATTTAGAAGTGCAGCTAATAAACAACGAAATACATGTAATAAAATCAAAAACATTTGGCAATACAATTGTCGATATAATTGAAATCGGCGCAGGAATAGGAGGAGGAAAATCTAGGAGAGAGGAAAATCATTCGTATTTTTTGTGAAATTTCGAAACCCATGTAAACCCTTAAAGGGTCATCTCACTTTGACAGGCAAAAAAATCGGCGATTTTTAACTTTTTTCCCACAGTAAATACACCGTATAATGAAATGAATCTTTTTGAAATTTATTAGGACACTCTTTTATAATACTAAAAAATAAATTCGTAATTAAAAAAATTATATAAAAAGTTTTTTGATTCAGCCTTATCTGAAACAAACAATTATAAAGATTCTTGATCTGTAAAAGTGTCGCTTTTATATTACACTCAATTGATATTTTTTGTTTAAAAATAACAGAATGGCTCCGATTTGAAAAAAATATTTTGACCTGATTTTGCGAACTGCCATAGCCATACATATTTAAAGTAAGCTCGTAAAATTTCGGATCAATCGGCGACTTCGTTTTTCGAAATTTTATGTACATGCAAAAATATCATTTCGAGAAAAACGCATTTAAAAGTACTAAAACATTGTTGAAAAGGTAAATATACTACTGATCAGCAAGTCCAGTTCAATAAAATAATCCTTCAGCTATTTCAGCCTTGTCTTTTTAGACTGATCTGGTATCTCCGCGAGCTGTTCTAACTTCTTTAGAAGATTCGAAGCCTCGGCGGTTGGCTTTTCTTTCTTCTTAAGTTCTTCTTATTCTTATTTTTAAAATAAGTTTAAATTTTTCGTTAAATTGCAAGCTGTATTGTGTGCTGCGATTTCCAGTATTGTTTTACCACAAAAATATGTTTCGGTACCGGAGAGCATACACGCGCATTGAAACTCTTATTGTTATTTTGTATATTCAAACCGCAGCATCTTTCCAGTAAATTATCAGACGTTAACTCTTCACAAATGGGTCTTAAAATTTGCTTAACATTCTCGCTGAGAGCAGGAGTATGCTTATACAAACGCCTTTTGGACAATTACGAATTAGCTATAAAGTAATT
Source organism: Stenopsyche tienmushanensis (assembly GCA_008973525.1). Classification (NCBI taxonomy): domain Eukaryota; kingdom Metazoa; phylum Arthropoda; class Insecta; order Trichoptera; family Stenopsychidae; genus Stenopsyche; species Stenopsyche tienmushanensis. The sequence continues at coordinate 2,012,403 of WACJ01000535.1, forward strand.
AAATAATCCGAATTTCTTTACCAAAATTATGGAAGATATTCTTAGAGACATGTCCTTTCGAAAAATTAAATTTAAAAAAAGAAGATTTTTTTGACTTGATAAAGTGAGATGACCCCTTAAAGCTTCGCCGAATCATTTAAGCATTATCTACATCAACACTTTCAATATCCCTGAAATGGTTAAAAGACTAATCTCTTTGATGATATTTTAAATTTAATTTGCATAATTGATATGATAATCAATATATTCCCTGAACAATTTTTTTCTTCAACGTGAGTAACTTAATTCCACCCTTCGTCGATGTTTCTGATAGCTTTAGATGAAATCATCAGTATATAAAAGCAAAAAATAAAAGGAAAACCTCAAAGATCATGCTATAACGAATCCATACACGTTGGGGTTGCAATAAACGGAGGTTACCTGTACAAAACAGGATCTTGAACAAGTCCCAGTATTGTCATAATCATACGCTGTTCTTAACTATTAATGAACATCCCTTTTAACAAAATATAATTAATAAAAAAAATATTTAAGGGCACTTTTCTAGTGATCAAATGTTGTAATTATGATTTCCGGTGCAATTTCCTATAATATATATTTATATTATATCATAAAATGAACACGCTGTTATCAACGATTAACAATTAAAATAATATTTTGATAATAACTTACCTAATCAAGATGTCGATGATCAAGATCGTTGATTATATAGATGTATTGGCGAATAATCAAATTACTTTTCTCTGATTTATCGTATCTTTATTAAATTTGATTCAACTTAATATTTTCAACTTTAAAACTCAACTGATCCATGATGACATTGTAATGGAAAGTTCGCCGCAAATTACATGCAATTCCAACCGCGTTTTTGAATTATTTTAAAGCGTGTACGGTCGTTGCTTTATTATCAAAGCAAGCACTATATTTGCACTGATCACTTTTATGAATATTCAAAATGGAGTGATCAAAACAGACGGCTGTTATAATTAATGAAATTTTAATGTGACGCCATAAATATTCGTGCATGTTTGATGGATAATGGCACAAACGTTGACCTAAGCGATTTAGACGTGATTATTCTCTAGAGAAAAATGAAAAAAAAATCAGAATGTTTTGAGTCGACCATTTATTGTCAGTGTTCATGTCAATGCTAATAAAATGCAACTTGAGTGCCAAAAAGTATATCAACATTGACATGTGCGATCTGAAGAATTAGCACGAATAAACAAATTTATCGCCAAGATTGAATTGAATACGTCGACGAGAGATTATTCGCCTTGGAAAATTGCAAACTTTAAACTTAAAAAATGATTGTCGATCAACCAACAAGAACAACCAAATTCCGTTATTCACGGAATCATTAATAGTCAATTTATGAAATGGAATAGTTTGTGGTCAGCAAAAAATGGTTACGTACAATGTAACATTGAATTAAATTCTTGGCACTCGCAACAATTCTTAATGTTTCAGTTTTTTCACACTTGAAAACATATATTTATTGCTTTAATTTAATTTATTACACGAAATATATGTGTTAACATTCCACGTATATTATAATATTTCTTAAGCTGTAATAATTGCAATTGATTTTTTTATAAAAAATGTTCTGTATAAATAATATCAATCGATACTGTTTGATTTTCCAATACATTTTTGAATGCTATACATATAATTATTTTACAGGGTGCGGCAGGGAAACTCCCTTATTTAAAATGCATGCCCTGAAACGATAGTTATTCCGAAAATGATAAAAAATCATTTATTCAAAAGAACATTATTTAACGTTTTGATTATATAGATTTATTAACGATTATGCAGTGTACTGTTATTTTTAAATGTCTTTCTGTAACGTGGAAAAAAATAATTAAACTCAAATCTACTGTACAGTTTGGGTTATTATTTTTTTTTAAATAAGATAGCATCCCTGCCGCACCCTTCATCATGAATCACAAAATATTATATGGGTGGTATATCGCGAAGTAATGTAGAGCAGTGTTCCCCAACCTTTTTACACCTGCGGACCGATAAAAAAGGGGGGAAAAATGTAGACCACTAATACTGACATAAAAAATGGTTATTCATGTGACAACAAACATACATATAACAATCTGATTAAATTAGATTGATTATGAATTAATGCGAAAACTGCTGTTGCATCTTTGCTAATATATTGGATATTCTTGGCTGCAGTGCGATTGTTTTGATTTTATTAAGGACATGGACGAAAATGTATTTTTGCATGAATAGGTTGTTGAAAATGACATCAATAAATGTATAGTTTTACAACTTAAAGATGGATATTCATCTTCCACTGATATCCAAAACTCAGGCAATGTTAATGTTTGGTGTCTGAATATCAGAATGGCATCCGAAGACAACTTTATTAATTGTTCTCCTTCTACTCGTGAGAGTACATGAAATGACTTCCTCCATGAAGGGATTATTAATACAAATATTTCCTTTGCGAGGATCCTCATTTTCGGGATAATAGTGATTCAATTTTAGTACCAATGTCTCCAAGTGTTGATTTATTACATTTAAAACACCCTTCCTGTCGACATCAGTAGTAATGAAAAATTCTTGCAAAAGTGGAAACATTTCTAAATCCTCCTCTTGTACGCGACAATCCCAAAGAACCAACTTCTTTTTAAATGCATCGAATTTATTTCTCAGTTTAAAAATATTTGTACAAAACTCATGGAGAGAAAGATTAGGGTCATTAAGTAGACTAAATATGTCCGCCAAATATGCGAATTCACTCATCCATTCCTCGTCATGGAATCGTTTTGGAGTGAATCGTTTAGCCGAGTATAATCAATCTTTTGCAAAATATTTCCTTTCTGAAAGGAAACTCACTGAATTTCTTGAAATTTGGTATGCTGTTTGTGGCCTGGCACTGGGCGACGGACCACTGGTTAGGGAACACTGACGTAGAGTATTGGCAAATAAGTGATGAAGCATAAGCATCCAGAAAATTCTCATTTCAACGACTATGAGTTTTTTTAATGATACTTATTTTGATATAATTTATGATGCATTACATTATATCATAATAAAAGTGACCATAAATTTCTCAATAAAAATGTGATCATTGTAAACACTATCTATTATTACTATCCCAAACTCTTTGAAAATCCATAACAAATTAATTGATGAGTAGATCTGAAACAAGAGACAAAGCGATTAGTTTAAATTTCTCTTACAAAGGTTAAACTTCACATCGCTTAATGGCATTGCACTATTTTTCATAACCATCTAATTTTGACATCCACAACCATAATATAAAGTATTTAACTCACTGGTTCATTTTCTGAATACTCAAAAGAAAATTATTTTGCAATTGCAACTACCTAAATTTGTAATAACAATAAAAAAGCATATTTTGAAATATTATATTATCTATAGTGGTTAAATTAGAAACATTTGATCTGGTCAACCCTTTATGCGTTAGTTTAATATAATGCAAGTGTGCATCTTTATCAGAGTGCTATAAAAATATCAAGGAAAAATTAAACTGTTTGATTTGATTTTTAAAAAAATCTGGATCAATCTGTACTGGGAAATATTTTTAAAATAGACTGATTGATTTCTGGTTGTTTTCATCGCTTTCATAATAATCGTAACACATCAAAAATAACGTGGGAATCGTTCTATTATTAAGTTTATCAGCCGCTAATTCACAAAGTAGACTGAAAAAATCTTTTTTTTCCCCAGATGTTTTTTCGATCATTACCAATAGAATAATAACACTAGTTCGATCCTCTCTGAATTAGATAACCATTGAGGCAATTTTCATTGGATTTTTTTGTCCAACGTATGAAAGCTTTAGCATATACAATATATTATGCAGTGGGAACTGATTCGATAAAAACTATTCTTTACAGAATTGGGCCTGCGCCAGTATCTATGATGAAATCGTTTTCTACAAATCACACTCGAATAACCTTTATTTATCAATGCAGAAGACTGCTCTCGAGTGTTAATGTTATATAATATTATATAATGGATAAGCCAAGTTCGAATGATTATTCTTTTTGTGGAGACGAAAATTTGACGTTTCGCGTTGTTGTTTTACCAAAAAAAAAGAAGGCCATAGAATATTCGTGTGTTTACACTGAATGTTCTATTTAAGTACATGTCTCAGAATAGACTTTGTAAAGAGTTGCTGAAAGACGTAATAATTTTGTTGATCATAGTCATTTTGTGTGAATCATTCCGAGAGAATCTGCACGTGTGATACATCATGGAAGTACATTCCATTAGAGTTGTTCTACAGAAGTATACGACCTTTTTTAAACTCAGTCCAAATGCTTTCTATAAAAGCTTTTAAATCGATCAATTGCAGCTAAAAACTTAATGATATAATTTATTTCATGTATTTTGCATCTAAATACTTGTAATATAACTCGAAGCGATATACATTTACATCAAAACAATTAAACCCAGATTTAATTAGCCATATGAAAAATTGGGGCTTAAAAATTAAAATAAGTCAATGCGAGTAATGGTTGCAAATTATACCGTATGACACATTATTTCACGTTTGTAACGATGCATGCAAGCACCATTTACATCTGTTAAGAATCTTTCAATTTTTTCATACCCACACGCTATACTTGTGAATTTAATCAGCACCAAGCACCTGAGGTTTTTCAACAGTCTTACTGTAACTCAGACGGCTCTAAAAACTCTGATCAGCCAAAGAAAAAAGCATGTGACATTATATGCAGATTTCTTTGATTATGGTACTAAAAGCGATCAAGATCACAAACACCATCAATGAAATTTATGGATTCTGTCTTCAGTCCTAACTGGGATTTTCAATAGTTTAAGAAATTATATTGATAAATTTGATCAATTTTTGTAAGCCATTTGTTTATATAAATAATAATTTGAAGGCGAAAGAATTTTATTTATTTAAAAAAATGTAAAATAAATAAAACACAAAATATCAAATATTATTTTGAAAATATGCTCGAAGTAACATTAAACATCGAATGTTTTGTCATTTAGTCTGGATCTGATTTTGGAAGTCAGGCAACTCGCTTCTAAAAATGCACGCTCAGCCTCCACACTCGTTGAAGGTATCGTCATCAGATATTTAAATGCTAGTTCGAGTTGATGACAGCGTGAGCCCCCATTTTCGGATAATACCATCAATATGACTGATAAAATTCCTATCTCCTGAGACACTCCTGGACTAAAACTCGCAAAATTCCCGATTTCTCGACTAATTATTTATTTCCGTCGCTGCAGATGAACACTTGTATACTATAATACTTTGATGTGATTGGTAGTTATATTACGGAAGAATGCAAAAATTCTGAGCCCCGTATCTATTATATTTCATATCGATATTCCCATTATTAGAGTCGAGGTGTAGTAAATACATCACCGGTAGGGAAAGGTCAATATAACAATTTGAAAAACATATATGTACTACATATATGTATACATAGATTAGACAGTTGCTACCCCTAGGTGACACTTAAGTTCGCCAATTAGTAGTTACGCCACTGTTTCTAAGCGTCCAGATTTCGGCGAGAATGTCTCGATTTAGTAGTCTTTAACGTGATTTAACGATTCCCTAGTCCTAACGATAAATATTAGATAAAACGAAAAGTAATCAAAATCTCTTCGATAAGCTCTTTCACAGTTGGTTTGTGTTGAGACACGGTTCAGTAAACACAAAAGTTTTGTTATGGCGTTGAAGCTGATTGTAAATATTATTTTTTCTCTAAAAAATGGAAAAAATTCAAAACCATCAATAGAAGCAGTGCACTTGCGCCATTTTATGCTGTCATTTTTCGACCAAAGAATGAAAGCAAACGAAGCACTGAAAAAGTCACCGATTTATAAATGAGAATAAGGAACTCAAAGACAACTCCAAAAATTAGATGATGATATTCTGAGCCTGAGATGGTGGAATCACATCCTCGTCAAACAATCAAGAAACTATCGTTGAAAATTGACTTTCCATGGCCTTCTTTTAGGGATTTGCACAAACAAGGAATTTGAGTCCCCCATGTATTGTAGCAGACGACGCTCGATCTACGACGCACAATCTGTGCATCTCTTCTGTTTCGGTATGAAGAAGAAGAATTATATTTGCTTGAATTGATTCGATTGATCCTTGTCAATCCATGGAATAATTATCACAGAAACGCTAATATTTGCTTCAATGTATAACTGCATTGAAAAAGTGAATAAGATAAGTATTTGAATGCCGCACAAACTGTTCGTAGATAACAAAACTGAGTGACAGAACATCATGTTTCGTGAAAGGCAAAAGTTTATGGTCGACAATTAGCCACACTCTAGAAAAATGGACGGGATTTTTCAATCGAAGAGGAGCTATTTTTCAGCATGAAAACGCCCGTCCACTTACAGCCTCTCATGAAAAAATAAAACAACTTAATTGGGAATCTTTATCACATCCTGCATATTTGCCAGATTTAGCACTCTCTGATTATTTTGATATTTAGAGCATCTATTAAAAAAAGTTTTTCATGTTTAAAAAAATGGATTTCTTTCAGGATATGTGCTATATTTTTAAACTTAAAAATCGATTAGATCCTGGACTCTTATTGTAAATGGAATTGTACAAATTCAACTTGTGGAAAAATAATTAACCATATCAAGAAATTTAGGCAATTGTACATATTAATATCTTCCATCGGTTTTTTCGATACTTTGTATACATGGATCTGAGTAAAAAAATATTGAACCGATGTAGAGCAGGGCTATCTATGAATAACTGAATTACTGAATTCTTTTTTGAAAAACCTTTATCTTGATCTTAAGTATACGTGGAAAGTAATGGTAAATTACAGCATGAATTATTTTCTGTCTAGAGTAATCTTCTATATCGGACACATTTTGAAATATGTATGCGACCCATTTTGATCAATATGCATAGATTGCTTAAAATTATTGATGGTGCTATTTTTTGCTGTAAATTAGTTATGGAATTGTATGCATATTGGTATTGAATGGATTTGGCATACTCTAGCACTACAACCCTCTTCTGGGACGTTTGGTTTTAATGAATTTTGTATTGAAGGAAATTGCGGATATCTGAGGTAATGACCAACGGTGCTGAATCTAGCTAAGGTTGCCTTCCCACGCGAGATCTCGAGAATCATGAGGTATTAATACTCACGTCGAGGACGTGGACAAACTGCGCGGACTACGGCAGTGCTGTTGCTGCTCCCGTCTAGTCCACACACGCAACCCACCAGGTGAGCTTCGTCACCTATTCAACCCTTACCTGCCGCCATTCCACCCGCCTCTCCCATATATTTAATAAGGCGCCCGTTTCGACCCCCCCGGAGCCCGGCACGCCGACTTACATAATGATTTCAGCGTGACCGATGTCCTCTCTGCGATGAATGCGCTTTTTAACATTTTTTTATATTGACGCACGTGCCGGTCACGAGGAGCACTCCCCCTAAGCCAAATACCACGGATAAAATTAAGCAAAAGTGTCGAAGCTAACCGTTACAAGAATAGAACCGAGTTTTGACCTTTCTAACTCGAACCGGCAGCTACCCAGGAAGACTATCTTTAACTCATCGCGGATTTCTTTGCGCGTCACATGTAACTGCTGATCAGTCGCCGCTCCAAAAATAATTCTTTCAATTTTCTGACCTATTTTACATTGTCTTTCTTGACCGACATTTATTAATACCGCGGAAATAGCTCCGATTTTATAATGTGAGCTTGGATCGCATTGCGTGCTGCGCCTGCGCACTTGAAAACTCAACATTTACATAATCCCATCTATGACACTTGATATGTATTTCTGAATAATTTGCAGCGTTTATTTGTGTGAATCTTGGAAATATGTTTGTATACATAGGTCGATCTAATTTTGGATCGTTTACTTCACACCGAATTAATATTGCTGATTACAAACTTACATTTTATTTATAAGCAGAGAGCGAAATCTCATATTTCTGTTCGGATTCACATCATAACTATATTTTGTCGTTAATACAATCGATATATAACATAATCCAAAAAGTAAAATTTGAGGCGATTCTGTGAAACATTAAGCGAGGAAGTTGTCGATCCTTCAATGATTTATTAACAAGTATATATTCCTACGTATGTTTTGTCAACTTTGGAATATTTATAAATTACGTATGTCATCGCACTATGAAGAATTCGATTCGTTGCACATTTGGCAGACATTATGGGTTGTCATGCGTCAAAAATGCATCATTGCTATTCCAGGTACGGAAATGCAGGTGATCGTTTGAATCATGCTCTTCTATTGTTAGACGCATAGTAAGATTGTTAATAGCGCAATTGCTATGGTCTATGATCCAAAATAATCAACTTCACTAATGTCATTTTGTCAGCGATAATAAGCTATATAATCTGTCTTAATACAGGCGCTATTTAACTCGAGCCAATGCACTCTAGGCGGCATCCTGATTGCAGATTTGAATCCTTCCGCCACTGTTTTCTTGCATGAAAATGATGGTTGATATTATCTGATTTAATCAGATTAGAGTTTATGCATTTTAGTCTCCAAAATATCTGTATTCGTGAAAGCTATACCAACGACAAAAGCACCCCGACGTACTATCGCTTTTAGTCGATCTCTCTGCTAAAATAGAGCACATCACCGAAGCCTTTAAAGCTGAATATAAATATTTGCCAGTGTTCTGGACCACATAATCGACAGCACGAAATGTAAATAAATTATTCAAGGCAATTTCCTTGCGTCCATAAATTAATCCGAACGTAAACTCTTCGCGTACGAGCTCAATTTATCGTCTCACTTGACGATAAAATACGAAATTGCGCCACGAATGAACAGTTTTCGCCACTGCAAAAACCAATCTTTGCTTAAATTTGTCAAAGCAATCAACGTCATCCTGCAGAGTTTCTAGACAGAGCATGATTTTGATTTTAAAAAAATGCAATTTTCTCTATTGTGCCGCATTTAAAGGTGTCTCGTGCCCAAAAGCAGTCACAAATCGTCTATTCACAAAATCGCATTTCTTCCAAACGTCGAGTGGCAAATTATATTTGAGACTTTGGATGTCAAATAATTATATGAACAGATATTTCGGCACTGTATTTTGTCACATTTAAATATTGAAGTCGACAGTTATGGCACGGACGCAATAAAATAAATTACATAACTCCATCTTTCTTTTCGCCAGGCCCGTTATCAGATCTAGGATCGAGCTATATTTAAAAATACAAATATTGGGCATCTACGTCGTGCCGCCAATTTCGATCCAGGCTTCGCATCGGTCTGACCAAATTAGCGCGCGCGTAAATCAAGCCGCCGGCGCAAAAAGTCGCATTGCCGCGCAAATTTGACCGATCGATAGAAAATCTGCCATGTCCATTGATTCACCGATCACTGATACATATTATTTCACTCGTTAAATCGTAAATTGGCGTTGGCATAAATATTTAGCGCCCCTGTGTGATTCAGGCGCGATCGGTCGACTATATGTATTTTTGATGATGATTCCATCAAATCGCAAATATGATTACTGTTACGGGATAATTGAGCAATCTTCAATATACGATTATTTTGGCTGTATTAATATGATGTAAAATTAATAAGTCGTAACTAGTACAAGGTTGTCAAAATAGATGAATTCTTAAATAGGACCGGATCTATGAATGAGTTGCGAAATCGTCGTTATTTATCCCAAATCCCGAATTTATTGGCACGCTGACAATTTCCAAACTAAATTTGAGTCTAAACATTTACAATGGGCATTCAAGAAGCGCGTCATTTTACCATTATGCATATACATTTCAATTATTTATTTTGAAAATTTTCATGTAGCATTTGAATAAAATTTAAACTGATTACTATGCGTTCAGGATCGCGATGTTTTATTCGTAAATTTTCATCAATGTTTCGAGCGAATTAAAAATCAACTCAATATAATACAAATGTTCATCGTAAATAAGAGTTGAATTAGCCAGATGATCCAGATGTATTGTGATGAGGCGATTTGTATATTTTTAGGTACAATTATCATATTGCTGGCTATTGCATCTTATTTAGCGATGATTTATAATTTGCCATGGATTATTTTGTTGCATTTATGTACGATTAAATTGTATCTGTTGCGATGTTTTGTTGTTGTTTTGGAAATATGTTGATCATTATTAATGTTGGTATAAAGTATCAATTGTTGAAACAGGAAAGATGGCAGGTCGATCAGGAGCCAGATCTAGGCGCACCCGCGTCTACGACTGCAACTACAACATGGGTGAGAGCTACTATCGTCCAGCTCTGGATAGATTGGACCGCAAGGTCTCCGGTCGTCCAGAGCCATCGGATGCTGCTCCAGCCGCAGCTCGCGACCTCGAAGACCGCTACAGTCGTGCTTTCGCCGATGAAAACCTCAACAGTGCAAGACGTCGTGCTGAAAAGGTCATTTCTGAGGATTCTCTCTTCGATTCGCGCGGTGCACGAGCTGCACGTGGCCGTCCACTAAGCGCTGCCATGGAAGATGCCGAAAACGAATTTGATGAAGAGGTAGAAGGCATTTAGATTTTTTAACTTGTCACTAATTTTCGTATGTGTATTTGGTCGCAATTGGCTAATATGGTCCATAATTACATCCGCGACAGCTGCTTAGACTAGCAATTTGAGTTGTGTTTAAATCTGTGCAGTATTTTCAAGTAGTTGAAGTGGATAGCCATATGGATCGGATCACAAAGGAATGCCAAACGTAATGTTTTCGTTTGGGTTCAATTGGTCGTCGGTTTTTTTTTAATGATTGTCGGTGTTTCAGGTCTCAAACTCACTGCGTCGTCTTCGCGCCACCAAGAAGAAGTCCATGTTCATGGATGACGTCGACATGGAATCGACCGTAGCTTCTCTGCAGAGCCGCTCTAGATTGGGTCTGACCGAGAAGATCATGGAGTCTGCCGGATTGGGCAGCAGCAGCAGCAGTGAAGTCGTCGAAATTCGCCGAAGAGCGCCAAGGGCGACCATCGACGAGTCTACGTCCGTGCGCTGGACCGCCGTAGACGATTCTTCTTCTGCGACCAACGCTGCTGCGGCACGCGCGCGTGCCACCAGGGCTCGCTTGGCCGATTTGGAAGAGGAGACAACCGCCATCCAGCAGCGTCAAGCAGTACGCGAACGTCGTGCTGCTGATCTTCGCGCTTTTCTGGGCGACGAGAACATCGAACGTGCTTTCTAAACGCGCATCCTGTCGAAGTCTCCAGCTAACACCTACCATAGCTAGTTAGGTGAAAATTTTCAACTGTACAGAACTTGCAGTATGCGAGCGCATATCAAATTTCTGTACACCATGTATATTAATTACAGAGCAGCAACCTATGGGGGAGATGGATTTTTGCAACAGTTTTTACAAAGTTTTTTTTCCTAGAATCTCTCGTGGATTCTTATCTATATAAACATCCTATCCCTTAACATCTAAGCACATTAAATTATTTTAAAAGGTCACTATTATCTAATATCATCATCATGCTTTTTGTAGATCTTTAATAAAAAAATATTATAAAAACGAAAAAAATCGCCAAGCATTTCGAAATCTCTGATTGCATTTTTATTTTCTATCATGACTTATATGCGAAAAAAGTGACTGTATAATTTATATATAAACATAAACATATGCGCGACATATAATGATTATACAGTAGGAATGAAATAAAATATGCATTTTTGTACTTATTGTTGTAATATATATTATACGAGGGAAATTGCAGTGTTTAAATATGTAAATATTTAAATATGTATCTATTTATGTGTATATTTACTAAGACAAATAAAAAATGTCGATTCGCTACACGCAAGATTTTTACATTTATCCAAAGAGATAAGAAGGATGAGATACAAACATGGGGAGATACAAACAAGATTATTTCAGGATCTATGTTTGAATAGCGAAATCATCGTTTATATAAAATTATATCTCCAATCGTTCATAAGATGACTTTATTAATCGCCACAGTATTTAATTTTTCAGATACAGAAAATCCTGGATCGAGACGATCGATTAAAAATATTAAAAAATTGTTGCTTACCTTTATAATAATATTCTAGACTCTAACTATGTATAATAAGCGATTGCCAAATATCAAAACGAGCTCTTAGCATAAATCATCATGGCGCTTTAATAAAGACATTTCGCACGTGTTAATTTTCAATTCAGATCTATTAGATTTTATCTTAATATATTATGCCTCGTTATCATTGTTAAAAATAAAAAATAGCATTATTAAGAACTATCCATTCGTATTATTTAGGTCAGTTCATACGTCTGGGCACTTGAGCCCTCGTTGAGTCTAAATTTAAATGGTACATTTCAAAATACAATAGCAATTCTTAGCAACGTCAATCTCATTTGAATGTATTATTTGGGTTTGCAAAACTGATCCAAATGCAATTTGACTTTCACCATTTTGTAACTACAGTGTACTCTCGATTATCTGGGTGTGGATTATCCGGTTTGCGGATTATCCATGCCTGAAAAAAAAAAATTCATTAAAAAAAAAATTGTAAAAATGGACCCGGGGTGATAAGAGCTTGATTACTAAAACTAACCTGTATGGTAGGATGATCGCGTATTTGCGAGCGAATTCCAGTGATTCAGATTCATTCTCTTGTACGTTGAGCTCGGATGGAGACAAAAACGTTGTGGGCGACATGTTGGGCGACCAGAGTGTTAAACTGGTTGTTCATAGGAATTCCGCACCCCTTGTCACACTCAGCTTAACCCTTTGAGTAATAAGCTAATTTAAAATCGTCATGGTCTTAGATGCTATATTTGCTTGTCCGCCACTTATCATCCGTACAAATCCAATTATCTCTCAGGACTGCAGCGGCACACGGCATTTTTAACACTCTCGTCGCCTAACGTGAATCTGTGTTGTTTCTTATGGGGCCCATATTCAATAGTCGGAACGTAAACAAGGAATAGCGATGCGATATTATAACGCACGGAATGAACACGGACGACATGTAACGCATCTTCTCTCAGGTCTTGTTTTATCTTAGATCGATAAATTTAACTCTGTCATTAGTCAAATTAACAAAAAAAAAGTGAAGATAAACAAGTGCTAACAGACAAAGATAGGAATGTAGGTTTCGAGGGCGATCTCGAAAGATTTAAAGATTCGCTTTTCGAAGACTCAGAATTCGGAGACGCGCATATCTAGTGGACGCAGCGACAAACGAGTTAAATAAATAAGCACTGTCCGTAGCACAAAATATTCGATCATTTCTTCAAGTAAACATAAAGAATACACTTGAAATCAATTCATTATATTTCATTTAAGTCATGAGATCAAATCGTGAGGCCATGGACATGTACGGTGAGGCGTCAATAACAAGCTTCGTCAGAACCCGCCGTCTCCAGTGAGCAGGCCATGTGACACGGATGCCGATTAATAGAGTCCCTCGAATCATTTTGGATTCGTGGCTGAGTGGCAGTAAACCTGTCGGAAAACCTTGGCTACGCTGGGTTGATCAGGTCAATAAAGACGCTGCACGTCTGAGCCTGGTAAATTGGAGTGAGGAGGACCAGGACAGATGAAAATGGCGGCAAGCGTTGTCGGTGGCCAGGGCTCTCTTATAGGGTTGGAGGAGCCAACGTATAAGAGTGCTCTTTCTGAATCACTGGAATTCGCTCGCAAATACGCGATCATCCTACCATAAAGGTTAATAATGAGTATTAAAATTATTGAATAAAAAATTGTATTATAAACATGATATTATAATCGAAACCAAGTAGAAATTTGACGATTTGTATTATCCGTGTTTGTCCTCCCCGGCAGTCCCCGGATAATCGAGTCTCCAGAGATGTTTTCAATGCAAAATTAAATGGAAATTCCATCTTCAAAGCAAGCTGCCTTGAAAAATTCAAAAGACAACATGGTATCAGGAAACTTGAAATTCAGGAGTAAAAGCTTTCTGCTGCCATATTTTCAGCAAATACATTCCTTAACACATTGATGCTATTTGTGGTGAAGGAAGGATTCAGCGAAGAATTTATATAAAATACTGACGAGATCGGCTTAAATTGGAAAAAAACTACCCAACAAATCTTTAGCATGCTTCTTCTCAAAAATGAGCCAAAACAAAACCTCACCAGTAAGTGGACAATGGATCAATGTTGCACATAATGCAACTTCTTTGTTCGTGAATTTGTTGTTTTTTTTATTTCTGTGTATGCAATTTTACAAGATTTTAACGAATACACCATGTTGGCGCATATTTGTCTAGTAAGTGACGGGGAGAGGAAGGATGCGCGCGCAATGCGACGGTTGAGCTCCGCTCGCGGGAGATAGGAAGGTAGTCGATCTTCGAGGCGAAAGCGACTGTACGTATGTTTTTGGATTGTAGCCCTTCAGCCCGCATTACACGTGGCCTCAAGCAATAAACCACGTACTGCGTTTCTTTTCAAATATTTTCTAAGCACGTGTGGAATTACAACGCATGTAGGGTACTCGCTAGTTTATAATATATATATATATATATTTGACATTTAAAATCATGAATTCCAATTGATCGTCGAATTTACTATACTTCCACTGTTCATAATTACCTTAAATATAACAATTTCATGTGCTCAAAATTAGTACACATTATTTAATTGATTATGGTTGTACGGCGGGGAAAAAATTTGAGCGCGAAATTCGGTCTACATTAAAGGGCTTGTAATGTCCCTGGATTTGTTCCCACGGGATTCATGCAAACCATGATCAAGTATATGAATAGTGGAGAGTATACTTGAACATAAAGTTATATTCCCAATTGGGAAATATACACAATAGAAGGTAAACAGCTCGTGTCAGTTTCGAACTCAACCCCAAAATGACCGGCTGTTTATTAAATTTATAGCTCTTATTCCCGTACTCTGTGGGTACACTTTGCAATAAACGTAGAAACGAATAAGTAATACATGGCTTTGGTCTTCAACGCACTTCTATAAGAATGTATTTTCACCATCTTCAATCATTTATTTTTTGTACGAGAGATGAGAAATCTGTACATTTACTTTTTCTCATCCATCAAATAATTTATTCATATATGATGAATTATAACTGTTATTGATTTTTAAAAATGTAATCTCGCGTCGTTAATCCTTGAATAAATATCATAATATTGGAAATATAACGTACCTACCGAATACACAAAATTATCTGCTAATTACAATGGTTTTTGTAGATTAATTTTCGCACGAAACATTATAAAATATGTTCCGCATATATTCATAAAAATAAATACTTCAACGGTTTCTATCGGCGAAATGGAAAATAAATTTGTATCTAATTGAATGAAAAAATAGTCATGGAGTGACATCTACTGCTCAATATTATAATAAGATAAAATTGTTTCAAACAATGACATATAGGATTATCTATTAGCAAATATCTATAATTAGCTTTAAGTTGTTTATTGTATTTTGTTTGTGTGTTAATAGCTGTAAAAGCTATAAAAACTTCCCATCTCACAAGATTATTAACATTGTGAAAATTATTTCATAAACTAAATTTGAACCTGAATCTTTATAATAAAAATTTAGCAACCAGCACTCAGTCAATTTTGTAATGCAATACTATATTTTATAAAATTCATAATGCAACCTTTCCTTATATTATACTACAAATACCAATTATAACAAGAACCCAATTATAATAATGAAAACAAATATATGTACATCGTTAGTTAGCTAGCAAACAGAGTAAATAGAAGAAAAACTATTTAAAAGTACGTCTCTATTATTGCAGATCACCTCCATAATTATGTGTGAAATATGGTGATTAGTTCCAGCTCATCAGACAAGACAATGAATAATATTAAGAATATGTATTTACTACTGACTAATACTACTGTATGGGAAAATGTATACATTTTTAACCCTAGACTACAAATCTTACTTTGAACCCCATATATATAAATTATACGTCGTTTCAACGTGTATAATATAAAATTAATTCTTTGATAAAAATAAGTGATGCTGGATTACTAGTTTAGTAATTATATCATCATCATCATAGCGCAGCCCCTCCCCGTCACCGTACAAATTACCCGAGAGAATTCGCGACTGAGTGCTTTTCCATATCAGGTTGACCCTCTCAGTTCGACGATTACAAAACGATATAGAAGTCAACGGAAGACAATGTTGTTCACGTTGCAAAGTGAAGTTCCTCATCTCTTCGAGGCCGTCTCTTTGATGTTCTTCTTATCCTTGTTCTGTTCCTAAAGCTTCTTGGCTCCGAACCGGTAAGGTTCATCATGCTCCATATTTTTGGGTAGGGTCGACTATGTAAGAGATAGCGAGTGATAAGCAAGTCATGATTTGTAAAAGTAGCAATGAATAGTAGATAAGCTGAGTATTAGCTTGCTGTTAAAAGAGTATTTAAGTATTTACTCTGTAAATAAGTACTAGTCAAGTGACCAATAGTTAAAATATATAAAATTGTATAAGCATAGTAGTTAGGAGTAGTCAAATGTGATTAGGTCGCAAAAAAGTAATAGTCAAATTGTATTAACAAGGGGTAATTATGTCGCATCAAAGTATTCAAACTTCGGCGTTTAGTGCCGACCAGGTACAATCAAACAGTATTTAATTGGTCAGACTGGGAGCAAACTGAAAAATAGACATAGCTGGAACAAATAGCTTAAAGTCAGGTATCAAGTAATATCAACTAGTCCGGTCCATATCAACAGGATCAAATGGTTTCACAGTCAAGATTGTATTATGGGAGCAGTCGAAATAGCACTTTGGCGATCGGACTGCGAGCCTAGTTGTGCAAGTTTGTCTTCTGGTCCCAGTGTTCCTACGTTTATGTGACAATAGAAAGTAGATGTGTGAGTATTTGTTAATTCTTTAAGGGATGGGGATGTTCTGCTCGACAAAGATCGTGGAAGGAGAGAATGAAGCAAAGACTGTATGTCAGCTCAACGCATTTATTAGTACAAAATGCGGACCGCAACAGTTGTGGATGACAATGGCGTGTGATTATTATAAGTCGGGCGAAGCGCGGCGAAAATGGCGGTGCACATGGAGTCTCCAAAGAGATGTTGGTCTGGCAACGACTAGGAACGAACTGAATTCTCCATGATTTTGCAGGAGTGTCTCATTTTTACCTGACAATTGAAACCAAGCACCCTTTTCTTATCTCTGCAACCGACGCCAGCGTCCTTATCTACACCCGAGCGGCCGGCATCGGTTCAGCCCTTAATAGTGGTACTTTGAACGCGCATCCTCTGGAAGCCACATGTTTCTTGCCCGTATGGATTTGCAATGGCGGAATCCCATGGATTTCGCCGCATGTACACTATATTTTTATTAATTTAATAATTTAATTACGCCTCTACGCTACAATATCGACAGATATTAAATTAATGTTTGCCGCAAAGTGGCTTTTTGCATTTGTGACATTGTGACTTTGTCATCCTGTTTTTTTATACAAATATTCGGAATAAAATTGAGGTTTTTTGATTTTCGGTTGATGATTGATACTTACTACTACTGATAGAATATTTTTCGATGGGTTTTGACAACAAATCTGTTATATTTTGGCAAAAATTACACTTCAAAGTTAGTGCAGCTAATCTCTTTTCCATCAAAGGTAATAATAATACAGAACTCAACTTTTTCATGCATTTTTTCTAACAACCAGTTTTTCATTCTTATCAATTATATTTTGAGAGTTAATTATGTAGGAGTTAACATAAGCCATGTTTGGAATGCCATAAAATACCGCCATTGGACATGTGTTTGTTTTGCGACTACATGACATTGAGAAACACATCAAAGGTGTCCATCGAACTCCTCCTTTTGTTTTGTTATAAAATTATATAATTTGCGGTATTCTGATCTCCTTTTTGGGTTTGATTGACATATTCATTCTCCAAATCGCTCTAAATATCCTCTTCGAATACCTCATCCTCCGAAGCATTATTAGAATCATCTGGAATATAATAATCTTCATTTTGTAAAATATTCTTGACATCAGAGGGAATTTAGTCGTCAGGATGATGACATTGTCCTTTATTTATACCTCTACCTAAAATAAAGATACTTAACCAAAGTCATAAAAGCTATAGATATACAAAGCATACGTCGAAGTGACGTGTATTATACTAATATTATCAAAATGGTGACATTTACCAATGCGATATGATCATTCCTCGATAGTTCCTGATGGCGACATAGTTGATTCGAAATCACAAAGCGTTAACCTCACGCGTTAAAAAAATATTAACAATAGTCAGCATAACCGTCGTTAAGACATAGATTTGTAGTTTAGTGTTAAAGAAGTTCAGCAAGTGTCAGATATCTTCAGGTCGTAAATGTGATGCTGAAAATATTCAATTGACATGTTTGTCTTTAAAGCGATGTACAATAAATTGTAATTCACTGTGCACACACAGCAATCTACACTTTTGATAACAAACACAGTATTTCTAAATTTCAAAATATGAAATGATTTAACAAGTAAAATGCATAAAAATTATTACATTATGATTTTAAAAAAATATTTATCAAAGACAAGTGATTGAATGTATTAAGAAGCAGTTGGCGTCAACAAATTATTCGATAGTATATAAATGTCATAATCTTGGAAAACAGGAATCATTGCTCTAATGCAGAGGTTCTCATCCTTTTTGAATTCAATAACTTTTTGAACTAGTCTTCGTAGGTTAAAAAAAAAGTAATACCGAAAACGAGAAATTCAAGGCAATTTTATCATGTGCTGATATGCACTTTAATCAACTATTCCAGCACCGAACAGTAATCTTTATTCTTCTTCATGTGCATCATTTTGAGCTCACATCTCCTCTTTAGCATAATTTCATATAGAGCAAGTTTAATTGTAATAACAAGAGGATATTTACCACTTTCCTGTAAAAATGATAGACATTAGATTAAGGATTAAATTAAATTATATCAACCATTGAAATTGAAAAAGCTTTTATTTTTACATACCTCATTAAATTCTATCATATGCTCCACAGGCCAAACAAAAAGTTCTATCAACTGCATAAGAGCTGTTTCGTTGTTTGATTTATGGCTTTCAATCCAATTATCAACGATCATCTAAAAATTAAAATGGAAAGCATTAATAATATTCGTAATCGAAACTGTTATGCGCGGGCAGGGAACCGAACCCTCGTAGAACTGTAACAATCGGTAATTTTTTTACAAGTATTCTTTGGGCGTTAAAATTAAGATCTAAAAATACTTCGTTGCTTGGAACAATATAAGCAACAAGAGGGAATTGCCGAAAACTTGCAAACTGAAAAAAGACAGCATGGCTCATTTCTCAACGTTGTTGTACCAATCCAATGGATGCACACTTACCACTTACGAGAGCAAACCAAATTAAAAAATACTTATACTAAGTACAACACATAAACACGTCAAAATTGATAAAACCGTTAAGAAATTACCTGAAACTGTATTGTTTTATAATAGAACTAAATTTGGCGTCGATGTCACTAATCAAATGGCATGAAAACATACTATGAAATCAGGTGCCAGAAGGTGGCAGCTTCAAGTCTTTTTCAATATTTTAGATTTAGCCAGAATAAATTGCTACAAAAATACAACAGGAAAAAATATCTCCCTGAAAGATTTTCTGTTTCGATTAGCAGAAGAACTTACTTCAGAATATCAGACTTCAAGGCAAAAACCACACGAAGCTGATATACCAACTACAAGTGATACAGTTCCTGTACGCAAATGGTGTCAAATAGGATCTCTATTACAACGCACAAAGGGATTGACGATTTAGATACAAATATAATTTTGGAATATATCAACGCTATATAAACAGAATCTGACGCGAGATTTGAGGATTTGGCTTTATGAATGAGATGGATGTAAATGAGTTTGAGATTAAATATTTTGAATATCTTAAAATAAATATATTGAATTCAAATGTTCAATTCTATGGACAAATAAATTTAAAGATCTTCGCTAGCATCTTGAAAACACAGAAAACGATCAGGATGCAATATTATCATGCTGGGTGACATTACCACAATTTTTTTTACGCATTTACTCTATTATCAGTATTTGACTCCTCGTATTCTTGTGAGCAAACATTTTCACAAATGAAATGTGTCCAGAGTATGCTGCGAAATAAACTTACGCTAGTAAATATCGATTCCTGCTTTCGACTTAACGACATATTTGCCAAATATCGAAAACTTTCTAAATAAATTCAAAACCAAGGTAGCCACTAATAAAAATATTTTTTTATACATGTTTGTTTTATGAGATAAATTTGTATTTACACATACATCTATATTATTTATTTTTGCTTTTCAAAAAATTTAAATTATTTACCCATTCTCTCAAGAGTTGCCGACCATAGTAATAGTTTCATCTTTTCTAGTGGAAATATGAAGAGGCGTTGCATTTTGAACATTCGGAGGGTATCCCAAGCAACATCTTTTAGCAATACCCCGGTGGCATTCAGGAAAAAGCTGATACATTACATCCTATTAAAAGTAAAACAATGTTTTTGTTTAAAATATTAAAATCCTTAACAGGAAACACTGAATTTATATACGATGCTATAAAACTCACCTCTACGTGCGCATGGTTTTATTCTTCCACGCTGGAAGAGTCGCCGTCGGATCACCACTCAGGATGGGTTCATACATTCCATATTTGCTGAGCATATAGATAGTCGTAAAATAAAATCAGTTGTGTATAAAGGACAAGCTTCAAGAAAATAACTTCTCAAAAGCTATCGGCGTGTGAAAATTAACTGCCAAAATCATTAAAAAGGCCCTTTCTCTTCACAATTAATACATGGAAATAATATTAGAATAAAGTGACGAAGATTTAGAATGAATAATTGCAGTAAATTATGTTTTTAATGGATTTATTTGACAGTCATCGGCAAATTTTACATAATAAATGTAGACAGGCCAAGCAAGAAACACTAGATACTTTTTTGCGAGCCCACTAATTAAATCATTGTATGCGGGTCTGGTTTGAAGAGCGATGACACCTGGTGCGGGTCCGCGTCATATATGTAAAAAAGATTTCAAGGCTATTCAAAAATGATATCACATGTCGATAGATTGGTCGTTTAATTAAAATAGCTTTAATAAATGTCTCTAATCAAATCAAAAGATCGTGAGTGTTTCGTCGACTGAAATTACAGTCTTCCACGCTCAACGAGTGGCACTCCGTCGCCTCGTCTCCCACATACAATGTATCAATGTTCCCCCGTGATTGACCTGTATTATCACCTTATATCAGTAAAACATTGTATGAAAGCAGATTATATAAACATGTATTGGCAATTCACTATAGTACAGAATCTATTCAGACACCATTAATGACATGACGGAAGGAACAATAACGATTGGAATTTAACCTTTTAACTGCCACTGACTCATCAGCACGTATAAATGCGACGCACCAGTGAGTCGTTGGCATTTAAAAGGTTAAGAAGATTTTAAAATAAGCAGTAAACTGTTTAACAATAATGGACAGAAACGCTATGCAGTCATGAGTCAACAGAGGAGTTGATAGGATTCCTAAGCGCGAGGGGCAGACATAAGCAAATAGAAGTTTCCTAAAGATTAGCAGACGTTCAAATGTGATGACTATGGCCACGGAAGTGTACGGTGTGCAAGTAAATATATACTGGAGTGTACTTAAGTACGACTCAGTAATGTAGAGAAAGAGTCAAAACCTGTCATATTTCTTCCCGAAAATATCGATTTCCATATATAAAATAGTATTATCCGAATACACTTAGGTAAATCATTTCTAAATACATAATAAACTACTACAGACCTCGTTGAATGAATAGTAAAAAGTTGTGAAGTGTCAAAAGCTCGTACAAATTCAAACAGACGTCAATCGCAATGGTCGTAACCCCTTGTTTTACGAGCAGCTAATCTATGACACTCCTTCAAATAGAGCCGAAGCCTAAAATAAGATTTTAATACCTCATTTGAGTTATATATTTTCAAAAATAATCCTTTTTTTATCTTTAAAAAATATTTTATAATAAATTATAAATATTTCAAAAAATAAGAAACTTTTTTATTATTATAAAAGATTCTTCAAGTAATGAGTTTCCAACCCATGGTTAACGGTTGAAAATCCAGAACCGCAATATTAAGTTCTATGTTAGAAAGTTTTAGGTTCGATTGAGTTTGTATTTACATTTCATATATAACAGTATTGAAAAAGCCTATTCACATGTTGTGTAAAATAGAATCAAATGGTGGAGTGCATTTTTACGTGTGCAGGACAATCAAATCTGGGAATTAAATAAGGTTTGTGAGTTCAGTTTTCAGAATTGTACTTTCAAAGACGTATTGCATAATAATTTCACGAAAATATCTGTTACGGCGGGCGGGGGCGCCGCCGCTTCGTGAGCCCCTGTGCCGTACCATCGCCGCTGCCGCCACGGCTGCCAACCGCGACGTATCTCTCCGACGGCCTCGACGACCGCGCAACGGAGCGCCACGAGCTAGCTGCAGCGCCGGTCTCGAAGACTAATCAACGGCGGACGCACCCCCAATCAACGCGAAGGGGCGCCGAGTTCTTTGATCATCACCGAACGACTGTCAGGAAGTCGGGTGGCGACAAGAAGAGTTCCAGGGATTAGGGGTGCAAATAATAGTCTTGACTAATGGCAACAGGCGACGATCGCGAGGCACGTGACCTCCATACGGGGCGGCGATCTGTCGCGAGACCGAAATGCATGTCCATCTCGTCCCAGGCTACAGCTTCCCTCTAACTAATTTATTTTTTTATTTTAACGGTTTATCCGGGCGGGTCTTAATTACAAAAAGTATGACCAGCTTAAAGCCGACCAAACTGTCAACGACAGAACATTTTGGTCCACGCAACATATCTTTATTTATTTATGGAAACCCAACAGCTTTACATTTATAACTAGCCATGGATTAGAAATATTACAAATCCAATTATAGGATTTCACATGTAGAAGATCTTGTTAGAAGTATAGATAAATCCTTGAATCCGATAGGTGGTTCGAAATATCGGACAAAGACAAAAATTCGATTATAATTTTTGCCTTTAAAAAAAACGCGATCGAATATCCGGTGTTTTCAAACATTTAGAAAATTGAAATCATATAAATATGACTCGTGTAAATCTCAAAAAACTCCATAAATGTTTTTGTATATTTTCGCGAACCCCCAAAGGCCGCGTACTCCAGTTTAAGAATCGCTAATTTCTAATTTATGTACTTTTAGATTTCGAAATTATTTATTAATAGATGTCACTACTTTCACTTTTGAAACGCATTTTTGTTCTAATAAATTCATAATTCATTCATAGATGTCTCAATTTAAAATATTTTTTAATTTATATTTCAATAACCCATAACAAAATTTAAGACTGACAGGTTTGTCGTTTAAGGTTACTTATTAATACAATGTACTCTTGATTATCCAGGTGCGGATTATCCGGTTTGCAGAATCTATGATTGTGAGACGCACACGACAAATCGAACATAACATTAAAAATGTGGTGATACTTGGATGATGAGGCAACTCCCGAACAGTACATGAGTTGTTATATGTACAGGTCAAGATTAACGAAATAAAACTCTTCAAAACGATAAGGATGATGCTTGTCTTAATTACCAAAATAAACGCCTGTACTCGTGTCTTAATTAACTTGGTTTTCAAAACAACCTGACAATGGAGTTTAAGAAAGCTTGTTACACGAAGCAGATATCACAACGAGCGATTGTGAAATAAGATCCGGGGTTATAAGAGACTGAAAACGCATCAGAAACTCATAAAATGAAACATTTGGTGATTTGGAAAGCAAATAAACCTCGATCTTTTAAGGGAACTCCAATGAAAAAATCCCTGTCGATTATTTTAGTTAGAAAGAGAAAATATCGAGGGGTGACTCGGAAACTGATGACAGCAGAGAATAGAGCTCATGCTTCAATGTTAAAATTACAAAAAAATTGTAGAAGAAAATCATCCAGATAAAGCAGCAGCTTTTAGGGCTATTCATTTATTTAACGATATTGCTATGGCTCATTTCAGCAACGTGTTGAAAAGTCGCCAAAAACAAGTGTCGATTGAAAAAAAAATGAAGAGAAAGGTTAAAGATAGTGAAGAAAATGAGCCAAAATTATTTAAAAAAAAAGTAAAAGTATGTGATTGCGAGAGTGAATCTATTGACAGTTTTCCGAATCCATTCAGAATCTATTCCACGATACCAGATTTTAAAATGTTCTAAACTAATTTGTGTATCGATATCGACTTGCTCTATGACTTTTAAAGAAACACTGATTTTGAGAGCTCTGAAAGTGGTGACGATTTCTGGCCATAAGTTCTCCTATGACGATGTAATGATTGAGGACTACGCATACAATATATGAGACCATCAGGTGCAGTTTATTTTTATAGTCTTGCTTCAAAAACTGAATGATAAGCTGATCCATTGGTTGGATTAGTGCGGTGGAAAAAGCACAGCAGTGATGCATTTATCCTCAATCGTCAGTTCTCCTTCGGACGGATAACCAGGAGCATTATTAAGAAGCAGCAACGCCTTTTGAGGAAGATTATGATCTTTTAACAATTTCCTAACTTCTGAAACTAAGCATTCATCGAACCATTTTTTGAAAAGGTCTTTTGTCATCCATGCGCTTTTTTGTCCTTAACCCTTTGCGGGCATATTAAATTTGGACATGAGTGTCGCAATGGTCGGAATTAATTTCCATTGAAAGAGCACTGATACATAACATACAAGATTATAAAAGATAAACAAGATTTATCAATTATTTATTAAACATTAGATGTATGTTTAGACTAGCCATTCTTAAACTGGGGTCCACGGATCGCTGAGGGTCCGCGAAGCCAGTACCAGGGGTCCGCGAAATTATAAAAGAAACATTTATCTATACTTGAATCTATTTTGACCAAGAAATGTTTGTTTGTTTGAAAAATTAAGTCAGAAGGGTTGGGATAGGGTCCGCCAAAAAAAATTTGTTCAAGAGGGGATCCGCAGACTACAAAAGTTTAAGAACCGTTGGTTTAGACAATTGTGTTTCAATAACATGTTTTTATTTAAAATTTATATTTTCCATTGTGTGGTATCTTTGAAAGCAGTCTCCAATTTACAGTTCTGATTTTCGACTACACTTCTTTCGGTGGCTTTTTTTTGCCATTTTGGAGAATTAAAACGTTAAACAAAGTTAAACGTAATTTGTAAAGCTTTATTTGAAATTCTGCGAAGTATCTCCGAAGCTTGTCGATTTCTTCACTCTCAAAAAGCAACTGACTCGCCACGCAACTTTCTTGACAGTTTATCTCTTGCCTGACACACAATCAGTGGTGGAGACGAACTTTCGAATGTTCTTGCTGTTCTTTATGTCATAAATTATAGATCGTCCTATGTCATACTCACATGTAAGGAATTCAATCCCGAGCCAATATTTCAATCCCGGGATTTCGGGATTGCATTAGACGATCCCGGGATCTGCTGAGACACGGACTAAAATTCCAGATTTTCTGACAAATTATTCATTTCCATAACTGTAGATGAATATTTATATATGTGCTATAATACTTCGATGTGATTTGTAATTATATTACGAAGGAAGACGAAAATTCTGAACTCCGTATCTATTATTTTTCATATCGATATTCCCATTATTAGAGTCGATGTGTAGTAAATACATCACCGGTAGGGAAAGGTTAATGTAACAATTTGAAAAACATATGTATTGTATACATGTATACATAAATTAGACAGTTACTGCCCTTAGGTTTCGCCTAAGCTGGCCAATTAGTAGTTACGCCACTGTCTCAGTTCTCGATTTCGGCGAGAATGTCTCGATTTAGTAGCCTTCAACGTACTGGTGTACGATTTCTACTAGATAAAAATTTCAATCCCGAATTTTTCGGGATTACGTTTACTAGTCCCGGGATTTATAAGTACCCAAAACTGTCCAGGATTGGATTCTACTCACATGCCAACAGATAAATAGATTCATTGCGATTTAGGCGGTCCAGAATCTCACGTTTTTGTCTCAATGTTTTGTGCTTCCCCTTTTAGCTTGACGAAGCCATTGCGGTAATAAGCAGTAAGCAACACCCACGCCACGTCTCAAAAAACTGAGATAACACGCTTCGTGGAGCTTACATACATCGAGTTCCGGGAGTCCCCGATAGCCACACAGTGTCTTCAACCGGTCTTTGTCGAAGCTTTGCCATGCATATGTACTATATGTACTTGTATTGACATGTCGGATTACAGGAGTCGCCGGATTAAACTGGAGCCGGATTACCGCAGGTCTACTGTAAAATAATGTCACAATTTTAAAATGATCACCTTTTAAAAAGTCAACAAAAACGACTAATTTTCGGGCGCCTAAAGGGATTAAGATCTTAAGGGAGAAAATCATATTCGGAAAATTTTCGATCTCCAAATTTTTCGATGTCACATTAGAATAAATAGCACAACGTTTTAAGTCGACTTCAGTGATCATCATGAAATATTTTCGATATTGTGATTTTCTATTTGGAGTAAGTTTTGAAGTAACTTTATTATTACGGTATAAAAACTTTGTAATAAACATCACTAATTTTTATGTATCTTCGTAATATATCAATAATAATAAATCTGTTATCTATGCTCATCAATGAATAAATCACTACTTGGTATGGACAGGGTTCCAGGATAGTTTCCTTGGGCTACGTTTTCTCCCACAGAACCCAAAGCCTCCCTGTTAGCTCCCTTTATTGGATTCACATTCGGTCTTTTCATCACTTCAAAGGGTCGGAGAGCAAACATAATGCCAGGAATTCGGCGATAGAAAAAACCTCCTTGTGAACCACTCGAGAAGGAATTTTGTTGACTTTAATTGTGGCATCCGGCGGCAGGCAGTCTGCTTTGCTACCACATACATATGCCAATCCCAACATTCATACATTCTCATTCTCTTTTCTAATATTTATACAGAGCCAATAAATCGAACAATCCATTATTTCATCAAATTGCAATTGAAATTCGCTAACCAATTAATATTAACAAATAAGTCATCCGATAGATGATGATTTTTGTGTTTCTGAATTCTTAATAAAGCGAGTGTCTTACATTTTCACTAGATCAACCATATCCAAAGCCAATCCTAAATCAAACGTTTTAATGTCCAAGCTTATTGACGCCTTTTCAAATAACTTTTCAATAATGTGATATCATTGCATATTTTATCTTTCGACAGTATAATTTCATTTCATTCCCGGAACCAACAATTTGCGTTACAAAATATATAGTATTATAGCTGTTGAAGGCGTCTTCAAGTCTGGCATATTCCGAAGAACGCCCATTTTAATGTGCGTATTAGCTTAGGGATAATTTATGACATTTTTGTTTTTGCAACCTTTCAGAGTTTCCTCCTGTTCTTGAGCATCGGGGTCTCCCCCAAATTAGTCGGGTCTCGCCTCATTAATTATGGCCAAATATTGGAGTATCCAGGATGTGAAGATGGAGATACGAAGAATTATGCGTATGTAAATAGTCTAGCGCAGTGTTTCTCAACCGGTGCACCGCGGTGCACCGGTGCACCGCGAGCTCATTGCAAGTGCACCGCGAAAAAAATGGTAAAAATGAAAAATTATGCAAAATAGTGAAAACCGAAAAAGTCGTTGGCGAAATTATAAAAGTCAACGAAAGAGTTAATGTAATTTTGAATTAGCCAAATCAATTGCGCGTATGTTAACCGTTTAACGTAGACTTTGGGTATTCTACGCTTCGCAGCCGCAGTCTGTTCAAAGTGGAGTAAATAAACATGCTGTGGAGAAACAATCGTCTTTGAAATCCAGCATCACCACCCTGTGGAGTCCTTCTCGTCGACGTTACGGGGGACGCGGCAGTCACAGGCCGTCAGAAACTCTACAAACGGAGGTAACTGGGACTGGTCGACAGAAGCACGACGAAGATAACTAGGCCCCGGTACTCAGCTGAGAGTTCTCGCCCACATTACAATCGATAAATTTATTACCAAACGAAATCGTGAATCAGACCAAAATATTAATGACACGGGGAGTACAAGTGAAAGAAGTAGTGACGATATTACTAGACATCATACGTCTCATACAAAAGACACCAGAAAATATATCCAGTAAAATCAGAAAAATCAATCGACAATATTCTGAAGAATATTTATGTTTCGGTTTTACTAGCATCAATGAGAAAGGATATCACATTCCACGTGTTTGTTGTATGTGGAGAAAAACTGATCAATAACGCGATGTATACTGATAAGTTAAATCGCCAATTCACTACGAAGTACGCCAATCTTGCATCAAGAAATAAAAATTATTTCAAAAGATTGTTAACCGGTTGACGCACACGTCTGGAATAATGATTTTCACAATTTATGAACGTAAAATTGGAGTTAAACCATCGCTAAAACACACAACTATTATTGTTTTGAATCAATGACATTGATTGTTGACAATAACGTTATCTGCTGCCTCATTTCAATTCTCAGAGAAGTTTGAGTTTGTTTGTTAATTAAGTTTAGGTTTGTTTTCGTTTTGATGAGTTTCGTCGATTTGAGATAAGATTTGATGTGTGCACGAAGACGGTATGCATAAACTTATTTGTTGCAAAAAGCAGGTGTTATCCGATGAAGCATGACGGGATTTGACGGCTGTGTACGTCAAAGTGTTAAGCATGCGCAATAAACAAGTGAATTTTTTGGAAAAAAATGTTAAAACTTCCGATAAGGCACAACTGGCGTCATACAAGATTGCTGAATTGATTGCTGTACAATTAAAACCACATACTATAGCAGAGTCTCTAATTTTACCTGCATGTTGTGAAGTAGGAAAAATTATGTTTGGTGATGAGGCAGAAAAGGAAATTATGAAAATTCCTCTTTCAAACATTACAATAAGAAAAATAATTTTAAATATGTCGGATGATATTAAAAAAACAGTTACTAATAAACTTTCCAAACGACATTTTGCTTTACAAGTCGACGAATCTACTGACATTAGCAGTAAGGCACAAATACTAGGTTTCGTTCGTTTCATAAATGAAAACAAAATAGTGGGTCAATATCTATGCTGCAAATAACTTACCGAGCATACGACAGGAGAAGATGTTTTTGATACTATTTCTTCATATTTAGAACAATTTAAAATATCATGGGAGTTATGTGTAGGAATTTGTAGAGATGATGCTCCTTCAATAGTAGGCTCAATCAAAGAATTTGTTACCCTTGCAAAGTCAAGAAACCCTAATATTATAACTACGCACTGTATTTTGCATAGAGAATCTTTAGTTTCGAAAAAATACCAGCAGCACTAAAAACTGTACTAGATCAAGTTGTAAATCTGGTGAATTTCATAAAATCAAGACTTTAAAAACACGCACGTTTAAAAATCTTTGCATTTCTATGGTAGCTAAGTACGAGGGCTTGCTTTTTCACACTGAAGTCAGGTTATCTAGGGGTAAAGTTTTATGTTGATTCATAGAAATTAATAATGAATTGTTAATCTTTTTTCGAAATGAAGGTATGGATGATTTTGTAAAACGTCTTCAGAATAATGATTGGTGTGCTAAAGTAGCATATTTAGCAAATATTTTTAATTACTTAGAAATAGAAAAAAAAGTAGTTATGTTTTCTTCACTTAACGAAAATCTTCCCGAGGAAATTATTTCCGCAATAATAGAACATTTAACTTTATTGGAAGAAAAGATTGCACATTATTTTCCTTCCTTAAATTACTTAAAGAAATTTATGACTGGATACGAAGTCCGTTTTTTAAGACTAATACATCGTATTGTGAATTTTCATACGCCGAAGAAAAATAATCAGTTTTATTGTCGACTGATCGTACTCTAAAAATCAAATTTTCCGAAATGACAATGGAGGACTTTTGGATTTCTGTCCAAGAGGAATATCCAGCTCTTTACATAAAGGCACAGAAAATTTGGTTACAGTTTTCGACATCATATTTGTGTGAGCTCGGTTTCTCAATAATAACTAATATGAAAACTAAAAAACGAGAAAGATTTGCGAATTTAGATGAAGAATTGAGGGTAGCTATATCAAACATTCGACCTAATATTTCTGATATCTGCAAAAGCCAACAAGCTCAGGTAGCACATTAATTGATTTTTGATTGATCATATAATTTCTATTGTGTTAAGTAAGGACATCATTTTGGGTGGACGACGGGAGAAAAATACCCCCCCCCCTCCTAAATTTTCCACTTAAAAAGAGCAAATATTTTTAATAAAACGTGTATAAATATAAACTTGTTTCTAGGGAAAAATTGACTAACTAAATATATTTTCAATATTTTTTATATTATTTAACTTATATAAAAAATGTTTAAAAAAATGGTATGTAACTATATATTTTTTTTAAAATATGTATTTGACATATTTTTTCGACTTCTGGTGCACCGCCACTTTTTCCCATAATCAAAAGTGCACCGCGACGCAAAAAGGTTGAGAAACACTGGTCTAGCGTGTTATTACAAGTGTGCCGCAAAGACGATAACAGTCGACAAATTTTTACGACGAATTCGGAAATGAAGGGTGTTGTGTTTCACGAATATGAAGTATATTTTTTAAATGTAGGCTTCTTTGCATAATTAGATATGGTATTTTATCCGCTTTTTAAAAGTACATATATAGATTTACTTTCCGAAGTGTTTTTATAGTGTGTTAGTCTTTATATATATATATATATATATATAATAGAGTTTTTCAGATTTACGCGAGTCATATTTAAATTATTTTAATTTATTAATATTTTAATAATTAAAATAATTTATATATATATATATGTATATATAGGAATAAAAAAATAGCTTAAACGCGATCGAATACCAGATTTTTTCAGAATTAATATCTTATATATATATATATATAGCTCAAATTCTGATAGTGAAAAAATGTTACCGTCCCAACAAATTTAGGAGATCGAAAGGATAAATGTTTCCAAATCAGATTTAACCTGATTTCTTGCTTTTAAAAAATTTCTTCGGCTGACTTCGACTTTGAATTGATTGAATTATAGCATAACATAATATAAACATAACTTTAAATATGTAATTTAAAAATAATTTAAATCTTAGTACTCTTTTCTCTGAAATTCATATTCAAATAATCTTATCCTATATTAAGTAAGCACTTCTTAACCCCTAAAGGAGTACTATCCCAGGGCTTGGGATCCCCCCTCCACTTATTCGAAAGAGCACTCTTGTACATTGAACTCGGAGACAGACAGAGACAGAGAGAGAACGTAGCGTAGTTCGGGAGACAGAGACGGAGAGCTTCCCCGCATGCATCGCACGTTTGTATAGATCGTTAGCCCAAATTTATCGTTATATATATAAATTAATATTATTCGATGACCAAATCATTCTAAATTTCCTAAAAGCGCACAGATTGAATATCGTAGACACTGTGACGCCAATATTAACAATCTCAATGCGAAGATGACAATTTACGTGTTCGTTGATAAGCATAACATCTGAGAAATAATCTAAATTGCGATTCCTTTGGAGCTCTCCATCATCAGCTTTGTGCGATCTCGGAAACGGAAGCGGCATCACCAAAGAACTCACCACCACTGTTTACAAGCAGATGAAATCGTCTGACCTTAATACTTCAAGGATTAATTTAGACCAATGTATACTTAGTATAAATTTCGTTCATTCATGATTTTATCAATGCAAATGGCAGTCCTGTTTGTTCGGGATTATATGCCGAATATTATTTTCTACCTGTCGAATTCATTATGTGATTCCCATAGGATGTGATTAGGATATAAAACGCCTAGCAGGGGATTTTGCACGTTTGTCCCCGACCAAACAATGGAGGCATTCCTATCTATGTGTCAGTTATCCATCGCAATATATTTAAAAAAAAAATCTTCAGTGTTATATTCTCCAATGGCACTTATCAAAATCTATACATTCTCAACTCCATTTTGAAAAGATTTTACAGCATTTGATGGCGATTTTTTTGGCAACGCGAAACATCATTGTCATCAATGAAATTTAAATATTTTTTAAAAAATTATCACATGTATTTGTCAGACGAAGTGTTACCATTATAACTCGCCGTCAATGTGTCAAAACTGATTTATTTTTTCAATTAAATTTTTAGTTGCAAATTTTTATTATTATATAGCTTTGGATGAACTTTATAATATCCAACCATTTCCAGAGAAATGGCACTACGTGTTATGTATACCTCTTTATCAAATAGGGCTCTTAAAACCATCCCAACTCTTATGACTTAATTTTTTCAATTTTTTGGCCAAAATAGATTGTTTCACAATGTTTTCTGTGAATAATTCGACCTTTTCGAGTATAGATAAATGTTTTGTTTATATTTTCGCGGACCCCCAGCCATGTCTTCGCGGACCCCCCCGGGTCCGCATACACCAGTTCAAGAACCACTGCACTAGATAAGAAAGAGTTCTTCCCAAAAGGGTTTTTAATTAGTTTTGAACCTTTTTCGTAATTAATTCTTATCTTCAAAACAGGCAGGCTGGAGTAAAATGCGAACCTTCTAAGAAATTCACGTCCTTAGACGGCAGGATTCACGGACTGCTTATCATCTTTTATATATTAAAATCTGTGTAATACTTTTAATATTGAATACAATTTAAATAATTTTAATATATCCATTAGATGAATTTAATACTCCATATATTCACATATTTGAACATAATAAACCGGCTTTTTAATGAAAACATTTCTCCATAAAAAATGTAAAACTAATCAGAGCCTAAAAGATGAATAAAAAATATTATTCCACATAAATCTTCTTTCCAGTGTGAATCAAATAACAACCCATCAGAGTGCTCTGGTACAAGTTCCGAATATGTACAACAAAATCGAACTGGGCAAGGATGAAATCTAAATTCCTGAATCTAAAAGTGAAGCCAAGAATCTGAAGGTGTCAGAGAAACGACACATTTTTGACGAAGAAGTGGGGTTACCTTTTCTTTCAAAAGCAATTCTAAGGAGATAAATTTATGAAATTCTTAGATCATAAGTTTATGCATTTATTGATTTAATCGACATAACCAAATTGATTTTCAATCAATCACCATAATATTACTAACATTATGCATGTATTTATCGGTTGCTCGACGGCTCTAATGAAGATAATCTGATAGCTCTTATATTTGCGGATGCTGTGAAATTATTAGGGGACTTGAAAATCAATGAACCAATAGTGTTTTTTTTTATTAAAGTAGATATTTTGACATGGTAAACAACCCTTTGACAACTGATCTGTAATTTTGATCATGTGACGTATTCCACATATTATATAAAGATATAAATAATAAAATAATTCCTTCAATGATGATCAAAATTCCTACTCATAACCATTTTTTTGCAAGTAAACTATCTGTCATTAAATGCTAATATCAATCATACGGTACTGAATTATCCGGCATTATTAAGTCGAGGGACAATTGTCTAATTTTGATTATCATAATTTTGTGGGTAAGATTTATTCTCAACCTTTCAACGCTTTGATGAGCTCACGATTACGCAAAAACGAAAATCATGTCGCAAGCATAAATATTGATGCAACAAAAATATCACAGTTCAGCACACATTTATTCATTATCTCCATCACTCATCATTCGCATCCAATGAGTTAAATATTTACCAGCTCTCATGGTGGCTGCCGATGTAAAAAAAATGTCGATTATGACGATTTCATGGTGAGCTTATAAGTAGGCGTTGCGGAGATTACTCGGAGAGATGTTTATTTTTTTTATATACACGCGTCACTCATTAGACGTACAGAAAGGGAGGCTTTGTCAACTGACAATGCCGAAGTCCCATAATTCCCAAAATACCTGTTAAATGTCGCCCATTATATGAAAATTGACCGGAAGAAATGGCCATTCTTCCCTTATTTGACACATTTGGCTTTGCAATGGGATTAGCGATGGGTAGAGATGATGGATCGTCTTGCGAGGGGACCTAAACTATTGGCCTAAACGATTTTAAATTGTATCGATCATCAATGTCGTATTTAAAATCATCGTCGACAATAATAATCAACCAATGGAAAAAATCTCAACATTAAATAAATTATATTTTTATATAAATTTTATTCAAAGGTACGCATGGATGAAGATGATGAAGATAATTACCTATAGAAAAGGTTTACCTAATCATATAAAAAAACCTAGATTAGCTATGGGATGAAAGACAGCATACAGAAAACAAGATACTTGGGTATTATCTTAGCGAGATAAAATAATAGTCACAATGCTCAGTACAAAGCATACGTCAACTTCCCAATCAATGAGAAGCAGAACAAAGACTACCCCATACCAATCTAATTAGATGAGCTATAAACAAGCCAGTAATCATTTTAGATTACATTAAAAATATGGATGGGGTGGACACAGCAGATTAATACGCATCATCATATTGTTTCATGCGAAAGACTAAAGCGGCGAAAGAAGTTATTTTTTTGGGATTTTGAAACATCGATTGTAAAATCTTATATTTTATACAAGGAATATGAAATCAAAGAAAATCGCTGATAATTGTTGATGCATAGTAGATTAAGGAGGAATTATAGAGACTGTATGGTTTGTTCAGACCGTGAAACTGAAAAAGAATGAAAACGAATGCTATATTTTTGCGACACATACGAAAGGAAACTAGCGCTTAATTCTGAAGATTGCTTCAAAAAATATCATATATTACATGATTACAATAATTAATTTAATCAAATAAAATGCCTAATATACTTAATAAACGTCCTGCATAACCAATTACCATTTTTTTAAATTCATAAACCCTCAATTTTTCATTTTATTCCATACAAACATTTTTTTAAGGAATATGCAAAAAATGGCTTGGAGTTGGTGGGAACTTTTATGAAAAAATCATGGGGCCCAAAGGGTTAAGTATGCAAAATTCATACAGATATACACCTGAAATTATAGATCAAATGGGTCTAATCATAACAGTCACTATAAATGAGTACACAAAACTTTATACATATCGTAAGAATACTTTATTAAAATAATAAAATTCAGTCGAATGTTTTCAGGATTGGCTAAATTTGAATTTAGGAGCGTATACTTTTTTTATGATTGAATATATTAACGTGAACGTCTAGCTTTAATCCTTCTGTAAATTAATGTTTCTATTACCTCTATAATAGGGTATAAATAGAAACATCCTTTTTTCTCGAAACACAAGGATCCCGAACTGTAAAAACCTTCAATTAACAAAGTCAGGAAGTTTGGGTAAGGATCTAGATCAAAATAATCTGGCCAGACCATCATATTGGCAGGATGGTTAAGCAAGATTGAATTTTGTTACTAGTAAAATAAATTATATATTACGTTTGAAATTACCAAGATTTTCAGTATATGAAATTAGCGTAAACCTGAATCGAGATAATCAACGGGTAATATTAATATTGTCGACATTATTTAAAAAATAGCCACGCTCAGAATTTCAGACTCGAACATTTAAAATAAGAGTTTATGTTTTAACCACCTAAGCGCCAGCGACTCACCGGTGAGTCGCTATGTATTTTCGTAAAAATAAAAATTAAAACCTAAAAATGAATATGCTATGGACACGCATTGGTGAAGCCATAAATATTTTCATATTTTAATGGATTTTGGTGTTTCTATTTTATTTTCGAATGAATATAACAGAGGTCATCAGGGCTGCGCATTAAATGATCTTTGCTACGTACTTGGATCTATTTTGGGATGTATTGGTCAGAATGCCTTGTTAAAAACTGTTCTTATTTGTATTAGTAGTAAATTAAGACAACCCTAAATAAACAACCAATTTAAATGGCTTGCATATAATATTAACAAAAAATAATAAATATTGAACAAGAAATGCTCAAAGTTTGTAAATTATCCCGCAGGACAGTGTGGTATACACGCATATGCTAAGACACACAAGTCGCTTTTAAAAAATCAAATATTATATATAAGTCAAACAACTTTTTTAGCAATTTCTAATATCTCTAAATTCGCTAGCAGTCAAAAGGTTAATCCATCATATCAACTGAATCAAAACCACCTTATATATTTAAGCACGATTATTATTAGATTGAGTTTTTGAAAAACACTAAAATATTACTGTTGTCAAATACTGGCGTCGTCACCCAATAAAGGCATATCTAGCACCATATGTTTCTCCATGGGTGTTTTTAAATATAAATTATGTAGCCATTACGAAGACCCCCCATCTTCGACAAAATTCTGTGATTTAGTCTCAAATGGAAATTTTGAACAAAATCACAGGAATTAAGAGACATTTGTCATTCGACACCGTGCTAAATTTATTGCAAGTTTTTACAGAAGGATGCTATAATTTTGATGCAATGAAAATAATTTTAGGACATCGGATGGCGAAATTATTTGTTGATGTTGCCAATACAAACACCGACGTACCGAAAGATAAATAAACAGCAAAAAATCTCAAGATCCTTATATTGCATTCGCTCATTCGTTAGAAGATTGCCTCGACCATATTGCGATTGATCGAATTTAAGCATTTTATAGGGAGGATTTCAAAGATTATTCGGGTTGCGTTTTTGCGTTATCGTCAAGCAACTCGTAGTTATACAATGTGTACTTATAATATGCATTGACTCATTAAATTACGCAATACATTCGCTTCCATCGCAATGAATACGATGAGATGATTATTTGAACGCAATTCGACATAGACGTGAAACGATTTCGTTTGAATTGACAGCACTTCTCAAACTTCATAAGTCGTATAAACAAAATTGAATAAATACTAAGTGCATACTTAGCATGCGCTTAGATTGGGATAAGAACAACAATCCAACTATTCAAATTGTACACTGCAGTTATAGAACAAAGCAATATGTGACCTGTATTAGAGCTAAGCCCAAATCATCCTCAAAATAAATAAGGAATTAGGACAATATTAAAGCAGAAAAAGAAATATAATTCCAATCGTATTCAAACTAATTGAATCGGTTATTGATTAAAATGTAAACCAATAAAAAATCGCAAATCATTTATGCCAACTTTTTGCCTACAAAAAGACCAGTATTTTCACAAGCAAATAAACAATACAGATCATAGTTGGTTTGAGGAGTATATTAGAAGATAAATCGAGAATAATTCGATCTAACAAACCAATTTAAGACTAAATCAATCATGTTCTTTGCCTCTGTGATGCAATCGAAATATTAAACTATACTTATACGAGAACAAAATAGTCCACCATACTATAAATCCAAGGAAAATCTTCGATATTTCAGACGTAAGGATATGTTATTGTACAACTGTTTTTGTAGCAATCTTATAGAAAAATGTATATTTATGACCAATCATTTTTCTAAAACAGTTCATAAATACCATTTGCCTTTACTAAAACCATTACCATGATCCATTCAAATTATTGACTTTGACTTAGAAGTTTGGCATGCTTTATTGGGAGAAAGTTGAAAGCAAGGAATAACTTAGCTTAGAATTATGAATATATGTGTTGAAAAACCGGTTGCAATCACACTTGTTAACTCTTTGACGGACACAGCAGTCTTTTTTGATATGTTGCGTAAGCAGATAATACTTATTGCGCTGGATAAGTCTATGCATACCGTCTTCGTAACTGTACCCGTCTTTGTACATGTAGTAGTTCCGTGGTTAAGCGGTTGAACTCGTTATTTAATCAACATGGGCTCGAATCTACAGGAGGTGTGGCTGGCGACCACATTTTTAATAACATATATACGCCACGAAAAATCATGTTAAAATAGTTGGCAATAATCCCATACAAGGGATTGTTATTTTTCACTTTATCTAGGACCATATATAAAAGATGCAAGTGTTTGCCTTAATTTTTCATTGATTTGTCGAGATATCCTTTACATTTTTATTATCTGATTGAATCAATAATATTGCTTTCAATTTTTATTTTTTTTTGTCTTTGAAAATATGATAGTAAGCATATAAATGATCGATATTATTCAGGGTCCCTAATATGTACCTTTAACATCAGTTCGGTTATTCAATATAATGACTTGTCATCAAATTTAAGAACTCAAAAACCCAAATCAAATGTTCCTTTGTCGATCCGCTTGTCATTGCCCTGTTCCCAAAAGTCGCATATCAATCGTTCATTCATCCACTGAAGTTGCTTCTGGGCGAATTTGCAGCGCAGTCTTCTCAAGTGCATTTTCATCGGAATCTTCGATTATCGCCGAAACTCGCAACAAAAAATCCAAGACTTCTGCCTCGATCCGAAAATCATATTTACAATGCACCGGACTGTGTCAATAGGCTCGAAATTGGTTAACTTGTCGAGTGCTCGCAACAATGCAACACTCACGACAAGATATGGGAGCTCCGCCACTTCGTCACGAAATCCATTCATGGTGATTGGACATTTTCACAATGGCCACTTGGAGAACCGTTCGTAAATATTCCATAGGCTGGTCATCCGAATGCTCGCCATCTGGCAGCAGTTCCTTCACTTGGATTTGAGTTGGCATATCAAGTGCCTTCTTTGTCTAACAGGCCGTCACTGCTTACGCCATGGTACGATCGCAATGCTTCGAAACCTTCATTCCAAAAGAGAAGAATCGTTCTCTCTAGCATCAAACAATTCAGGTACTTTTGAACGATTCAAAACCAAAAAAAAAAAAAATACAAATCCTTAATACTTATATTCAAATTCCAGCATGAGGTAAAAAATAATATACATATGTGGATATCGCGAACTGCGTAACTAGAAAAATCATCACGATAGTGTTCAATAACTGATTACATTATCAGAAAGTGAAGTTGAGTTTAATTATGTTTGCAAAAATGTTAATATATAATCAAAATCAACACACTTTCCTGAGCTAATGTTATACTCTAATGTGTATTGCTTTATACGAGATAGATATTGCAAATCTAAAAGTAAACCGGTAAGCCGAGTAGAAAAGAGGTGCTAATAGTTAATGGACAGTCAGTTTAAAGTTTGCTTAAAAATTATTCTTCTTCATTTCTGTATCAGTAGCAGATTTACCCGTAAGCACAAAAGGCACACGATCTTCATGCCTCAAAATCTTAGGGGGGCTCAAAATGTTTTTGATTTTCCGCATAACACAAGGCATCTAAGAAATTATTCAAAAAATATGTTCAACCTTTGAAATACATGATTTCATTAAGCGGCGAATAGAAATCGAGATGATCAAATAGAAAACCTAAACTAAATATATATTTTTTTTTATTTCGCCCCATTTAAGCCTTTGAGTTTGAGCCCTCTGGTGTACACCTGAGGTGTTAAACTCGCGCCCCAAAACATATATTTGCGGTCCAGCCGACAAGCTTATGGAGTCAGTTTAAAGATTGTCTTGTGTTGGAGATTCACCGAGTCATTTGAGAGATCGTTTTTGTACATTTAATAGTCTATTTAAATAAACCGTTCCATCAAAGGGGAGTTAATTTGCGTAGTTATTCTGTGCCTGGTAAGTTAACGTTCAAGAAAACACAATATTATATTAACGGCTAGTTATTTATTTCAAAAAGACTGATTTACGGTGCAATTCTAAGAATTTAAGAAATTGTTCGAATAATATATTCATCTGAAAACCAAGTCTTTCTCTACCCTGATGCGGCGTTATCGAGGGTCGAATGCGTATTATGCGTAAAAATAAACCTACGTTTGTATTTTTTTTTTTGCGGCCCACCTAAACTTATGTTTTTCTTTATTTTGGCCCTTACTAGATTTTGAGTTCGACGCCTCTGGCATACACAATGATACATCGGCTTAGTTAGCTTTTTTCGCAAGAGTTGACAAAGACGATGTATTGGCGTCCGGCACTATGAGGAATATGCTAATATTGCCATATATTTTTGGTTTTTAAAAAAGCACTTTGATTGATTGTTCAAATTGAGCATTTCCTATAAATATTGCAAATGGAACGATTCTTGATTAAACATGGTGAATGAAATTATGGTACATTTGATTAATATTAATTAATTAAAAAAGATTGCCATCTCCTGCATTCAGCGAGTGATAGCTAATCATTGTAATTATCTGTTCCCGCAAGAAATGTGTTTTTTTTTTTATAACTAGATTTAGGATGAATTTGTTATTTTAAATATAAAAGTATTGCTTATAATGAAATTTGAAGCGGCTACAAAATCGTCTGAATTATTCTTACGCTGTTTTTAATATCATTTTTTTTTTGGCTTTGTAAGCATATTATACAACTATGGCGGCAATTTTGGTATTTATTCAAATAAACTGCATAATTGCCTAATCAAGCAAAATATTATATACCAATAAGATTATCAACGGACAAAAATTCTTCGATTGATATATGAGCAGAATTTAAGTAAACAAGGAAGCGTCGGAGGCCAATCTATGAACTCCCGTGCAAGTTTGTCGTTGGTCTTAGTGAGGATTTCTAATATTTGTTATTGACAATCGTATGAATGAGTGCTCTCGTATGAAATCTGACACCGAAACATCTCCAGTGTGGATTGGGTTATGAATGGGTGAAAAAAAGACAATTTCACGGAACGTCCGTTACGTGGCATTCATCGGAACTGTGAAGGCGTTCAATTTTTACATCGAAAAAAATACGAGTGGCTTAACTAAGATTGACGTTTCGGAGGGAGTGGTTGCCCCTTCTCCATGAATCATATGTGTTGTGCTCGTCGAGGGCTTCTCGAGAGGCCGATCGTCCTGACCAGAGACAGTTTTTAGTTATGGCCACTTACAGTCTCCTTCGTCAATTGATGCTTCGATTTCTTTGAATACAGAAGACGTCTTTTAAATAATCATATTTACAATTAAAATCTGGAATATTTATGTATATTATAAATAAATAATATACGCTATGCACCCGTGTTTTGATCGGAACTTTAACATTTTGCGATTAATCGATTGGCGCCGAAAATCATCATCAAAAAAATATTTTTATGCGTTTTTGTCATGAATTTTTTCAATAAATATTAAAAAGGCTAGGATACACGACGTCAAGCAATACCTTATTCAGCGAATTCAGATTCTGATATGGAAATTTAAAAAAGGATAAATTTGAGATAACAAGATCAAGACCTTCAAGCTATCTGATTTTATTCGATTCATATTATTAGGTTATTCCGAATTAAATCTATTTTTTTTTTTTAATTAAACCTTTGTTTTGTCAATTTTTTAACACAAGTCAATGTAAAATATTATCGCTTTCATGATTAACAACTAGCTCCCGTTTCTCCTGTAAATTTTCTATTCCTTAACTAATTATTATCAGATGCACAATTCTTTTTACAATGGTTTTCCAACTCCCATGCATACTAAAAACGTTCTCCATCAACGAATATGATTGATTTTCTATGAAGGATGGCAAAATTGGGACTATCAAGATTTTTTACAGCCTTTCCAAAAATATATTTGTTTATTGCTTAAGCGCTGCTATTCATTTATTAACCAGATGTTTCTGAATGTCGGGCCCTAAGCCGTTTCGTTTGTATGAAGATAACCACTTTTGAACGGTCCTAATAGGATGGACACATTTGTAGAAATAAACAAAGCAAAAACTATTGCAAAATCGTTTCCTGTTCTTCGGGTGGACCTCCCTTGGGCGAGTTGACAAAAAATTTAACATATGCACTTGCTACCATGTTACTTCGAATAACTAACACGTGTATGCATTGTAAAAAGAAGAGGGAAAAAAATATCCGGTCTTTTATTCTTGGACGTTGCCTAAAAGATTTACAATAATTTCTTGAATGCCTTTTCTTATAAACCCCATCATAAGTCCCAACTAATGCGATAAATGCGACTTAATCTATGCACAGTACTTAAAAGTGTATAGACAGGGTGGCGCTAAAGCAATCAAGCATCTTCTTTTATTTACAACACATTTAGGGAAAAAAATACATCTTACTTTAGTCGATAATCCTGCGGAAACCAATCCTGAATTTATTCCCGTAACGCATCTTGATTTAACTCCATCGTGTCGTTATTTAAAAAATAAATAAATTATGTCTTATGTATGATGATTATGATGTCAATAATCACAATCTATAACTTCAAAGATTAAGGGGATCATCCCGTATTACGGCAGTTTTTGGAAGCTTTATTAGATTGAAATAATTTCTCATTGCTGAAATATACGGCAACTTACGACATCATCATCGAAAAGAGTGTTTTGTTCGTTTTTCAGTTGCCACGATTGCAGGCAATAAATAATTTAAATGGCATTTTAATATACAAATTATAAACAAGTTTTTATGCAAGGATTGAAAGTCCACATCACTGAATTGAATGATTCTTTGTTATTTTGTGTTTGTGCTCCTAAACATTTGGTCAAAAGTTCATCTCATGATAAATCTTCATAGACTGGTTTAATGATTTTTTGAACTTCTGCAGTTAAAGGTGGTGGAAATTATTGAGTTCTCTTCTAACTTCAACCTTCTGGACAACCTTCAACAGGCTGTCTTCGCCTGCTGGACAATTTTGATGTTGAGAATTTGCGTCTGTAGAACATTTATGTTATTTGTCCAAATTTCTTCCTTCGTTTTTTTCATCGGGTTTGCGTGTAAACAAATGGTTTAACCGTAAAATTTAGTGATTTTGCATCATCGCGCATCGCTAAAAGTTCAAACCTTTTGGGTGCACAGTCAAGACTAAACTAACCGTTATATTCGAAACAAGAAACGAGTTTAGAGAATATAACAGCTTTTTTATTGCGTATAATAGAAGTAAGAATCCAAGGGTTGAAGTAAGAATCCGAAGTGCAAGAGACGGAGTCCAATTCTCCACCTCATAGAGTGATCGAACGTGCGCTTCAAGACCTCGCCTCTTCAACGCTATAATTTTCGAACGACCCCAAATATCGGAAAATCACTTTATCCACATATTCTACGCTATATTTGGATACAATTTATGCAAAAAAAATCGATTTTAAAGAGCTACATTATTTATAATAAGAACAGAAATAATTAAGAACAGTACTTTCCATAATTCTAATAATAGATTGGCAGATTTGAACCCTAATGATTCTGCCTCGACCCTTTCTTACCATACAGCATTTTGGGTATGAAATTTTCGACGATTTTGAATATCAGTCAAAATGTTTTCACATTTATCCGGAATGTCTATAGTTCGCTATCGCTTCACCATCAATAGTCATTATCATTATAATTTGTTCAAAGGCAATTCTCGCACCCTACACATGACCGACATTATTTTTATGCGAAGTTCACGCTGATATTAGAAGCCAAGAGATATTTTCAAAAGATATTTTTCCTAATGTTCGGCCTCCAAATTGCTTTGATGTTAGCTCGTAGTGTGCATCGCCTAATTGCCATTTGCACCAGAGTAGCTGCCAAAGTATGAAGACCGACGAACTCGACATAGTACTTGAAGATCTTCTTTCCTAAATACTTTCGACTGACATTCTAATTTGTCTCAATTGCTCACTTTAGTTTTGTTTTACCGCTTTGATGGACACTTCAGATTTGTGTATGCCTCATCTGAAACACCGATTATCGACAGACAGATTTTTTGTGGTTCCAGAGGTGCAAGGTTTAAAAAAAAGGAAGGACTGCCACAGAAAGCAGTATTATTATTAGATAATGCTCCTTCTCATCCAATCGAAAGCATATTGAAAACAAGCGATGGATTTATGGTTGCAAAATTTTTCCCTAATATGAAATCTTTAATTCAGCCTATAGACCAAGGCGTTATAGTATCGTGAAGTGGGGGTGCTCTCACGCGAACGTAACAGGCAAACACCTTTTTATGAACCCATATTGGCCATAAAATTCATGTTGTTTTACAAGAATAAAAAAGAAAATTTACAGCTAGCAAGAGATAGTTAAAACACTTCGTACAAAGAAGAATTAGTGTCGTTGTCGATTTATCTTACTCTAAAAATTGAATTTTCCGAAATGACCATGGAGGACTTTTAGATTTCTGTCCGAGATGGATATTTAGCTCTTCGCATGAAGGACCTAATATTTCTGATATCTACAAAAACCAACAAGCTCAAGTATCACATTAATTGATTTTTGATTGATCTTATAAATTACATTATGTTAAGCAGGGACGTCATTTTGGGTCGACCAAGGAAGAAAAATCCCCCCCCCCCCCTTTAGATTTGCCACTTAAAGAGAGCCTTCAAATATTAATACAAATATTTTGAATAAAACGCGTATAAATATAAA
The DNA here is from genome assembly GCA_008973525.1 of Stenopsyche tienmushanensis. Lineage (NCBI taxonomy): Eukaryota > Metazoa > Arthropoda > Insecta > Trichoptera > Stenopsychidae > Stenopsyche > Stenopsyche tienmushanensis. The sequence goes on from WACJ01000535.1 coordinate 2,056,602, forward strand.
ACTATTTTTAGAGAAAAAACTCAATTTATTTTCAACATTAAACATTTTTTTAGTATAATTTAACTTGAAAAAATTGTATGTAACTATCATTTTTTTTAAAATATGTAATAAATTTATGTCCACATATTTTTTTTCGATTTCTTAATTCTGGTGCACCGTCACTTTTTCCAATGATCCAAAGTGTACCGTGATTTCAAAAAGGTTGAGAATCACTGCTCTATAGTATGACAAATTGAACAATCCAATACCGCCTTGCAAAATGTTTGTCAGATTATCGCGTGTCTTCTTTATATATATATGATAAAAATGAGAAAACATTTTACTGGGAATTGGATTAATTCTATAAACGGAGTAATCTAATAATGTATTAGGGTGTCCCATAAGTTTCTTTCGTTTTCATATTAAGAAAAAAAATAAACAATAATTTGTACTACATCAAAATTTATTGAATAATATATGATCCATTCTGTTATATTACCTTTCTCCATCTCTCCAAAAGCCTCATAATGCCTTCTTACCAAAATTTCCCAGGTTTGTTGGTAAAAAATTGATCAAGGTACATTTTTATATAATTTTTTGAAATAAATTTTTTACCACGTAAAGAATTTTTCAATGAAAGAAATAAATAATAATCTGAAGGGACAATGTCCGGAGAGTATGGAGGATGAGGTAAAACATCCCAGTCAAATGATAATAATTTATTTCTGACGAAAAAAACACATGAGGCCTGGCGTTATCGTGATGAAAAACAACGTCTCGTCTCGTCTGCATCTTTTAGATTGTCTAGTTGGAAACAATATTTTGTTGAAATGATCGTTGCAACTTGCTGAAGTAGCTCATAATAAACTACCCCATTTCAGTCCCACCAAATGCATAGCAAAACTTTTTTTGGATGTAGGCCAGGTTTAGCTACAGTTAAAGCTTCTGTACTCTTGGTCCGAGACCGTTTACGTTGGATATTCTCATAGAGTATCCAACTTTCATCTCCAGTGACAAGTCTCTTCCAAAAATGTTGGCCATTATGTCGTTGGAGAAGAAGATCGCATGTTGAAATACGCTGAAGTTTATTTGAGTCAGTCAGTTCATGGGGAAGCCACACATCTGAACGATTGATGTAGCCCAATTTTATCAGATGATTATGAACGGATGTTCGTGGAATTTCTAACTTGTTAGCTATTTTGCGAACAGTATATCGCGGGTTTTCTTCAACCATGGATATGATTAGATCTGTGTTCATTTGCAAAAGAGACTTATGGGACAACCTAATATTTGGTTTATCAGTAATGTCATTATCACTACCATCGTACATACGTAAGATCTATACCGAACCGAAAAAAATATATATGTATTCGAAACCCTGGTTTGAGCCTCTTATTGAAAAAATTGCAAATTATAATTATATGGAAAAACTTTAATTCACATTCCAACTAATAAATGGTTGTGTAAAAGTTAATATAGGGAACAAAATACATTAGCGCAAATTTTTGTTTTTCGCTTTTAACGTATAGTATTTCCGAAAAAAATATTACTTATTCCTACATTCTGTGAATGGTATATAATGGTAGTGATTCACTGTTCCCGCAAGTAATGTGTTATTATAAGAATTGCGTTATTCATTATGAAATCTGTAACATCAATCGTACATGCTAAATATCATCGAAAATAATTTTGAATGAATTCCAAAGCGTTATCATTATTCACCGAAAGAATTCAGAATACAAATTGGAGTTGTCACTGTTTTATTTGTCCGCATTTGTATCTTCGCTGAAGCGTTTCTTACCGTCGTTTTGTCCTAATCGTTTTGCTGAACACGCTGACGTGACGATGGAGACGACCACGCTGATGGCGCTAATGACTACCATCAGCACGCCGAAGAAAACGATAACCATTATAATAATTTATAACCAATTTATCCTTTAGCACGTTTTTAGGTCACGTGCTCATCACTATAAATCTTACAGCTTACCCACAAAGAGAAACATAAAAAAATCTAAAATGTGTACATAGTGCGAATAGCAACATTCTTTGTGCATCATCTATGACTTTCGTCGAATGCTTAAAAATCCATTATTTTCCGGTCGCAGAAACCTCAATAGCTCATTTCAGATCAGAAAAATTAGCTCGAAAGATTTGACAAATACTTCTGTCCAAAATAAATATTTTATGGTCAGTCTGCGAGGCGCCATTGTGAATGAATCTGGCATGACATCACTTGAACTGAGGAAGATGCTCCACTTAATGCGAAGTACATAGATTTTGTCAATAGGTGTCTTTATTTTTGACGAGCTCGAGTCTTCAACATTATCATAATCTTGCATTATGCCACTAAGAAAGCAACGATCGCGCTTTTGAAAGTATTTATTTCATATCAAACATAACAAGGTATGTCGATGTAACAATGTATACAAGATGTTTTACATATGGATCGACAAATTTTTTTTTGGGGGTTGGAGGTATCTTTTGCTATGTTTTACGCATATATATATCAGTGTTCCCCAACCTTTTTACACCTGCGGACCGATAAATAAGGTTTTACTTTTGCGGAGCACTAATACTGAAATAAAAATGGCTATGTAACATGGAAGGAAATCCTAGGAAAATTGCAGATTGTCAAAACGGTGGCGGGTTTTTAAAAATGGACATGGCAGAGATCAAAGCATAATTATCAAAACAAATTATGTACTACTAAAGTAAACGCTGGGATTTTGCAACGCAATACAATATATTACGCCGGGAAGAAAAGGCCTCCAGTACAAGGGAGCTGTCGAGTAGATCTCGACGGAGAAGGATCTATTCGGACGACCAGCTCTTCGACCCCACCCCGGACGAAGGAAAATCCTGGCAGGGGGGTATCTCTTCACTTCTGGATCTTCGAGAAAACCAGCGTCGAGTTCGAGAAGATGGTTCGACAAAGCGTCTACCCTCGGGTGGACCATCACCCAAGCAGCAGCGATTAAAAATTTTTACAAAATTGGAAACATTTCTAAATCCTCCTCTTGTACGCGACAATCCCAAAGGCGCATCTTCTTTTTAAATACATCGACCTTATTTCTCAATTTAAAAATATTTGTACAAAACTCCTGGAGAAAAGGTTAAGGTCATTAAGTAGATGTCCACCATATATGCGAGTTTACTCATCCATTCCTCATTCAAAAAGTGTTCTAGTAAGGCCGAATTGAACCATGGAACCGTTTTAGAGTGAGTCATTTAGCCGAGTATCATCACTCCTTTGCAAAATATTTCCATTAAGAATAAAAACTGACTGATTTTTTTGAAATTTGGCATACTGATTACGGCCCGGCAGAAAACACTGCCCTATGTCCTAAGTGTCAAGGTTGTCGAAATAGAATTATTTTCAACATTTAAAAAAAATACCCAAAATTTCATCCTAAAATCGCCATAACTTTTTAATGTGTGGCCACAAAAAAAATCCTAATTGGAAAAATAATCGCCGTCTTTGCAAAATTGAAAGAGGAAATACAACTTCAGACAACTATAGTTGAAATAAGGAAAAGGTGTTGTGCGTGCATACCAAGCAGAGCTGACCAATTTGATCAAATTTTGTAAATAAATTTAATAGAAAACATCATAAGCATGAAAAGTATTTTCTTACCCTTGACCCTGCTAAGCTGGCACCTCTTCAAGTTTAGCTATTTATTGAATGATTTGTATGGCATGTAACATAGAACTTTTTAAAACTAAACTAAGTTCAAAATAGTTGTTAGTTTTTTGTTTAAAGTCGACATTTTTCATTCGTTTGCACATTTTATGTGACTTTGGAAGCTCAGAAGCAATTTTCTTTAAACCAGATTTTTTTAGTTCAAAAATAGTCTGCTGCAAAAAGTCTGCTGTATGTAGTATATATGTTAGCATATATGCACATTTATAAATTACTAATTATGTCAAGTCAATCCTATTATTAATGAATGTGTTGTAAGAATAATATATAAATAAATAATTATTATTTTAAAAGCTTTTGTATAAGCTTGATGTCGTTTTAAATGCGGTTTTCTTTAAAGAAATGGCATTCTCCCCAACAACAAAAATCTGTAAATGTTTCTAAAAATGACTTTTATTCTTCCCCTATTTTTATATGAACTTCTATAGTAAAACATTTAAAATACGATTTTTTTCTTTGTTTGCGACTATCAATCACCGCGATTTGCTGACATATTCAGTATGGAGGACACATCGTCGAGCATCTCAAATATTGAATCAGCATCATTTACCTGGGCATAAACTGCTATTTAATTATTTTCAATAGACAAATTTATTAAAATTTCTCGGATTAGAGTTCCGAGCGAGACGTTACGTGATATTCTCATTTGCACAGATGTGTTGTTTGCCTATCTCACGTCGCATTGTGTATTCGTTGAGATGATATTAGCACTGTACAAACATTTCTAGTTTCCCATGCATTTTTTTAATAGTATATTAGGTATTTAAACCGATGTTGATCCAATGTCGACTAATAAATTTGTAAACGTCTTTCTGCATTATAAATTATTCATGTATAAATAATCAAATTATTCTGCAATAAACCTGATCTCAGCTCACTCATGAATCAGAGTTACATACCCGATATATATATATATATTAATAGGCTTTTAGCAATCTTTTTTATGGGATTATTGCTAACCATTTTGACATGGTTTTAATAATGTGGTCGCCAGTCACATATCCTAAAGGATTTGAACCCAAGATGATTCAGTCACTAAGTCTAACCGCTTAACCACGGGACTAACTTACAGATAAAAAGGGATAATTACTAATTTAAATGTATTTATTCGAATTTAATACTTAATTAAATTTAATAGGGGCTTCTGAAATTATAACAGACGATACATTCCAAACCATTTCAACGTGGGAAGATTGCCAGTATGAACCTTACGTTTTATGTTGACTAGCAAATTGGTATAAATAATATATTTTAATCGGCAACTTAAATATTAACTACATGATCGAAAGAATAATATATTGAGAGTATACTGGAAAAAAATCGGAATGTGAAATATTTACGTAGTTGTAGCATGTAGTCAAGAACGCCCTGGGATCGCATGGATGCGAAATATGGTAACATACATATATAAGTGGGGGGCCATTCTAGAATTAAATCTCTCACTATAATATTATTTTGTAGATATGTCTAAAGTTTTAAGGTTTTCGCGTAGATAAATTACTTTTTTGGGGTAAAAATTGTCAAGAAAATGGTCAAAAATATTAAAGTTCCTAATAAAAAAGCCTACTGTTTTTTTTAATTTTATTATTAATAATCAATTGTGAAGTGAAAAAATATGAAAACTCCATAGATAAAAGAGGGAAAGCGATATTATTATTAGACAGTGCACCTTCTTCCCACCCATCTATAGAAAGTTTAAACCAAATCGATGAAATATTTACGGTAAAATTTCTTCCACCAAATGGCACGTCGGTAATACAACCGATGGATCAGGGTGTAATAGAAACATTCAAACTTTTACACAGAAATAAGTTGCTTCGACGATTATTGCTAACAGACGAAATAATGAAGAAACAGTTATCAGCTTCCACAAGAAAATAAATTTAAATGATTTTTGCCATATCGCAGCAGATATTTGGAATTCTTTAGATACATCAACTTTTTGAAAAGACCTTTATTAAGTTTCAGTAATGCAGTAGAATCTGATATAGGAGACATTGCGGAAGCAATAGCACAAATTTCTATATATGCTGAATGTGACGAAGAAGATGTAACCGAGTGGTTAAATTGCGATTCAAACGCCCTGGACTCCAAATTTTGAATAATGAGAAAATAATTAAATATATATCTGTCTCAGAAGAACAAGGTCGAGAACACGAAGAAGAGATTTTCGAGGGGAGATATATTGGTCCTACATATTCTGAAGCTTTTCAGATGTTTAGATTTAAAGCCAAAATCGATAATTGTTTTTTTTTAATAAAAAATAGTTTATTACATATATGTGGACGTGTGTGTAAATCTAGACGAATAAAAAATATTTATACTTTCCCTGTCAGTATTTAATTATTTTCGATTATCTGGATTTTCGTTATCCGGACCGATTTCATCATCAATTAGTCCGGATAATCTTGATTCTACTGTATCTATATTTCCAATCAATTGACTCTATCTAGGCTTAACCTGATTTACTACTCCTGAAATCAGGTTATCTACTGATAATAGATACCCATAAATTACATAATAAATATACTACATATATTGTAAAAACTTTTTACTAGGAGGGATTAACTATTGACATACTCCTACCGAAGATATACGTCATGCTTTTAAACGTACATTTTTAAAATGTAATGTTTAATTTAATTATCCTTGATCCTTGCGAGTTTCGGCAGATAAAATCAAGTTTATAATCTAAATATTTATACTATTTCTCTTTATAAATATTGGACCATCTATTAAGCTCTGTCCTCAATCGCTCAACGAAATAAATATTTCGGATCTCGTGTATTGTGATCTTCTTTTAGATGACGACATTTAAAGCCATACAATAATTTTCTCTCACAGATGCTGCGCGAATCTTTGTCTGGGCAGATATATTTGTTGGATGTAGTTTTTTGTATCATTTTCGCATTCGGCGATATTAAATTAGATGAATTATTCCGCCGCTTAAAATTTACAATAGCGGTTAACGGTTATTACCCCAAGTGTGGAAGGAATAAACGAGGCGTGCAAGAAGCGTGGCTCGGTGGCAATAAACATATTAACTGCTTATAACGAAACAAAATAAAAATATTAAAAGAAATGAAAAAGACCGCCTCATGTCTTCCAGCTTTATGGAGGTAGACGCTTTCGTCGTTGGGATTGTCCACACTAAAAGATCTACGATCGTTGGTCCATAAGATTCATACGGACTGACTAATAACAGCACGACAATCTCCATACATTACTTTTCTGGGAAAAGGGTTTATCGTGCGGTGGTTTCCCGTTGCCTTCCACTTATGGTTAACCCTATCGGACCGGATATCGAGAGAGAGTGACGAGTGTCTTGCGTCTCATCATTCGTGCATCAATGGCAAAGTCGTGCCGTAAAGATACCCCTACACGTTTAAGCATCATTATATATATATTTATAGAAACTCGTACACATTCATACTTACTATTCAACAAAAAAACATATCCTAAAAATATTTTAATCGTCATAAAATTTAGGTATAGTTAACATAAGTCGCTATCGTCGCTCTTTCGCATAAGCTCTTTCGACAAAGATAATACGACTTTTTTTCGTGTTGTCTTGAGAGCAGGCGTTTGTTTTGATAATTAAGATATTTGCATCATTCTTATTGTTGACCAATTTTGTTATTCCCCCTTGACTGTTCTAGAGTGGCGTCTTTAGCCAATCCTTTGCAAAATCTATTCCTTCAGGAGTAAACTGCCAGACTTGCACGGTAACCCTGTCATTTTATTTTCGCAACACATTAATAGGCAAAAATAGCTAAACATCAAAAAGCAGATACCATGCAATAGTGATATTACCATTATTTTAAAAATACATTTTAATCGTTACAAATCCAGACCTTATTGATCACCAAAGTATTTCTTTTTTCACATTCAGAAAATCAGGATAAACTTATATCGAGTCGATCGATCAGAATTATTAACACTCCCGATCTCACAAATATGTTGTTAATTGTTGTAATTGAAAATATATGGCATTCAATATAATTTTTAAAAAAACATAAAATCCACCAGACCAATTAAAATTTTCCATATTATTTTAGTACGCAATACTATCATTTTATCAAATAATATTTATAAAGAGCCATCCAGATTTGACGCCCGGATGTTTTTTTTTTATTTTGTAATGTTTTCTCGAACTGTGTGTCATATAGCGCCGTCTCGCTAAAAATAGACATCAGAGACATCAATATGATTCAATTGTGACCATAAAAAATCACTCATCATCGATCAACAGTGTTTATTTATTTACATACAAGCTTTATACACGCTACGCGTGGTCCTGACAGATAAGTGGTTTTGTATGGACGATAAGTGGCAGACATACAAATATCTCATATATTTTGTTATAAATCTATACAATCGTACGATGTACGTTCTACACTCTCTCCGTCTCTGTCTCCTATTCACAGTCTCCGAACTCACCGTGCAAGAAACCTTCTCCGTCTCTCTCTCTCTATAAAATGAACGTGCAAGACAGTTTCCCCGTCTTTGTCTCTCTACGTACTCAACGTGCAAGAATGCTCTTTCTAAATCACTGGAATTCGATCGCAAATACGCGAATGTACTCATCAAAAGATTAAAACGTTCGCCAATATATTCAGGGATAAATATTTTTGCAATTATTTTGTATTGCTCTATACTATTTACGATTTGTATTAACATTGCTAAATAAAAATGTATTAATTTTTTCAAGTAGCATCCTGCTTTTATTTTAAATCTTCAACGGTCTAATATGATCTCGTAAATATGCATTTCATATACATATATCCAAATATTGCCATAATTTTCTTTTTGGCCCTATTTAAATTCTTGGAATGGGAGGGTTATTAACAATGCTTTATCAAATGCAAGAAAATTTTAAATTTAAAAAAAATGTATTATTGATATTGAAATATATCTGACAACCCTGATGTAGAACAATCAGATGATGTATCTCGAGTTTTTATTCGAGCAAAGATATAATTATTGATAGGAATAATACATTCTGGTTATTTTGTTAAAACATTTTTTCTTGGGCCAACAACTCTATGTCTGAGAATAAATATTTGAACCAAACTGTAGTGCTCTTTTCATCTTTGTTTCGGCCTGTTGCCTGCAGAGAAGCTTTGTCGGCACGATCAATGAGTACGATTCTTAATCCAAAGATAAATCTGTATAATTATAATATATCATTCAAATCGTTGAATCACTATATCGAGAAAAAAATGTTTATTCTAGAACTTGAAATATGTTTGTACTGAATATTTTATTTTTAGAATCGGTATTCTTTGAGTGATATATATGTTATATATATATTTATTCAATTACATAAGTGTTGGAAAAGATTGAGTACACTCATCCCCCGATTTACGCGGTAGGTAAGTTCTTCGGAAACTCGCGTAAATAGAAACCGCATTAAAAAAGGCAAGGAATTCATTAAAAACACAATGTTTTCCAATTTTCTTGCCAGGTTGAGGGCGTCATCTAATTTTTTTGCAAGAAATAATGACGGTTCTGGAGATTCATCTTCAGTTACACGATCCGTTTCGAGTATTAAAATAAAGCCAACTAATTCGTTTTCGGTTATAACGTCATCGGTAAATAATTCTTCGATATCTTTACATTACAACGCATCTAAACAAACAAAAAATTCTTAACTGCGTTAAAGTGAAACCACGCAAAAAAGTTACGCGTAAATCGAGGGATGAGTGTACCCCATTTAATCGATACATGTCATATTTTCAAAATAATAAAATAACACATTTACCAAATCTAGCGGGTGCCAGATTTAGTTAATATGAGATTTATTTACTTACATTTCTAATTTTGATTATTTAAAAAAATCATCACATATTATAATGATGCATAGATTTTCAACAAATAAATTGTTTTATTGTGAAAAGTAGATCTCTCAAAAGGGAACTATGATTCCATGTAAATGGCATCACAATAGATCTGAATTTCAGCATTATAAATGATTTAAATATCGCATTAGTCCCTAACGTAAAACAACCCTTACAATTGTTATTTCAAAATGAGAATATATATTAAAATTTCGAGTAAGACCTCGATCAAAATATTTATCAACCGGAAAGTTCAATTTTGGCATTTAAATGATGAATTTGGGTATTTAATATTTATATTCTGTATTATCATTGAACAAATGAAAATATACCAGTGCTAATTAAATTCTAGTAAAATTAAAGGATTTAATATTTATAAGTGCTTTCCTAAAAGATTTAAAACAGCGGTTCTCAAACAGCAAGTTCTTAACCCTTGGGGTCCGCGATGCCATTTCTGGGGGTCCGCGAAGATATAAAAAACATTTATCTGTAGTTAAACAAGATATTTTTGTGATTTTTTTTTTTTTACAGAAAACATTATAAGATGACCTCAAAAGGGAACTACATAAGTTTAAGAAGCGCTGATCTAAAAGATCTTTGAGGCCTGCTGGAACTTTAATGAAAAGTATTTTTAATATATGAAGTGCAAAATGTATGTATTTTCTAATAAAATAGCTTCCTAGCATTTATTGCTGTTAAGACAAACAAAAATATTTTCAAAGAAGATGCTTCAAAAATCTGCTGAAATATTTTGCTTAGTAGCTGTATATCCACAAAAAACGTTTATGCTAAGACATTTAATTAAAATTATATTAATCATAGCGTTTCATGTTCCTCAGTAGTATAAGATTCTCAATCAGATGATTTAAACTTCAGTTAATGAAACTTAAAACTCTGATGAGTAAATATAATGTTAAAAAAAGTTTTATTAAATTCAAACGAACTTTAAAAAAAAAATCTGGGTTTCAATCAATTTAGAAGATTTGGAGATCGAACTCAAAGAATCATTTCAACTCTTATTCCAATGACCATATCCAAATTATACTACATTTATAAAACAACTGGAAATCATTAACCTAGGAAGATCTCATGGAAATCATCTACGTTTGATCAACGGATATGCCACAATAAGAAAACACGAGCGTCGCCGAATATTTTTCTTTCCAATGCCTCCCTATACATCAATGGGAATATTCTTAGTTTTTGATAAATACATGTAAGGTCTTTTATATACGACTATTACTAGTGATATAATTTTTGCATCCATTTCAATGCATATACACCATAGCTAACTAAAAACATTTGTACTATAATTTTAAGAATAAAATGTTTATTAAAGACAATAAGTCGTCGTTTTTTACAACAAAAAAATCAGCCATATTATTTAAAGATCAAAATATTTCTTTTTAAATTGAAGACTATACTCAATGTAACGTTTCAATAACTGCAAATTACAAACGCTTTATAGTAATTTAATAATCGGACTCGTAGCGAAATTTGGTTAGTTGACAACTATATTGGTAAGATGATTTTTAGCAATATAAATATGTATAAAAATAAAAAAATATGTAAAAAACAAACAGAAGTACTCATAATGATCTTCTTCATCATAAAATCATCTTTGCCCTTCCCTTCTGATAACCCCTTCGTTCATCTAGACATGTCTAAATTTTCTGTACACCCTTTAAATATACGGAAATTGTTCTTATATAAATGTTTTATATCGGATTTTCGTATTTTTATTGGATTGTTAATTCAATTATGTTTTATAGCAGGTAAATTATCTTTAAAAATTCTAGATCATCTAAGAATATATTATAAATACTTTTCGTATTTCTTTTATGACGCAGTGGTTTGAAATGTATCTAGAAATGAGATCAACATAAGAAAATGTAGACCCTGTAGGTGTTACTAATTATCATATATTAGATTCTGCTCTAGAATGATTTTTTTAGTAGTAAGATTTTTATTTTCTCAAACGCAAAGCATTTTTGCACACGATACAAGATTATAGAGTATAAATAACAATGCTGAAGTATTAGTTCTAGTTGTGGGCTCAAAAATCGCCTCAACACCGTTACAGAAATAACAATATTTGACATAAATCGTCAGTACTGACGGATCGCAATCAATCAACTGACAGATTCCTATACAATAAAGATGCATTAGTGATTTAAGAAAATTTATTTAGGAACTAATCGGCCTAATAAAAACAGTCAACTTTCGAAATAGTGCATATAAATGGGTGTGAAAAACAAATCGATGCACTTTTTCGAATATTTATTATTTATGCAAAATTACCGTTTTCTAATCGGTCTTTATAGTTTATCCTATATACTTCTATATTATATACCCCTAGAACAGCGGTTCTTAAACTTATGTAACGATGTAAAATGCCTAGGGTCGGGATAGGACTCGCTAAAAAATATTGTTTAAGAGGGGACCCTCGAAAAACATAGGTATGAAAACACCTGCTTTAGATCATATAAAAAAATAATTACATAATTACAGTTACAAAATAGTTACATGGGATATTCGTCAATATAGGTTACAATAAATAAACTACAAATCATACAATCCAGACCGAACCACTCAAATTATTGGGTCATCCAGTAAATAATGCGGTATTCACATGGTCATTGGTATGAATACGAGACGTAGCTATCGTTCAAAAAAATGTTTCATTGAAATCATGTCATGAAAGTTTCCTCTAGGAACTTGAAGATAAAATAAGACCAGGACGACTCCGTGATAATGATAGATATTTTTCCGATGGCAGTAGATCAACATTTTATCTTAATGGTGGAAGAATTAACCGAGAAACTCCAATTAAGATCAGAATATCCTTTATAAGCTGTTATCTATGAACAAAATCATTATAATGGGAGTATATTGTCAATGAGCCAACAAGCTTTGGTTAAGAAAAAAGTAACATTTTTCACGACGATGGCACGTTCCAAAAAGTGAGGTGGTCATGGCATGGTACTCTTCATAAACACTTTAAATACACATGTATGGTATGGTAAATCCTGGAATCTACTGGATTATATATCATCATCATCATAGCGCAGCCACTAACAGTCCACTACAGAACTATGGGCCTCTTCAATATCCATTCATAGGAAAGGGGTTACATCCATTTCGTCTGTATCATACATTCACCTCCTCATTCGCTCGATATTGAAGGTAGCGGATTATATATACTGGAAATTATTTATCCAAAATTGTATTATCGCTTTGAATACTTTTATAGAGGTGATTTTATTTTGGCTAAAAGTTTATTTTTCTCTGGAGATCCAGGTTTATACTGTTCACCATCTTTTATCTGCTTGGAAAAATTCGTCCTTTTACACAGGGGCGTCAAATAACTTTTGTAATAAAGGATTTCGCCTCGATTATTTTTATACTTGTATTGTTTTGAGCTCTAAGTAGTCTCGCGACTAAGCGGGTAGGCTAGTAGTTTGATTTTCATCAGTTCAATCTGCAAGAGAAATGGCTGATGATCACATTTTTAAAACCTATATTCACTATGAAAAACCATGTCAAAACAATTGACAATAGGGATTTGCTAAAAGCCACCTGAAACTAAGCTAAATCTTGTATTTTAAAAAAAATCTTGCTTATTAGAAAATCCTTTAAATAACGATTCGGCTCCAATGAGAAATGCTTCCTTAATTAGTTTCCATTCTAAAAATAATCAAATAGCGGTCACTGTAGACTATTTAGAGTATGTATTACTACATCTAGCAATATTTTACGAACTTAAATAGCTCTCCAGATTGGGATCCCTTACGATAAATTAATTGTATCATTCATCCAAGGATATACACGTTCAGATAAAAAGTAGCAGGAAAAGGGCATCCCCTTGTTCGACACAATATTCAGTCATTTCTTTGCGTAAACATAAACAATACACATGAAATTGATTCATTATATCATTCATATATAAGTCGATAAATTTGGATTAACGATGTACGCAAGATACTCTCTCCGTCTCTGTCTGTTGTTCTGAATTACTGGAATTCGTGGTTCTTTCAGGGGTTAACGCGTATCCTCGATATCCTCATTAACTTACTCGGGATTCCCATCTCCAACATGAGCCTCAAGAGCTTTTAACAGTTAAATGCTGTCGTACACCCTAAGCACCACAAATAAATAGTTCTCATTCATTTCACGCATATAATAATTTCAAAATCATTTTGTGTCTTTCACATAGCGTGACTGAAATAATAATAAATAAATAATTACAAAGACGAGATGTATAATTAGGATACGGAATCATAAAACTAAAATTTTTTTTAGATAAAGTACCACTCTAAATATATAATTGGAACAACCAAAAATGAGATCTTCTCGTAAAACTATTATCAAAATATAAGTTTTTTCTCAATAACTCTAAATTTTAATGAATTATTATTATTGTTTTCATCACATATATTTATAAATAACAGTCGTTTTGTATGGTTATTGGAACTAATAACAACATCGACAAACGTAGAGCAAATTAAACTTATGTTCGTATGACTTTGTCATCCTCTTTTTTTATGCGAATACAGTAGAATCTCCATTATCCGGACTAATTGGGGATGATAACGAAAAATCCGGATAATCGAAAAAAATCATAACTGACAGGGAAAGACAGGAAAAGTATGAATAATTTTCATTCTTCTAGATTTATAAGATATATAAGATGTCCTGATGTACATTCTTCTTGCTTCTCAATCCATTTCATGGCGACATCTAAACACTGAAAAGCTTCAGAATGTGTAGGACCAATATCTCCTCTTTGGCAAATATCTTCTTCGTCATCTGGGTCTTGTTTTTCTGATGCAGATATTTCATCAATCATTTCCTCATCATTCAAAATTTTAAATCCAGACTCGTTTGCATTGTAATTTAATCACTCGATTACAATCGTTTGCGTATTAAAGACTGGTGATCTAATTTTTGTTGTACACAAAATGCAAGATATTTTACAGTCAATGTTCATCAAATCGGTCAAACAAAAGGCGATGGATTTCCCTCTTTATGTGGCGATCTCCAAATAGTCGACGATAATGTAGATAAAGTTAATCACCAAGATTCCCAACACTTAAGCGACAACAGCACAAAGCAGACGATTTCGAAATCATTAAAATAATCCTAAATCCTTAACAAATACGTAAAAAATCACTCCGTTAGAAATTTTTACTAAGAAAAAAAAAATTAAAAACAATAAATCCACAGGATTCGAGGAAATTGATAATACAATAATTAAAAACTTCCCACAAAAGTTTTCAATGCTTGCATGCAAATCGGTTATTATCCCACTTTATGGAAATTTGCAAAGGTAATTCCGATTCCAAAATCAGTAAAAAAAAATGATCCATCCCGAAAACTATAGACCGATCATTCTACTGTCCGCACTTAATAAACTCTTTATCTATAGTTTAAAACTAAGACTTCAATATATGAATTGCTGGACTTAAGTATATATTAATGTACTCATATAAAATTGTTATTTTTACTATACACCTGATGATATTGGAGCATATGCGCCATTAAATGAACCGGAAAAAAAATTGCAATACGTCACGTATAGTGAATCTAATCCCGAGTCAAAATTTCGGGATTTCATCAAACAATCCCGGGACCAGTCCTGGGATTCCGGGATTGAACTGAAAATTGAACTTGGAAAATACTGAAAAATTCAAATATTATTTTGAAAATATGCCCGAAGTAACATTAACCTTTAGTGTTTCGTAATTTACTCTGGATCTGATTTTGGAAGTCAGGCAACTTACTGCTGAAAATGCACGCTCAGCTTCCACACTCGTTGGAGGTATCGTCATCAAATATTTAAACGCTAGTTTGAGTTGATGACCGTGTGAGCACCTATTTTCGTATAATGCCATCAATGTGACTGATAAAATTCCTTTATGCTGAGACACGGACTAAAACTCGCAAAATTCCCGATTTCCCAATTTCCCGACAAATTATTTATTTCCGTCGCTGCAGATGAATACTTATATACTATATTACTTTGATGTAATTCTTAATTATATTACGGAAAAATACAAAAATTCTGAACACCGTATCGTATATTATATTTCATATCGATATTCCCATTATTCGTCGAGGTGTAGTAAATACATCACCGGTAGGGAAAGGTCAATATAACCATTTGAAAACCATATATGTACTACATATATGTTTACATAGATTAGACAGTTACTACCCCTAGGTGACACTTAAGTTCGCCAATTAGTAGTTACGCCACTGTTTCCAAGCGTCCAGATTTCGTCGGGAATGTCTCGATTTAGTAGCCTTCAGCGTGCTGGTGAGGTGTACGATTTCTTTTAGATAAAAATTTCAATCCCGAAATTTTCGGGATTACGTTTTCTGATCCCGGGATTCTTAAGTACGTAAAATTGTCCGGGATCTCCAGTCACGTACGTGAACAAAAATGAACACAATTTTCCACGTGCAAATCGATAAATTGTATTTTTATTTTGAAGAATCTGGATAATCGATGATCCGGATAATCGAGGTTCGGATAATGGAGGTTCTACTGTATTCGGAAAAATATCGACGTTTTTTGACTTTCTTCTGATATTTTTAGAATAATTTTCGCTGGGTTTTGGCAATAAATCTGTTATATTTTTGCGTAAATTACACTTCAAAGTTAATGCAGCTAATCTCTTTTCCATCCAAGGTAATGATGATTACTGTTTTTTTTTTCATTATTTTCAATCATATTTTGCAATGTAATTTATGTAGGAATTAATATAAGCCATGTTTAGAATGCCATAACACACAGTACTACATAACATTGAGGAGCAAATCGAAGTTGTCAACCCCTCATTTTATTTTGTTATAGAATAATATCAATTGCGGTATTCTGATCTACTGTTTGGATTTGAATATCCTCTTCGAATACCTCATCCTCCGAAGCATTATCAGAATCTTTTGGAGTATAATCATCTTCATTTTGTAAAATATTTAGTCGCCGGGATGATGATATTGTCCTTTATTTATACCTCTACCTAAAATAAAGTTACTCAAAAAAAGTCATAAAAGCTATAGCTATACAAATCATACGTCGAAATGACGTGTATTATATTAATAATATCAAAATGGCGGTATGTACTTACCAATGTAATACAACCATTCCTCGATAGCTCCTGGCGGCGACTTAGGTGATTCGAAACCACAAAGTGCTAATCTCACGCGTTAAAAAAATATGTATTAACAACGTTTTTCAGCGTACACGTCGTTTTAACGTAAATTTTGTAGTTTAGGGTTAACACATCGGGGATAATTAGGCACATTTTCAGTTGATGGTTGATGGGTTTCTCTTGTACGCCGATGATATGTTTATGAGGTCACAAAGACAAAGTGCAAACGGTCTTCCTGGTGTTATGATATGGTATGAGACGTGCTGCCGTTTCTTGGCCCCGGGGGCGAATTTTTCTCGGCCGTTGTTTCCGTTTTGGATTTTTCCTGTTTGGCTTTATGCACATTTCAAATTTGTGTGGCAGCTGGAATGATGACGAAAAACACATGAAAAAATAGTAGCGGCTTAAGCGTTTTATCGCGTGGTTGAGCCGGCGTCATTTTCGGCGGCGAATGTTTACTTTGGCCGTCGGCCGCAGACAGCCCACTCCTAAATATTTCGTTTCGCTTGAGGCGCGCGACTCTATATACTCGCCGGTACCAGGTGCGCCAAATAGTTCGCCGCTCCATTTATACGCGCCCGTCTGCGGTTGCCGACGACCAACACTTCTTTGCCCGGAAAAACTATTTTTTTATTGTTGTTACGACTGCGGTAGTTGTGGAGGAGCTTCGTACGATGTTTGTTCCATATTCAAAGATTGACATCCGGTACTAAAATCAGAACGGAGAAAGCTCCTAGTTCCCCAAACTGTCATACCAACCCTAACAATTGTCACAAGAATAAGTATGTACATTTATACACAAATGCTCGCCTTATCGAAGACAATCTATAACAACGTCAAAAAAAAATTGATACAGACAGGATTTCTTTTGCTCATAAACAACTTCAAGTATATCGACCTCGAGATGATTATAAAAAGCTGTTGAAACTTTCTATCATTTACATAGGAGGAATTTCTGAAAAAAGAGTTTCCTTTAGGAGGTCTGCTGGTCTTCATCGTACTGAATGGAAGGCTAAAGCCATGTATTGTGTGAAGATTTTCCAATTTAAGCCGACGAAAAAAGAAGAGGAAAGAGTGAAATATGCATGCATTTTCATAGTAATAATATGTATAAAATACTAGTTTCAACCCTCTGTTGGATATTCAGCACCCAAAAATGACTTACAATAATTGAAAGACCTTGCATCCTTTGAAAGTATAAACCAAACACTGGCCATTAATTGTTGGAAGCGTTGGTGTTAGGGAATCCAATCCCGGGATCCCGGGATCCCGGACGGTTTTAGGTACTTAAGAATCCCGGGATTAGAAAACGTAATCCCGAAAATCCCGGGATTGAAATTTTTATCTAACAGAAATTGTACACCTCACCAACACGATGAAGGCTACTAAATCGAGACATTCCCGACGAAATCTGGACGCTTGGAAACAGTGGCGTAACTACTAATTGGCGAACTTAAGTGTCACCTAGGGGTAGTAACTGTTTAATCTATGTATACATATATGTAGTACCGGTGATGTATTTACTACACCTCGACGAATAATGGTAATATCGATATGAAATATAATAGATACGGGGTTCAGAATTTTTGTATTTCTCCGTAATATAATTACACATCACATCAAAGTATTATAGTATATAAATATTTATCTGCAGCGACGGAAATAAATAATTTGTCGGGAAATTGGAAAAACGGGAATTATGCGATTTTTAGTCCGTGTCTCAGCATATAGAAATTTTTTTAGTCACATTGATACCTCCAACGAGTGTGGAAGCTGAGCGTGCATTTTCAGCAGCAAATTGTCTGACTTCCAAAATCAAATCCAGACTAAATGACGAAACGCTAATGTTTAATGTTAATGTTACTTCGGGCATATTTTCAAAATAATATTTGAATTTTTTAGTGTTTTATTTATCTATTTTTGAATTGTATTTTTATCTTTTCTTAAATAAATAAAATTCTTTGGCCTTCAAGTGATTTTTTATATTGAACAAATGGACTTATTAGTAATTTTTGATAAAATTCATCAAGGTCATGTCTTAAAATATTGAAAATCCCAATCCCGGGATCCCGGGACTGGTCCCGGGATTGTATAATGAAATCCCGGGATTGAAATTTTGGTTCGGGATTGGATCGGAGTTGGTGTCTTTTGCTTTTTTTAACGACGAACTTTCAGTTCAAGATAAGAAAAATAAGATAGATGCACTAAGAACGAAGATTGCCCAAAAAGAAAAAGCATTGATGTCGAACAAATCACCTATAAAAGATTTTGTGACTAGCAACTCTTTACGATTTTTCAGAGACTGGATATCTCATCACAGTTTTTGAATAAAGATGTTGACCTTGGAAGAATGAATCTGATTTTGAGGCTGCAAAAGATATCGTCCATTCTATGCGAGTAGTGAATTATATTACTGTGCGTGGTTGAAACCAGTTTAGACGGTTTAAAAAATCGATTTTTTTTTATTTTATAAATTATTAGTAAAACTATTCAAGAATATGTTTTCAAAGTTTCACAACAAAATTCCGATTTTTTCCAATGTTATGAGCACTACAGTGAACGCAAATCGATGCTGGAACACGCGACAATTAGTACGGAGTACTTTCAAACTTGGAATTATCAATATTTTTTTTAAATTTTAGCTTCCAAATATATCGTCGCCTGTTTGCATGCAGGATCTTTCAGGAGTTTCTTATCTTCTTGTCATAATCTTCAGCATTCATTACAACGGTAACGTTGCCTTTGTCTGCTGGTATGTCTTTGATATTTTTCAAATTATTTAGATGCATAATTTTCTTCTTTGTTAAAATGGCTGACAAAGCGAAGAACTTTCGCTACATCGCTTAATTTATAAATTGCATCCCGAGCCAAATTTTCATTCAATTTTAATTTCAACAAATTGCACTAGAAGAATAAAACGGCAAAAGTGTAACCAACCCTTAAGTATCTCACGTCTTTATGATCCAAAATAGTTTTGAATGAATGATGCAATTAATGCTGCTTGCATATCACACAACTTAAAGCAGATTGCAAAAATTATGACCGTCCAGGACGAATATAAAGCGACAATATCAACTTCATTCCGTTGTAGCCGCCAAATTTATTACATTGTTTACCATAAGACAAATTCCATTCGGACTTTACACAATTTAGGCGGAACCCATAGCACTACGTTTTTTCACGATTAGTACCATAATTCGGTACAAGTGGTAGTAATACCTCTTCACAGGGTTAATTTCTATCAAAAGTATCATATCAAGCGTCGTTATTGACCCTATAAATACCGCAATTTATAACTTGCCTGGATATGATTGCCTGGATATGATTGCCTGGATATGATTGCCATGGATTAACCATGCATGGATATTTTTTTATAGAGTTTACGCATTCAAATGTCAGCCTACCTGAAATATACCTTTTTCAGAGGGCCGCTTTTTTATTACTCATTGTTCTAATTTCTTGACATCAAATTTTATTTTCAAAATCAGTTCTCCGTTCTATATATATATATATTCTTCCGTTCTATAGGAATAACTGCTGTTATTATTCCTTGCTGTTATTCTGGCAGTTATTCTTTGACAATGAACCCGATAGATGGTTCGAAATATCGGAATTTAAAAATAACTTAAACGCAATTAAATACCCGGTTTTTTCTGAATTAAAATTATATATATAGGATTTATGATTGACACGATTCATGTTTATATGTATTATTTTAATAACTTTAAAAAACAGGCATCCGATCGCGTTAAGTAATTTTTTGAGAGTTAAAGTAAACATTCAAATTTACTTCTTTCCGGTATTGATTTTTTGTTTACAACTCTTTTATCTGTGGTTCCATTTGGAAATGTATTTGTATTTGCCAAATTTTTCATATATTAATTTTCTAGATCATCCTGTACATCGAATAATATGTATATATTTCCAACGACAGTCAGTAGTGTATTTTTGTATTTCGGACCTTGAACGATTGACATATTTTAGATAGCCAGCTTAATTTTTTAAATTTACGGGATGCCCCCTCAATAAATATAACACTAAATAAATCACGCTAAATCTGTACAGGCGGGTTCAAAAAATATATTCACTCCGCCGGATAGATAATTGACGGTCGAAAGCCAAAATTGATTTCGAAAATCCATTATTGAAATTACAATTTTTTTCTTCTTCATAGAAGCTATAAAACGGATGTTTATGATTTATGTCAAATCTATCAAATTATCAGAATATGATTTGTTATTTGTCTAAATATTAACAAATATCGAGATTTAGGCAGTTTCATCCATCAGCTAAGTTGCGAAATTAGATTAGTGGGAAATATTTTATTTATATAATAAAACTGAGATTAATTCGCTTAAATAAAAATATTGCCATATTGCCATTTTAGCTCAATCAATTTTATCAAGTTAATATTGATAAAATAGAACTAGAATTAAACATTGATATTGTTGTAGATTGATTTATTGAAAATATTAACGTCTGAAAAACAGCTTAAATGTTTAAGTTTAAATTGAATGTTTGAATGTTTTAATACAAGTGCACAGTGTCTGAATGCGCATCATAATTTAAAATTAAATCTGGACTTTTTTTAAATTATTCATAAATTATAATATCCAGTCGTATTTGAGAATCCTCAGCATCCTCGAGGATCTCTCCGGCTTCAACTAGTCGTTTTTCTTTGGCGGTCCGTCGCGTCGCCCAGACTTTTCTTGTGTTTTGATAAGAAATCCACGTGGACGGCGCCAACATTTCGTAGATCCATTCGGAACCCGAATAACTCACGAAACCACTCATATATCACTTGCGCCATTTTTTATGATCCTCAAATTTAAATATGCGATGATCTAAATCGCGGTTTATCGTCGTCTGATGAGTATTCTGATACTCATCACAATACTGCACCAAAATAACCAGCATCTCGATGGTAAATATGTGTCAATGAACCTGATTATGAGAAGCCTCAAGTTTATTAATAGATTGAAGTTAGACAGACTAGCAGCTAGTTTTGTTGAAAATATACTCCTTCATTTGAAAATTAAATTAATATATTTTTCCTTTGAATCTAGTATGCAATTCAAATTGTATTTCATTATGTGTTTATGATCATAGGTACATTATTTATATACTTCAAACTTTATTAAAACATCACTTTGAACAAAATTTAATACTGATTAAATTTAAAGTGGCATAAGTCTAGGGAATCCAATCCCGGGATCCCGAAGAGTTTTAGGAGGTCATGAATCCCGGGATTTGTAAACGTAAAACAAACTACTAATTGGCGACTTTAGACGACGCCTAGGGGCAGTAACTATCTAATCTATGTATACATATATACAGTACATTTTTTTTTCAAATTGTTATATTAACCTTTCCCTACCGATGATGTATTTACTACACCTTGACTCTAATAATGGGAATAACGATATAAAATATAATAGATACCGGGTTCAGAATTCTTGTATTTCTCTGTAATATAATTACAAATCACATAAAAGTATTTAACTATAATATTTGATATTTTTAGTGTTTTATTTATCTATTTTTTTTAATTTAATTTTTATATTTTCTCAAATAAATAAAATTCTTTCGCCTTCAAGTTATTTTTTACATTAAACAAATAAACTTATTAGTCATTTTTGATCAAATTTATCTCGATCCCAAGATGGTCTAATGCAATCCCGGGATCGAAATTTTGGCTCAGGATTGGATTCCCTACATAAGTCTGTCTACATTTGACGATTGCACAAATATATGTATGTATGTACAAATATAATATGTAGCCTGAAAAGATTTTCGTTTTTTAAATGTTGAATGCTCATATTTTAAAAATATTATTGCAAAATGTGATTTTCATTTTTAGATATAACCTCTCTCCACCTATCTGATAACGTTTTAGTGCCTTTGTCATAAAACGTCACGGGTTTGAACGAAAATATTCTAAAAATCCATTTTTGATCACATCGTTTGTTTTACAATTCTTTCCATTCAAATAATACTGCATAGATCTAAAAAGATGGAAATTCGCCGGAGCGATGTCTAGAGAATAAGAAGGATGTCGAATTGTCTTCCATCTAAGGCTGTTCATTTTTTCTCCGTATGAGGGCGAACATTATCATGCTGTAAAAACACGTTTGAAAAAATGTCGTTTTTTCTGTATTTTCGCCACTAAACGATCTAATTGTTAATTATTATGGTATTGCATTTATTTTTTGTTTAGGTTTAAGTGTTTCAATTAATGATACCCATGTAGTCCCACCAAACAAACAAAATAAGTTTTCTGTTGTCAGGCCGGGCTTAGGGGTCGATTTTGCTACTTGACCCTTGGATAGCCATTGATTTTCGCATCCATAATTAGAGTAAATAACCCATTTATCATCTCAAGTTATTAAGATGCCTAAAAACGGCATTTCGGATTCCATTTTTAGAAGTTGTCCGCATCCATTAATGCGATCGCCCAAGTTCTCTTCGCTTAGATCGTGCGGCACTCATCTTTGTCGCCACACCTTTTTTTTCAGATTTCTTTGAATACTCGACTATGAGTATCTGGGTAACGTGGGGGGAAACTACAAGAAACTTTCGGGAAAAAAGAGTAATAATATTCGACCAATGACTCACTCTAGAGCGTTTTCCGACCAAGGTTAAAACGTAATTCGTCAGCAATAAGGGCTATGCGTATATCCTATTTCGTTTTATATACACAAGCTCGATTTCGTCGCATCCTTTAAATATTCAGCTTTGATGTTGAAACCGCTCCGATTTATTATGATTAAATCGATTTAAAATATTGACATAATGTGTCGGTCTTTTAGTTCATTTGATTCAAGTCAAATCATAATTACTAATTATCACCTAACTTTCTTCTCGCCGACGTTACGAATCTATTGGGGCAGTCGTGGGTCATCGAAAGCTCATGCTGAGGATACTTAACAGAGGGATTGCTGGTGCTGTTGAAAGAGAGGAAAGTGCAGAGCCGGTGCGACGAAGATAACTGGGCCCCGATATTTGGCGGAGGGGTTGCGTACCACGTTACAATACTTTGTCTGTTAATTATGATTATCCGGATTTTCGTTATCCAGACTACTTTCAACCCCAATCAGTCCGGATAATCGAGGTTCTACTATATAAAATTTATACATCCACGATGATATTGAAACACGTATTCATTAATAGCGTTTGGGATAAATTCGTAGAAAATATTCTGATTATACAAGATAAATTATTTGTCTATTGATATTCACTGGGCTTATGGTCCAATGGTTGATTAAATTGCTCATTAGACATTTGGTCACTCTCAATGTCGCTTCATTCATCGTGTTTATTTAAGCAACGAAATTCACCGGAATCAACATAAATTGAAACAATTTTCAACGATTGTATGTGTACCATACGCATCGTTCGTTGACAACAATGAGGTTCAAAAAATTGAACAACGCAATCCTCATCACCCCAGGCGGTTAACAAAACGGCGGTGTGACCAACTTTGGGCCACCCCAAATCAATTAAAATCGCATTGACGTAAGAGCACTACCCGACCAATTTAAGGGATGTGACAAAAAAATCTTTGATCATATCAATGATTTATTTGTAACCATCACATAATCTATAAAAAAAATCTATATGCAAAATGCAATAGAACCCCCCCCCCCTTATGAAAAGTTTACATTTAAAAATAAATCTATGAATAATTCGACATGATGGAAAGCGTCTCAAATTGAATTAGATTGTTGCGTTTCAACCCCTCGCCATCGCAAAGGAGAAATCCTCAAAAAGAGAGGGAAAAATTAAAACATGGTGAACTTTTAATATTCAAATTTATTTACCATTTTATGATACGGCAACGATCACGATGAAGAGGTTTCCAGAAGATTAGACCTAGCGCGAAATTAACACATAGCGGGAAATGAGGTTTTCACGCAAACAATTAATACCGCCAGTCAGCAAAGCACCCCAGAAAAGAATAGACAGTCCGTTCGCCCTGCAACCCTTAGGATCGGTTGCAAGGTCCGAACAGCATAAAAATCTAACAATTGTAATTATTTTACTAAAATCTAGTAATCGTAATTATTTTACTGGCTTCAAAGCGACTCTCAGCTTGAATCGTCCTGCTGGCAGTTCATCAACTAACCTGCAGGATAAAAAAGTGCAGTTTTTAATCCGGCTATTGTGTGGAGCTTTATCTGCAACATTTAAAGCGCGGGCAGCGGTCCCAACAATAGCAACCCCTGGATTAGCGCCGCTCCGGCCGCAGCACAATGCAGACTTATTTCACGCATCCGGCGGCCAATTGTGCCTTCATAGACTTGTTTACATTGCCATCTTATTGAGCGATGGGAACAAATCATTATCTGGTTACTCTTTGTGTGCCATTTTTTGTGGAGCTTTGAAAGACCAAAATCAAAAAACGGATCTTCCGAGAGTCGAGGGTTGAACCAATTTTAAATTGCGTATGTCTATCATCTGTCTGTCTCCATTTATGTTTACATAGACGGAGACACGAGGAAAGTGAAAACATCGTCACAACACATACAATATACAGTAGAACCTCGATTATCCGAACTAATTGGGGATGAAAGTAGTCCAGATAATAAAAATCCGGATAATCGAAAATATTCATAATTGGCAGGGAAAGTACGAATTATTTTTATTTGTCTTTATTTACATCATCATACACATATAATATTATATTTTTTAATAAAAAAAATCAATGATCGATTTTGGGTTAAGCTTAAGCTCTTCTTTAGGAAGATGTCAAATCACGAATACTCTTAAGATATACATACAAGTTGTCCTGAATTACACTCTTCTTGGTTGGTTCTCGAGCTATTTCATGGTGACATCTAAACACTGAAAAGCTACAAAAAGTTGTCGGACCAATATCTCCACCTTCGCAAATCTCTTATTCGTCTTCTCGATCTTGTTCTTCTGAGGCAGATATTTCTTTGATTATTTCCTCATCATTCAAAATTTGGAATCCAGAATCGTTTCCATCTCAATTTAACCACACGATTACATCTTCGTCGCATTCAACATATAGAAATTTGTGCTATTGCTTCCGAAATGTCTCCTATATTAGGTTCTATCAACTTAATAATGGTATTTTTAAAATTTTATTTCATGATATTTCAAAGTTGACGCATCTAAAGAATCTCAACTATATGCTGACTGTTTCTTTATTATTTTCGTCTGCTAGCAATAATCGTAAAAGGATCTTATTTCTATGTCATCATCATCATACTGCAGCCACTAATAGTCCTCTGCAGAACTATAGGAAGGGGTTACATCCATCACGTCTATATCAAACATTCATCTCCTTGTTCGCTCGATATTGAAGGTAGCATTACGAATGCTCACCCAGCGGGTATCCTGAATGAACGTGGGTGTGTGGGAGTATTGTAAAAACTGAGTAGTTTTCTTCGCGAGAGACAATGGAAAACTACTCTAATCGACCTTTTTTATTCTACTGGAAAAGTCTTTCTGGAATGCAAAGAGTCCAGCTCGTTCTTTCCTCGTTAGGGTGTTGCCGCTTAATCTCGGATCTCATCGCCCACGTGTAACTTCGAGCGTATTCGAGCCTAAGTGCTTTCTTATTTCAGTTTTACCCTCTTAGTTAGTCGATTTCAAAATGATATAGGCAACGGAAGACAATGCTGTTAATATTGCAAAGTGCAATTCTTCATATACCTCTCCCCAAGACCGTCTATTTGATCTTGTTCTTGTTCTGTTCCTAAAACTACTTGGTTTCGAAACGGTAAAATTCATCGTGCTCCATATTGTTACAGATAGCGAGTGTCAAGCAAGACATGATTTGTAAAAGCAGCAATGAATAGTAGTTTAACTGAGTATCAGCTTGATGTTAAAGGAATATTTAATCTGTAAATAAGTACTAGTCAAGTGGCCAATAATTAAAATAAATAAAATCGTATAAGCATAGTGGTTAGGAATAATCAAAAACATAGATGATTTCTATATAAACGTTTGAATGTTTCTATTACACCCTGATCCATCTCTTTTTGTATTGTATTTGTATTTTTAAAAAATCTGTGGTTCTTTGATTTTCCAATGACAAGCAGTGGTAGTCTATAACATTTTCTAAGCATTTTTTTCAATTTGAACCGGTCTCATCAGCATTGTATATAAACTCTTCGTCGAATTCTTCCATCTCTGCAATAATCGTCAATGTGTCAATGATTGTGTTTGCTGAAGGTGTGTCATCAGAAAGGTTTTCCCCGTGAATTCCCTTATACCATGCCGTCCTTAACCTATCAAACCAGTCCGAACTTGCTTTGAAGGTGGAATCTCCATTTAATTTTGTATTGAAAAATATTGATCACACAATAATGAACCAGATATTGACTGCCCAGTTGATCGTTTTTGTATGAACCACATAAAATACGCTAATCAGCTTCTGTATTTCCTGATTTTTTCATAACTTTTCCCTCTAATCATCTATCTTCTGATATTTAACAATTGGTCCACTTCGTAATTTGTAGCAAAAATATTTATGCTTTCATAAATATTTCATAAAAATATACTAATTTCCTTAAATGCAGACCTGCGATTCCACTAGCCTCAAGAAGCAATTACATCCGATTTTCTTTTTGCATGCGGGATACATTCCAAGGGCTGCCGTGCTTAAAAAAGACAAGGGGTAAAAATATGAAATTGTCAAACTCAAATAGATATTATGGGTTTATTATTTATATAGACATAAAGTTATGTTTATAAATCACACGAAATACATAATTAAAGAAGTTATAAATGTACAAATTTTTCGATTAAAATCTAGATAATGACGTATCGTTTTTTCGGCCTGTAACATATCGTCTTTGACGCAATATAGAATATATGAATAAATTGTTTTTAATGATTTTATCCGCATTAAAGCGAAAAAAATGTACATATATGCGCCAAAATATCCCATGCAAAAAGAGGATGGAGTGTGTGCTAAAATCCGAATTTAAAATTCACTTCCAGCCCCTCCTTAATTGATATCAAAATACATAAGAATTTCTTATTAAAATTACACATCTGCTTTATTTCAAATATTCAAAAATGGCAGTGTTTAAAATGTGTCCATACTTTTCTTTGAAGTGGTGAAGTTCTTTTTATTAATTTTGATTGATTACGCCCAGAAGCGTATGCTATTATTAGATGATTGAATTGTAAATTAGGTACATGATTTTATTTATGGTTACATGGAACTGAATGTACTTTATTAAAAATGCACTTTTTATCGAAATAAGTGCTTACATTTTTATGGTTGCTCGCGTAATGCATAAGCTCTTCCAACGCGTTCTCTTGTAAACGTTTAAAACTATTAAAACGATTAAGATCGTGAACACTTTAGTTTAAGTTTAAGTTTAGTTTAATATATATAATATATAAGCACAATATTGCAACAAATTACATGAAAAAGAAATATATTTTTTAATGTGTTTGTAAAATGCAAAAAGTGACTTTTTGATTTGTTATTCATATATATATCAGATTCAGTTATTCATTCAATTAGTTAATCGTTCTTTATAAAATTTATATTTGAATTGTATTTTTAATACTGTAATTGGGAATAATTCTTCTTCGAAATATAAATCTACCACGATATATAGCAACTTTTAATAAAAAAAAATTATGAATAATATTATCGAAGCTACAGTTTGAAATGAAAACTTTCAAGGAGAATATATTGTGTCCTAATGATTCCTACTGATATGCTATTTGAATTGAAATGTGTGCAGTTTCCGGTGCGAGCATCAACAAAGCATAGGAACACACAGGGTATGCGTGCATTCTTCTCACATGGATAGCCGTATATGGGCTGCTCGCGCCCAAATCATTTATTACCAAACGGTACGCACCGCACGAAAAAATATTGTGTATCCAAAAGTACGGCATAAGCACGATCTTTGTAGATTTGAATTCTTATTTTACTTCTCAAATAATTACCAAGTGTAATTGTAAACCCTTTTTTAGCGAAATTAAAAATATAAGAAAGCACTTCAATAAATAGAATCAAAACATAAAAACTTTCTTTCTTTGTGTTGCATTGCAACGCATGCCGGGTAATCACCAGTGTTAAATAAAATTGTATTTTTTCGCATATTACAAAATATTTGTGCCTATAGGTAGTTCCGCCATTAAGTGGTCGGGCTAGTAACTCAATGAACATAGGTTTAAATTTACAGGAGGTGACAAAAAGTGGCAATGTATCGATTCGTCGAAATGTAATCGAATAAAATTAATGGTAATAATTTCCTAGTATGGACATTACATAATATATACTACAAATGCGTATTTTATTTTTAAACTACCCTTCTCTATAATATTATGTACGTTTTATTTATTCATTGGATCGTTTAATTCGATTGAACAATTCTAGAGTAAGTTACTTTATGCAAATACCAATCATTCGTTATCCGTCCAAATTTTCATCCAATGGAATCAATTTTTGAAAAGTTCTAAAGATTAATAATAAAGTTAGGTCGTTGCAGGGCTTGCTTTAAAATAGAATAATATTAATCCGGGTAACGTATATCGTAACCACCGATATGAGAGCCTAATTGAAAAAACAGCAAACACAATGGGTTCATATGTCGGATGGGCGCGTGTGCCCACTGATAGCAGCCGCCACATACAAACGCCCTACTCCACCCCCAGCGCCCCAAGCGCCTGTACTCTGGAACCGCCCTGAATTTTCTCTAAACCTACTCCAACCCCCTGATAATCACCCACCCGCAGGATCGATCCGCTTCCATTTTGATACACTCGCAACGCTCCCTTTTTGCATTCGCCACACGGCCCTAGCCTCGAGGCAATTGAGCTTAATGCTTACCCAGCTAGCTCCCGCTAAACTAATATCAGCAAATTAATGAATAAGTCTTGACAATTTTAAAAATTACCCTGTTAGTTAAGCGATGATTGTCTCAGTTAATGCTATTTACAACCATTCAATACATGATTTCAAAAATCATTAAATACAACATCATCGCCGTTCAATAGCGTTTTTTTTTTATCACAGAATCGATAAACTTACAAAGATCAATCTTATATTTATTTTATTACAAAAGTATTTTATTACGATGATTATTATATTCAAGTTAATTTATAGTAAATTAAATTTAGACGATCTTATTCCTAAGCAATCGAAACACATCGCTCACGCTGACGTTAGTCCCGACGGTATCCAGAAAAATAAATTATCCCTAGTTGGATTACAACCAATATTCCCAACATTTTTGAGCGAGTACTTTAATAATTGAGTATTCAAAGCTTGGAAGCTCAGTCAAATTATCAATATCAGTATCAGGAAGTTGTTTGTTATTCAAACAAATTTATCATACACCGTAAAAAGCATTTAGTTCTAACTAAAAAATGAAAATACACATATAATGTTGTTTTATTAAAACTACCTTAAGTTTTACAAGATCTAAACAGTCAGATCAACGAGCCTGAAAGAACAAAATTACTTTAACATTTATATTCATATAAGACTTTCTAAAATAGTATTTCCCAACCTTTTTACATCTACGGATCGGTAACAAAAGGGGGGAAAATGCCAGTCTAATACTGAAATAATAATAGTTATTTATGTAATATTTTTTTAATTATATATTTGGACAGATGGACAAAATTAACCAATTAATGCTAAATCTGCTGTTATATCTTTGCTAATATATTGGATATTCTTGGCTGCAGTGCGATTGTTTCGATTTTTACATACTACATAAAATGCTTTTTCGCATGAATAGGTTATTGAAAATTACATTAATATATTTATGGCTTTACAGCTTAAAGATGGATGTCAACGTTGGCAGCAATTAAAAATTCTTGCAAAAGCTAAATTTCTAAATCCTCCTCTTGTACGCGACAATCCCAAGGACCATCTTATTTTTAAATGCATTGACCTTATTTCTCAGTTTAATAATATTTGTACAAAACTCCTGGAGAGAAAGGTTAAGGTCATTAAGTAGACTAAATATGTCCGCTATATATGCAAGTTTACTCGTTCATTCCTAGTCCAAAGTATGGTGTAGTAAGGCCGAGTTTCTCTCTCATAAAATGTTTTGAAGAGACTTGTCACTGGAGATGAAAGTTGGATACTCTATGAGAATATCCAACGTAAACGGTCTCGGACCAAGTGTACAGAAGCTTTAACTGTAGCTAAACCTGATCTACATCAAAAAAAAGTTTTGCTATGCATTTGGTAGGACTGGAAGGGAGTAATTTATTATGAGCTACCTCAGCAAGGTGAAACGATCAATTCAACAAAATATTGTTTCCAACTAGACAATCTAAAAGATGCAATTGCCAGAAAACGGCCAAAATTAGCGAACAGACGAGACGTTGTTTTTCATCACGATAACGCCAGGCCTCATGTGTCTCTGCTCGTCAGAAATAAATTATTATCATTTGACTGGGATGTTTCACCTCATCCTCTATACTCTCCCGACATTGTCCCTTCAGATTATTATTTATTTCTTTCGTTGAAAAATTCTTTACGTGGTAAAAATTTTAGTTCAAAAAATGATATAAAAATGCACCTTGATCAATATTTTACCAACAAACCTGGGAAATTTTGGCAAGAAGGCATTATGAGGCTTCCGGAGAGATGGAGAAAGGTAATATAACAGAATGGATCATATATTATTCAATAAATTTTGATGTAACTTATGGGACACCCTAATATATATATATATATATATATATATTTGAGTTTTTTAGATTTACACGAGTCATATTTAAGATATTAATTCAGAAAAAAACCGGGTATTCGATCGCATTTAAGTAATTTTTATTCCGATATTTCGAACCACCTATCGGGTTCATAGTCAAGGAATAACTGTATTGTAGTGTTCTATATTGACATGAAAATATTAAATTAATAATGCGAATCAGATTTGGGACATGGATAACAACTTTCAGTTGGTTTTGGCGGGTAAAATGTGAAAGGCTTTTTTCTCACATTAGAATTCATCCAGGTTGATTATGGTGATTATGAAGATACCATATTTTATGTAAATGAATACGTCGAATAATATCCGAGCATAATTTGAGTTATTTTTATGACATTTTCATCAATGGTGGTCTCTTCGACTGTATGTCCGCACATTGAAGCTGCTTTGCTGACAGATCGTGTATATGTTGACGCCATTAATGCTTCATAAAATCCAATTGCTTTCATATGACGGGAATATCTATTTTGGCATAAATTTACAACGTTTGAGCATATATTTGAATATAAATAGTTTTGAGATTGTATGATCATTTAAATTCATTAATAAAGTCATTAATATTACATTATTAACGATCCTATCACAATGGTTTTTGAATCTTCTCCTATATGACAAATTGAGCTTATATCCATTATATACTGAATAGATTTGTTGGATTTGGACGCTTCCACGACAGTCATTTGATAATAATCCTCTTTTAGATTTCTCATTTATTAATGGAATTGATCACACTATTTTTACATAGCTGTCTAGTATGACAGCAGATAAAAACTGCGTGATATTGATTGATTGTAAAATAATTATATTTTATTGTCCAATAACTATAAACATAATAGCTCATTGCGCAATCATCAAGAAGCCAAAAAGAATATTTAACACGATAAAAAAGCTTTATTTAACTTCTTCAAAACAGGTCGTTACTCAATTTACTATAATACAAATAAATTCTTTATGTCTAAATATTGATGTTTCTCGTTGAATTTTTTACTACTTCAAAAAATATACTATCTAATAGTGAGTAGCCCAACGTAAAATATTTAAAAGCTTCCATTTCGCGATGGTTACATTTTTAGCTCGGCGTGTTTTAGTTATGAAAAACACTTTAAATAAATCTCAGGTACCTATTTATAGTATTATTTGTTTTTATGTTGAATATTTAACACATCTTATAGAGTGAAATGTGAAATTTCTGCTAAAAGATAACATCCGAATTTCGTATAAAAATAACAAACTGATGCGAAATTCGTAAGGATCCAAAAACGATATTAAACAAGCTATTACATATTTGAACGCTCTAATATAAAACAGCTTTTAAAATAAAGCTCCTCGTTATTGTGCTTTGAAAGAGAAGTAGGTGTATAGCTAATTGAAAATTGGCGCCAACGAATATGCCTCGGTTATGACTACGATTGCGATCATCGCAACATACATATTTATACTGTGACTACCAAACACATAACACTTAAAACACTTATACGTCAGCAGGCAAGATTTATCCAATATTTGATGCGGCTATTCTAAAACATTTTTTTCTTCTTTCAAGTACTGACTTAGAAACCTCCTGTATAAATTTTAGAAAGAGCGACCATTTATTTTTCTAAATCTTTAACGACTTCCTGAACAACTTTCACCCATTTTCGTCTTCTGTACTTTAGGATCTTGACATCAATATATGATCATTTTTCAGGCATGAATGCTATTAAAAACCATGTATAAACGGAGAGTATGTCACTTATACATATGGCAAAATTAATTTACATTTCCATCTCAGATTAGTGCAATGAATTGTTATTATTATAAAACCCATTATCATAAAATAGGCATCATTACACCAATATACTAATCCCTGTATAAACAGAGAGTGTTTAATTTTCATTCTACATTTTTTTAATTACAGTAGAAAAATATATTCACTGCTGTGTTATTATTATTGAGATAAAACTTCTTGTGAGCAAAACTTGATGTTTTCAATAAAGAAGATTTATTAGTCATGTTGCAATACATCACTGATATGAATATAAAATCTTGGCGAACGTCAGCTACTCAAAAGTTTACGTCAAATCAAATGATAACTGTTTGTTTTAAATTATTCATTTTAAAAATATCATCCATAGGTTCTACCCGAAAGTTTTATATTCAAAAAACCACCACATATCTCAGATAACGGATGAACTTAATATTAACCCTTTGAACTCCAATGTCGAGGTGGCCTAAACATGTTTTACTCCAGTCTCAATTACAATTATTTAGAGCTATTCTGATATTTTTATTTTTAGAAATATCGGAGCAATCATTCTATGATAGATACATTTCTCATTTTACGACAAACCACTGAATTTTTTCCGTTTATTTGTACAATATTATGAAAGCTTCACTGCTCAGACATTGATTAAACCAGGCCCAGAATAGTTCTGCACCTTTTCAATAATTTGTAATAGATAATTCCAGATTACATCAAAAATATAGTTGTGGTGGACACGGCTGACCATTTAGCCACATCTTACTGCTTTACGCGTAAACATTGAAATAGTGGAGAAAATTGTTTTGGTTTGGCGAATTTTAAAAATTCAAGTAAAAAATTGATCACTGTGCCTATATACGTATTCAATAAAGTGTCCTAATATCGAAAATCATTTTTATTCTAGGTAAAATACCATTTTTTCCCAATATATTACCATAAACATAATCTTAGGCAAATTCACTAAAACCGCTTGGAGTGCAACGGGCTAAGATTGCTAATGCATTATAAATGATTTATTTATTTGATGAAATACATAGTTTTCTATAAATCAGCGCTTCTTAAACTTATGTAGTCCGCGGACCCCCTCTTGGAGCAAAATTTCCTTCGCGGACACCCTTTTGAACAATTTTTTTTGTGAACCTCATCCCAACCCTTGTGACTTAATTTTTCAAACAAACAAACATTTCCTGGCCAAAATAGAGCTTCTTATAATGTTTTCTGTAAATAATTTCACGAAAATATTTTGTTCAACTACAGATAAATGTTTTTTTTATATCTTCGCGGACCCCCGGAAATGGCTTCGCGGACCCCTGTTTAAGAGCCGCTGCTGTAAATAATTCGACGAAAATATATTTTTCAAGTATAGATAAATATTTTGTTTATATTCTCGCGGACCCCCGGGAATCCGTGGACTCCAGTTTAAGAACCGCTGGTCTAGTGTGTTGACCTGATAAATAATGATACCATTCCTCCACGACTATAGACGTCCTTTTATCACATTGATCTGATCCAATTTCCAAAACCAACCCAATTTTTCATATAATAGTTACATTCAACATTCATCAGATAATGTAATATGATCTTGAATTATTTTGACAAGATTTAGTCAGCCTTAGGTGATAAAATTTTTTTTTTAGTGCATTGATTGTCATCTCGTCTCAGAATCATACTGAAAGATCAATCTGAAAAAAGTCAATGAGATAAAAATATGACAGTGAACTAAAAAAAGTTATTGATATTTGCTCGTCTAAAATCATATGACCTTTATTCACGTTTGGCCTACATTTGGTCTACACATCTCTTATAAAAAATACAGAACATAAACTTCTTTATTTGCCTTGAGTTTTTAATGTATATTTCAAAATTGGCAATTTTGAAGCATCTTATATCATCATATGAAAATCTTATCAAAAATATATCTTTAAACAAAAATAAATCCTTGATGCGACATGCTCCTGTAATAATAACTGATGCTTAGTCATGTGCTAAATCATGCAAATTTATTTTTTGACCTCGTCTTGAAAACGATGATCCGCATTTAGGATCATTTAGAGAGCATCGCCGCATACACAATTCCAGCCCGGGATTGGGGATCACATTCTCAAATCCTTACTCTAAATATTTGCCATGCTACAACATGTTTCGTGGTTAAGGCAATTTAAACAGTTATCCTTATGGCAAACAAGGGTCGCATCTTGTAAACATCATTGTTTAAAACACTATTAAGACCGCGTGGCCGGGGTGTCCTGTTTGTGTTTATAAGTCTTTGGGAAACGTGTCAAACACCATATTAGCATGTGTTTGAGAAAATATGAGGTCCAATGTGTTCGACTCGATGATTGGCCGTAGCAATATTGTATGAATATTTTGATGATGGCTTGCTTTTAACGTTGATTACGCCAATGCATAAACGGACACTCGATTTTTTTCAATTCGTGAAAATGCTCCATACCACCGCTCCTCAAGTATCATCATTTTATTAAATATATATTTAATATCGTTTATGACAGCCAGGATTTTCTGCTGATGTTATATCTGCATTATACAGGTTGTTTTGCACATGGACCGACAAAAAATTTTTGGGGGGTAAAAGGGGTCATTAGCTAGGTTTCACACATATTTTTTATAAAAAAACAGTTATTTTGTACTATTACGATCACAAATTAAAAAAAAGGTAAGACGGTTTAAAGATGAAATTTTTTCAAAATGTTGAAAAAAAATCTATTTTAACAACCCTGATACTTAGGACATAGGGTCTATGTTTGAAACGTAGCAAATGACCCCCTTAATAAAAAATAAAAAAATTGTCGGACCATCTATAATACGCCCTGTATAAAACAATGTATTTAAATCAACGAAGATTTTGAACCAAATTAGTATCGGCGCCCTCAAATAGAAGCGCTTGCCATAAATTGAGCAATTCGTTACAGCCGTTTAAAGTTGCTACCCTTATTGAACCATCCCTTGTGTATTGAATTGTATGGCTATAGCAAATATCCCCAGGCCACTCGACATCGTCAAAAATAAATGCACATATGAAGCTGATGTGTGAACATCATCATGCGAACGCGGGTCGCATCATCGCCCGTCCGTGCCCTCAGGATAATCAAACCCTATTTATGATCCGACACCTGAACCATCTGCCAAAGAGTTCTAGAATATGTAAAAAAAAATCAATTACCATCGACTCTCCATTTTACGAAAAGTTCACTTAGTATTATACAAATTTTAAAAATACAACAAAGTTCGAAAACAAACAAGGTAAAATTAAATTTTATGAAATATTCAATTGACGATGGTGTATACTATTTGAAATATCAACTATAAATAATTTCAGCAATTTATCTATATTTTATTTTTCAATTTAATTATATTTGGGATAATTTCATCCTTGGTAATATTAAAATATCCCTTTATAGCCCGAGATTTAGAGGAAGATATTTTTATTAAGCAGGGCACTTTTTCCAGATACTTTTCTATCTCATCAGGTTTAAATTTAGTATCCTCTAATTATTTAAGAAATAACATCACCTTTTCTTTTGAATTCTTCGTAGTTTTCCACTTAAAATACAAAATATAGGCATAATATAAACAACAAAGTAAATCTGAAAACTATAAACATGCTGCGTCTATTATATCAAACAATTTCACAGAAATGAAATACCATTCAAATACTTTTTTGAATGTGCCACATGAGATTTTTTAATGCATCATGATACTTAGGCAAGGAGGGGACTGCACTTTCATACTCTATTTATAGAGATATGTTTGAATGGATTGAAGATGGTCTCATACTGGACATTCCATAGAAGTGATTGTGATGAAATTTGACAAATATATTTTTTTTTTAAGAATTTTTTGCTTTGGAATTAGCAATTTTATAAAGTTTAGTAATTTAAGGTAATATAAAAGGGTTTAAAAAAAGAATTTCTATAGTGGAAAATTGATGGAATCTATTTTCAAATTGCTATAAGAGTATTTTCATATGAGTAATAAATAATGTTACGTCAAAAATATTTTCACCGATCACTTTTCCATCCTTGGAAAATGTGCAGGAGATTGTTGTGTCGAAAATTGATTTATCCAAAACTATATTTTAGCTTTTAAGGCTTTTATAGAACTAATAATT
The DNA here is from genome assembly GCA_008973525.1 of Stenopsyche tienmushanensis. Taxonomy (NCBI): domain Eukaryota; kingdom Metazoa; phylum Arthropoda; class Insecta; order Trichoptera; family Stenopsychidae; genus Stenopsyche; species Stenopsyche tienmushanensis. The sequence continues at coordinate 2,093,877 of WACJ01000535.1, forward strand.
TCTGCTATATCTTTATTTTTTCCCTAATATTCAAGATTTACATTGTTTAATTTTTCACAAATATCAGTCAAAAACACAAACTGCTTCGAATTTTGGTGAATCCAATTATGGTTTTCTGATTGTTCGAATTTTTGAACTTTTAAAAGGAAAAATATTTTAATCACACACAAAAAATGGCTACGCGTGCGCACAAAAATGGATTCGCGAGCGAACATGCGCCCGCGGGCACGGGGTTGGGAATCATCTTAATCAAATTTGAATAGGAGTGAAAAGCTTTGCAACAAATATCTGGCTAAAAAATTCTATGTAAAAGGAAAAGGGATAATCAATGATTGTAAAGTATATGTTAATAAAATTTGTACAAATTAAATTACAAGACTATATAAGAAATATTGAATACAATTACCATTACATTATTAAAAGATTGTGAGCACTTGCCCGTTATATTCATTATATTCTTCTTCCTTGTGTTTTAGATAAGAACTCAATTTGAACCACATTTATTTTTTTAATATAAAATCCAATTAAAGTTTTCCTTACTAACTTACTGATCAATTGATTTTCTCACGTAGTTATTTTAAATTACGACACAAAAACTAGAGAAGCGATCTTCAACCTCGACATTATAGCGTATTGAGCATAAATAGGAAAACATTTTTCAAATGATTCAGATGTGAAAAATAGCGCAATTATAATACATATATTCACACTAAATTAGCTTGATTTATATATCTATTAAAGCAAGGTTTCTTAGAGCAGTTTATATTGGATCCACCCTCGAATATATACCGTAAATATTTCTAGCGCATTCCGGGTTTCAAGTCATCCCCCGCTAAATTAAATCATTTGTGGCTGAATGTTCTTTGTGCGGATTATCCGGTCTTTTAAACCGAATCACAAAAAAAAAGACATCGACGTGACTACGGCCAGCTTACTTCTTCTCGCTCATTGTTCGTAACTTAAACGTTCCATTGTTGCAATAAAAACTGGTCACGTGTAACTTTTTACTATTGAGTTATCATTTTTTTTACATTCAGCATCCCTTGGGTGTATTTCTATTGCACGGCCATTGTCAGTCGATTTATACGGAGCAATCGGCGTCTTCTTTTTTTAATTCTTTGTTGTTGCGTTTAGTTTATCACTTGTTTGTATCGTTGGATAGTTTACTCAAGTTTTAGCACTGCTCCTACGGTGGTCCATCGGTTGCAGGGATTTTATATTGGATTAAATTAGATTGGGGCTTTATAAAATCCCGTATTATTGCCTCGGCGATTGTATTTATGTCTTTTTATGTGAAAGAAGCTTACCTGCATTTTATCTTTTATTCTATCTATCGTCCAATAAAAGCGTTCATAAACAGTAACATCTTGATAAGATCATCCTAAATGCTAGTCGGTATTTTTTGAAATACATATTAAACTTGAGGGAATTTTTGATGCATCAACGTCTATTATAAACGACTTTTAAATTAAGCATAACTACTATTGAAAATATTAAGCTCTTGGTTGTCGCGTGTTTTCAATGCGAAAAAAAAGTACTTTTACTAATAAATAAATATTTTTCAATCCCATAATGGGTGAGCCACAATCAATCAGGATATAATTTGCATGAAAAAACGACACTTGATTTTCACTAGGGTTGCCACACAAATATTAAATAAATTTAAAAAGTTATATCTGCGTTTGTTAAATTTGAAATGTTATAATTTTTTAGTCTCAAAAATACACATATATTATACACAATAATAATTTTGGATGTGGTATGCTTTGAAACAAGTCGTTGGGCAGAGTGGGATTTTACAATTTTCACACGCATCTCTTTCTTTTTACATCGAAGACTTTTTCCACATCAGTTAAGAAATGGCTGTTTTATCTTTCTAAGCGAAAAGGTAAATCGCCACTCTTGCATTTTCTTGTAGTTTTTGGTCGTTTGGACAATGTATTTGAATCACCTGTCGAATCACAGTCAGCCGAAAATCACCAAGCATGATATGCTTCCCTATTTTCTTTCGAAATGCAAAGTATGAATTTAGTATACATAAATCGATGAGATGGAAAAAAGCTTTTTTGTACCATTTGATAGTTTTTCTGATAGACTTTACGAAAGATATCATGCTATCACTTCTGTCAAGGATACACATAGTCCATAACTGATTCAGGTTTTATTATGGACTCGCCACTTTGTAGATCTATTTTGTTTGATGCGATTATATTTCCTGAGTGTGTTGTGGATAGCATCGTCACTTCTCGCTTGTCTTTCCACATTTATGTGACCATTTTATTATTGTTTGTGTGGTAAATTTACATTTCACCTTTGGCCAATCTTCTATTAAATTTAGGCATGCCAATCCGATTTTTTCGCGCGGGTCCACAGCAATCGGTTTTCCATTCTGTTGTCTATTCTGTTTTCCCAATCGGTTATGATTATTCACACCATAGATATTTTGAATGATTGCTTACTTTTTATCTATTAAAAATTAATAATTTATATTTTTGAATAATTTTGATTACTTTACTTAAATTACTTTTTTTTATTAAAAAAAATATTCTTATCACTGTTAAAAAATCGAAATAAATTTCCCTTTTATTTAGGGAATAGGGATAGGCGCGTACGGCAACCAACGCGTTAAAGTGTGTATAAACATGCAAATGTTATAAACTTTTATATAATATATATATATATATATATTTTGTAAAAGCAAAATAAACTTATAAATACCGCAATAATTGAAATTGAAGTATTATGCAGTAACAAAAATATTAAAATATAAATAATATAAACTGTTTTTTAATTTTTTAAATTCATATTCTTAGTTAATTTGTTACTTCTAAGTTTTTTATTTGGAATTATTATGTCGTATGATGTATATAAGGATATTTTTTCCCCTTTCCATAGAGGCTAAAAGTTAGTAACGATAATTAAAAGCTTCGAATTTAGGAATATATTTTCAAGAAAGGAACAAAAAAAATCATATATGATTTCTTATGTCTTAGATAAATTCATGTTTTTTAATGCAAATTGTACCAGAACATCTCTGGCTGCGGTGAAAAGTGCTCCCGACAACAAAAATAATGTTGGAAGCGCACATGGTACGAAACTGTTTGATCTATAAACATGGAACACCTACTGAAATCAAATATCTAACTGAATGTTTTGCGACGAATATGGTTCTAGTGTGTATATTTACTTAGGGAATATTTGCATAAACTGTGACTTCATAATGTAACCCTGTCTTTAATAATTTGAAGAATTTACAACCGGAGGAAACTCTGTTCTACTGTTTCGTCTATATTTTTCAGATTTCATAAGCCAATAACACTAAATTGGCAAGAAATAACGTTAAAGGATGTGCGCAATAAAAACAGATTTTAAAACTGATGAAATCACGATGAATGCGCGAAAATGATTTTTGCGCAAGAATGCTTCAAGTAGTTCGTTCGGCTATTGCGATGATTAAAATAACAACTGAACTCTGCTCAAATATCTAATAAAACTATAAATATACACTAGGAATTCTGAAGTCTCGGCTTTTTCAAAGTCCCGGGACTCGAGACTTTTATTTTTTCTTCGATTATGTACAGATTTTTTTAAAGTAAATATTTATATGTGTTACATACGTATGTACGTGTAAGTTAAAAAAACCACCTTGTTCTATCTTTCGGAATTACCATTTTTGTAGTCACTTTCTTTAGTGTTTTGTTCATCTTTATTGGAATAATCTAAATCTTCTTCTGTTTCTGTTTGATAAGTTTTCTGGTACAATGTTTCAATTACAGCTAGATGTATAGCATGATTTATGCAAAGTTCATTGACGACAGGACTTTCCTTATGATTTTTTCTATGATTCAATCAGTCCCAGCTGTTACTATTACCTAGAAACACTTGGAGCAACCATCCGTTCCATTGTGCATATTTTTTTTGCCTTGTACCCTGTTATACCTGCTTTCATTCAAAACATTTCGACGAATTTCGAGGTTTTCGCGGGCATAAAAATGTATCATAAAAAACATTACTTTAACACTACTTTTTTGTCAAAAGTCCCGGGACTCAATACAGCAAAAAAGCTCAAAAGTCCCCGGACAAGAGTCCCGGGACGTCTCGACACAGAATCCCTAGTCTTCACCCTACCCCAGCAACGCCCTAGCGAGCAAAGGGGGAACTGGACTCCTTGCACTCCAGAAAGTCCTTTTCATTAGAATCAAAAAAGTCGTCTAGAGTAGTTTTCCACTATCTTCAGAAGAAAACTACTCAGTCTTTAAAAACCACCCACACTCCCTATCGAGACGGTCGCGAAATCGCTAGTCAATACGATCATTCAGGATACTAGCTGGGTGAGCATTCGAAATGAAACTCGGTGGTAATGCTACCTTCAATATCGAACGAATGAAGAGGTGAACGTATGATACAAACGAGATGGATGTAACCCCTTCTTGTGAATGGATTTGAAGAGGCCCATAGTTCTGCAGTGGACTGTTTGTGGCTGCACTTTGATATATATATATATATATATATATATAAAGATATATAAAAAATATACAGTGTAATCTTGATTATCCAAGTGGGGATTATCCATGCCTAAAAATATTTTTTTTTCTTTTTTCTTCTTATATAATTATGAGACGTACACAACAAAACGACCACAATACTAAAATAAAAGTGTAGTGTGAATCAGATAATGATGCAACTCCCGAAAATTACATGAGGTGTTATATACACAGGTCAAGATTAAAGAAACAAAGCTCTTCAAAGCAATAAGAATGATGCTTGTGTCTTAACTACCAAAGCAAACGCCTGTTCTTATGTCTTAATTACCTTGATTCTCAAAACAACCAGGCAATGGAGTTTAAGAAAGCTTGTTACACGAGGCAGATATTACAACAAGTGTAAGATTGTGAAAAGGGACCCGGAGTGATAAAATGAAACTTTTGGTAATTGGGAAGGCAAATAAATCACAAGCTTTTAAGGAAATTCTTCCTGTCGATTATTATATCCAAAAAGAGACATAGATGGATAGAGGTTTTTGACGATTGGTTCAAAATAGGTAAAAAAAACAGGTTCCTGAAGTGTAAAATGAAAAAATGGATTGCCACAGAAAGCAGTATTATTATTAGATAATTAAAATGTTTTGAAAACATGGATAGGGAAAACATTGAGGAGTAGCTCGATCGTGATTCACATTTTGAATGCATGGATTATGAAGATATCGTTTATTTTATTTATCAAGAAGATAAAACAAGTAAAGAAGGTACTAGTCATGACACTAATCATTAAACAGCGTTGAAGTATGTTGAAACATTGCTAGATTACACTGAACAAAGAGGATTTGAATATAATGATATAATAGCTTTAAGAAAAATTCAAATGGACATTGGAAATTTGTTTAAAAAAATCTTAAAAACAAACATCTCACTTTGGCGGCCCAAAAAATAAAAGTAATAAAGGCAATGTTTTTGTTTTCCTCAGTAAATACACCATATAATGAAATGAATCTTTTTCAGATTAATTATAGCACTGTTATATAATACTAAAAAATAAATTCGTATATTAAAAAATATATATTATATCGTTTTTAAAACATCAAAATGGCACGTCAAAATATATGAAAGTCCAAGGTGTGGAACAATTTTTTCATTCAGGCTTACTTGAAACAAAAAAATCAAAAAGATTCTTAATCTGTAAGTATGTCGCTATCGCAGTATGAATGAATAGTTATTGTTTAAAAGTAACAAAATGGCGCTGGTTTAAAAAAAAGTTTGGAAAAAAACACTATACTTTTTTTTAGGGTATTTTTTAATATAAAACATAAGATAAAATAAACATTTTGACCTTTTTTTTAAAAGGGAAATATACTACTATTCAGCGATTCCAGCTTCATAAAAAAATTCTTCAGCTACCTCAGCCTCTTCTTTTTTGACTGATTTGGTGTATATGTGGACTGTTCTAGCTTATTTAGAAGATTCGGAGCCTTGGCGATTGGCAAGGTGTATACGTTCTTCTTTGTGCGTCTCCACGAATCGCAATGCTCCATTTTTTTATCCATTATTTTTAAAATAAGTGTAAATGGTTCCTTAAAAATGCAGGCTACAGTTTATGTTGCGATTTCTAGTATTTTTTTGCTATAAAAAATATGTTTCGGTACCAGGGACCATACGCACTCGTTAAAATGAGCCAAGGCATCTTTCCAATAAATTATCAGACTTTAACTCTTTGTAAATAGCTCTTAAGATTTGCTGAACATGCTCTGTGATAGAAAGAGGTTATTTATACAAATATAACGATCTTGTAGTTACATGTTTTTGCAATTCGCACCAAGAATCTGATCCTACCGGCCAGTATGAATGCTGAGGAACTTCATCGGTCAAAATTTTGTGATAGTATTTAGCCTAATTAGTATTTCTCATTTTTTTTTTGTTGAATCAATTTGAAGGCGGATAGATAAGCCATAATAACTAGATATTTTTTTAAATTCATTTATTTGTAAGCTTTTCGGTTCATTCTTTTTTCCCTTGCTTTTCACTTGCTTATTCGCCTTTTTTAAGACTGTATTAACATTTTTTTGACTTAATTTGCTCCTTACTAGAATAGATAAGACTATCTTAAAGACATATCCTTTCGAAAAATGAGATTTAAAAAAAACGATTTTTTCGACGTGATAAAGTGAGATGACCCCTTAACTGCGTCACTGCACTATTTATTAATTAAAAATATGAAATAAAAATTTGAATTGTAAATGTATTATATTCGAAAACAAGTAGAAGTATGATAATTTTGATTATCCGTGTTTTCCAGATATCTGTCCCTTTCCTCCCCAGCATTAGCTCGGATAATCGAGAGTCTTCTTTGTGTACATATAAATACACTTAAGCCTTTTTTGTGCGGCTAATACGTTCCGCAGAAAATCGCACAAAAAAGCTTTGACTGACTTACATAGAAATAGTAAAGATACGTTCCATAGATTTTAAAAACCGCATAACTTTGAAACGGCCATATAAAATATAACCAAAATCACACCAAAAAATTGAATAAAAAATCAGGAAAATAATAAGGCAATTTAAAAATGACATTTTTGGTAAAATTTTAAGGATGTTTGACATGATCATCGCTGTATGACAATATAGGGTCAAATAGAAAAGTTCGTACCCAATTTGAAATAAATCAATTAATTTGAACTTGAGATATGTCAACTGTGTTGAAAAAAGTAATAGCTATAACTTCGTATTTACGGAGTTATAGCTATTATCCGTATTTACGGAGTTATAGCTATTATCTAATTTTAATTTAAAATTATTTAATTTGAATTTTGGAAATTCCTTTGAATGATATATTTTTATAAGACTAAACTTCGAAAATTATAGACTACAATACTAATTTAAAAAAATCGATGATTCGCCAAGCAGATTTTTCTCAATTGGAAAGTTCATCGATCAATGAAAATTTTAACACTAGAAATCGATACGCAAACATGTAATAAAATTGTTTTTTCCATACAAATGTCGATTAGCTATTTATTACTACCAACAAAAAATGCATGATTCGTTCATGATGTTTGTATTGGGATTATTAAAAATAGCAAATCTACAGAAAAAAAACTTCGCAGATGACAGTATTAATTGCTCTACAAACACAAACCTCTCGACTTTGGTACAAAAAATGCCTCAATCTGCTTCTGTCGTTAAATACATGACGGAAAACATAAGATATTATATGAGGATTTTTTTCGCATTTACATATGACCTTTGTGAGAATGGCCATTTTTTCATCATTGTTTACACATGAATAGATCGGTGAAATCTGGCAAAATTTCGAGATTTAAAGAGGAATTTAATCGCATCTTTGACTACTCTAATCATGGAATATTAGAAATTTAAAGTTAAATTTTAATTCGTTGATCTACATCATTTATCAAATTTTATAGCTAATTTTTGTTTCAATCAGTATTTATACAATGTAAATCAAGAAAGTGATCTATCAAAGTAAAAAGTATAGAAAGTGTACCAAGCTTTTAACGTTGCGGACAATTTTTTAACCCGAATAATTGTACACATCGGCATTAAATTAAAATCTACAAAGCAAATTTTTAAATACAAATAGTTTGCGTAAATTATTGTTAAATGAAAGTCATACTTTCGATAAAATGTGGTTAAGGCTTCGATAGAAGTTGCCAAATTTGTAGCGCGGGAACTTGATTGAAGTATTGCAACATTCAAAGCATTAAGTATATATAATAGTTATTATAAGCAGCTACATCATAGTTTTAATATTTTAGGTATAAGACATTTATATTAAAATTTATTTCAGATCTAAAAAATTGTCATAAATATCGGCAAAAATATCGTCACGGTAGACTCTCGTTTTATTTACTTACAACATCAAAACATCAAATTCCAATGGATCGTACACGTCAATTTTATGAAATGGTTGTAAATTAATTTTTTGTACAAAATGAATTAATTTAATGATTCTTGGAATTGTTAATATGTAACAAAAACCCAGACTGAGAGAATGAAATGATATATAAATTAAGACACAGATGTTTTGCTTCAAGATAAACCTTTTTCATTTCAAGTTAACCCCTTTTTATTTCTAGTTAAATCTTTCTCATTTCAAGTTAAACCTTTGACATTTCAAATCAAACTTTTTTAAGATTTCATAAAAAAATATCATTCATGTTCTATTCGATGCCTGTTAAAGTTAATAGACCGTTCCGGTGAATTTCTAAGAAAGCTGCTAAATTTGGCTGGTTTAGCGTGTTATTTTATGCTACTTTTACTCCTTGGGTCATTTGAACGCTCACTCGAGCGTACAGTTAAATGAGTGGCAAAAAGTATGACTGCTCAACCATCGATTTCCTTCCATTTTTTTAACACCGAAGGAAAGCTATTTTGGTTTGCTTTGAATTATGATAGATACGTTTTTCGACATATTTGCGTGTTTGAAAATGAATTATTGTTCATATGAAGTGTCCTCGACATCTATTTTCAACAACAAGTAAGTTTCTTAAAGACCGCGATGTCATTTGCTTTAACTTGAAGAAAACATGTTTTATACTTAAGATTTTATTAAATTTGACTGCCATCCTACAAAACTTTTTTATGATGAACCCCGTTCATTCCTGTTAATTTTGACAACGACGTTCCTATACATTTGTGGAGTCAGAGCCAAAATTAACCTTGGATCAGATTGCACAAAGAATGGATTCATCTCATGAAACAGTTTTTCATAATTTCGAGAAGATTGGGAAAGTGTCCAAACTGGGAAAGTGGGTACCGCACGAGCTATCCGAATCCAATTTTCAGCAATGAATAAACATCAGCATTTCCTTTTTATCGCGCTTCGAAAGAGAGACATTATTTGTCCGTTGTTACCAGGTGACTAAAAAAAAAGAAAAATACAGTGGACAGATAAAGATAAGCAGCTAATTCCAACAGCAAAGATGTCTTTACATCCTAATTTATTATGAACTGTTGGAATCAAATCAAACTATTAATGCAGATGTTTACAGTTTCATTAAAACTTAAACTGATTAAAAAACGCCCGCGATAGGTGAATATCAAGAAAGTGTTGTTTAACCCCTAAAGGAGTTCTATCCCAGGGCCTGGGACCCCCCTCCACTTATCAGGAAGAGCACTATTGTACATTGAGCTCAGAGACAGACAGAGATAGAGAGAGAACGTAGCGCAGTTCGGTAGACAGAGACGGAAAGCTTCCCCGCATGCATCGAATGTATGTAATGTGAAATGTATATTTAACAGATCTGAATCCCAGACGATTCTTTATTATTTTATATATTTGAAAGCAAATAGTTAGAAACGTATATGTATTTCCATATATGCAGTGTAAGTCACGTTTAACACTAAATTCAACGTCGTCATCCGAGTCGGAATTGGTTATATTACATAATAATTTTAAAAAATATATATATTAATGCTAAATTTGTTTGATCTATTTGTCTGTCTATTGCATGAGTTCAATTACCTAGTGATATAAATTACGTTAAAACAGTCTGATAAACCAATTCCTTCTTTGTAAATAATTGCAGTTGATTAGCTGATGTTATTGATATACATTTTGACATAATAGATAAATCAACCATTTTTTGCAATCATCATCATCAAGTCTGATTTAATTAATTTGACGCATTAATAAAACGTCGAAACGTAAAAAAACATTGAATTTTGTATGGAAACAATCAGATATTTCAAAGTAATGTACACACAACAGTTGTGAATATTCAGAGTACATATGTTGATTGGAATATCGTATTAAATGGGTGGGTCCTTAAAGCTGGTCGTTTTCAGCGATGAAGTGTATATATACCCCTAATTCCGATATGAGATTGCTAAGCAGCGTAACTTTTAAACAACACGGAAGAGATTAAAAACTTCCACGAAGAAACCTAGAAAAAGTCTGAACAATTCCTTGCAACATGTGGTCGTCTCCCCCGGGAGATTAGTGCTTTTGTAGTTTTTTTTCTTGTACGCGTCACGGTGTCATTAGGCAGCGATTTTTTTTTGTCAAACCACGTGTCATAGAGATAATTTGGGTACTGGGTAATAATACACGAGGATCATTTTGGGAAACAAAACTGGGATCTATTTCTGGAACAGTGTGCAGAGTCTTTGCGGTCAATTTTACATTTTACTATTTTTAACGCTTCAATCACTGAAAGACGCGATTCATTATGAATGGAGACGTCATAATGGCCTCGTCATTCATGCCTTAGTCAATTGGACATTTAAAAAAAATATATATTTTAAACCTTATAATTATTCTGAGGCCATCATCAACAATCGGTGTTTTTTTTTTCTAATATTCGAAACTTCTCACATACCCTTATATGACAGTATTTGATAATCTCAAATCCTCTTACGTTATCCCATGATTAGCCGATATTGCTAACATGTTTTACAAAAATCATATATTTAAAAACCCACACACAAGTAATTATTTCTATCAACGACAAAGATACACAAAACCATTCAAACTATGAATGTATGTACGTATGTATTTACTAAATTTAAAGACGAAATATACTTTATGATCTCCACTTTGTGTTTAATAACGAACACTATGTTATTTAATGGCCATATGTCAAATCTGACTCAAAAATGGTTGCCATAAGATTTAAACTTCAAGTGGATGATATGAAAAATCCTTAAAAACACAAAAACTTTGAGATACATCTAGGACATTTAAGTGCCTCATAAATTGTCAGTAAAAATATACACTTTGAAGATCTTCCGAGTGTGGTTGATATTTATACATAGTACAGTAAGTAAGTAAGTTATGCCTCCATTTTACATATTAACTTTACTCAGAATGCACCAATATGAATGCAAATCGATCCATTTTAACTGTTCTTCGTGTATTTTTGCACCTTCCCGTCTATGAAATAATTAAACTGAAATAACATAAATAAACGCTCATTGACCTATTTTAAGGAGTCAACAGATTTTCCATTAAATTTATTTAGCAACAAATTTTACTATATACATACTATTACCGTGTAATTCATTGCGTAATAAAATCATGACTTCAACTTGATTCCGAGAGGGTATTCTAGCAATTTAAATGGATACTACCTATAATCAATTTGAAATAAAATATATATAAATATTAATGAATATACCATGATTTATTTGGACGATTTTATGATATTAGGGCGAAATTTCACATTCATTTCATATGTTAAAGAGGATATTGTTTACCCTTTGAGTAGTGGGTTAATTTTAAATCATCATAAACTTAGATGCTATATTTGTATGTCCGCCACGTATCATCCGTACAAATCTACTTATTTGTCAGGACCGTCGTAGTGTGTATGAAGCTTGTATTTGTAAAACCACCAACTACTAAAACTTATTTCTTTAACTTAAGGGGGTATTCCAATGTGAACGCGTAAAAAAAAGGCATATTTTCGATTTTTTTTTTCTCTGAAACTATTGCATATAACTAAACGAATGTTTTATTATCTTAAAGGCATATTCAAGGAAAAGGACAAAAGATTTTTTTTTGATGATCAAAAATATTTATTTATTTATTTATAACAAAAAAATCAAGCGAATAAAAAAAGTTTTCTGCTGGCGCAGGTACTTTGGGCTCTCCTGATGATCTGAAATAGAAAATCGAAAAATTTTATTAATCTAGGTGACTACCCCTATCGCAGGTACCTCAATTTTTTTATTTCATTGAAAATTAACAAAATGGCGGCGTTTTTTGTAAAAGAGAGAGAAAAACACACATTTTTTGCACCATAAATGAGGTGAAATTATAAGTTAAAAACAAAATATCAACAACTTGGAGGCACCGACGATATCCATAATAGTGCTAAACATCATATTAAAATTTGAAGTCGATACACCCAGCCATTTTTTTTAAAATTACCTGCACCAGGTGCAAAATGTCGTTTTGAGAAAAACGCGTTTAAAGTATTTTAAGATGAAAAGTCATAGAAAATTTACCTTTTCGACTAATCAACAATGCCCGGACCATACATGATACCTTATTCTTCGTCGTAGACTTCTTCTTTAGCTGCTCTAGCTTCTCTCCTCGCGATTCGAGCGGCTTTTGAAGCAAAGGAGCTACGTTGGTCTGCGCGCTGTACGCGCGCATTGTCGCAATCCTTGACGAAATTCAAGCTTCCAGGGCCAAGTGAACAGCCCATGACTTCCAAGATCTTAAGTATTGGTTTCTGATCTTCATCAAATATGCAAGCTGCATTATAGATGGCATTTTCCAAAGTTTTTTTGCCGCAATAAACATATTTAGGTGCCAAACGCATGCATTGAAACATTTGTTGTCATTTTGCGTGTTGGAACCTAAACATCTCTCCAAAACAATGCTTCCTAACCTTTTCAGTATTGTTACCCCTATGACCTATCAGGGAAACTGATTTTACTCCTCTTTAAAATTTGTACTCATCCACATGGCGCTAATCTGCCATTTTATTATCTACATATCAAAAATTACTAACACGATTACCCCCGCAGAATACCTGTTTTACCCCTGCAGGGGTAATTACCCCTAGATTAGGAACCACTGCTCAATAAGTTCATTTTGGTTTAGCTCTTCATAAATTGGCTTCAAAATGTCTTGTGTTTTGTCATATACATCTGTATCTTCATTGCCAATCCATGCATTGCATGCTTTATAGAAACTCGATTTTATAATGGTATCAAAGATTATATCGGAATATTTTCCAATCAGTGATACAATGCCTAGAAGAGAAGAAAATTCTTTCTTGGACCACGAACTAAGAGCTCATTTTCTGGAAAGCCAGTTTGTACATTTAACTCTTTTTCTTCTCGAACGGCTTTACGAATCACAACGTCGTACACAGCGTTTACGCTTTCAGAGATAGATTTTATAATATTATAATATAAATTTACGTTAAAACTCTCAAAATCGCATAACATACACGAAACGGCGGTATCTGCTTCGAAACCCGAGAGCGCGCGCCGTTAGATGCTCTCCGTTGAAGCGTTATAATTAGTCAACAAGATAGGAAACCTCCAAACCCACTGTAGGATATCAATTCAAAGGATACAAACTATCGAAAAATGCAAAAAAAAAATGATTTTTCCAAACCGTCACATTGGAATACCCCCTTAAGGCAATATAGCAAATACATATCATATTCAAAATTAGTTATGCAAATTCATTAAAATGAATAATGTAGTGACTCGTAATACTATAAAACTTATAAAATATACACTATTAACTAGTAAAATTATTCTTATGTTCGTTATTTAAAATGATGAATTGGAATTATATAAATAATTCCTAGCAAAAAATATTTCCGATTCGCTTAGACTATATGTAAATTTCTCTACTACGAGTTTTGCTGACGTTCCCTTAAAGTAGAAATTATAAATGCAGATAGCTTTGTGTGCATGAAAGAAGACTCAGTAGCAGCGTCGAAAATAATCCATCGTTAGTAGTGGTTGGCGCGGTTGCCATTTTTGGTAAGCGGATTTGGTCGTATTTGTTATTGCACCCTTCCTTCAGAGCCTTAGCAAGATATTGAGAACGGCTGTCGTTATTAAAGGCGGTAAGCTAGCCTTGGATATCGAGCGCAGAAGACGGTATGGGGGTTTTGCGCCCCCTGGAGAGTGAGTCGGTATCCCCCCACACCCGGGGGCGATTCACTTTTGTTATCATAGCGCGCAAAGCCCGTTCACTTAATTAATGGGTTTCTTTGTTTGGAGTGAAAATATAGATGGCGGAGCTCGGTGAGGGGGGCGTAGGGCGTCAGAGCGCACAAGCGCCTCAGCGTCACCGCCACCATCTTGGAAATCCGGGAAACTACAACTGCAGCCTGTGACAGCGTCGGGCCATTTGCTAATCCAGAATCCCTAAGTGGCCCCAACTATTCCATAGAGCAAGTCGCGTGCCTGCCTTCTACAACATACCGACATTGTTATTCAAAGACGGCGTCCGCGAAAATATTTCTTCATAAAACAAATTTCACACTATAAACAAACAATATACATTGATGAGGGATAAATCAAAATATCTTACTGGAATTACGCTGGCATTTTATGAAACAAATCCAATCTAAGTCCAATCCAATCCATTTTGTATGACCGATGATCTACAAACAACAATTTACCGATGTAGCCGCCGATTGCTACAATCAAGACTTGTACTGTATATTTTTCTTTCCGATTGAACTAAAAATTTACGCATGTCGTCATTTCTCTATTTTCGTTCAAAAGAAAGTAATGGTTTTTTTGGGTTTTCAATTCAGCTTCGAGGGATTAATGTATGTTTTATTTGTGTTAATATTTATTTACTATCAAAACTTAGATGAATTATACCCAAAATAACTATGCTCATGTACCCCTTCTTATAAAAAAAAAACCTAATCATGAACTTCCAAGTAAAATAACTCTAAATTTTGATATTTAAATAATATTTGTTGAAATCACACATTTTCTTTTAAAATACGAAAACACATTTTATTAAGAGAAACTTCAAAAAAAGGCATTTTGGCTTGAACGTCACGAAAAGTGAAACTCCAACTGGCAGTTGAGAGGAAAGAGAAAGAATTGTCTGTAGTCTCTCAATCTCCGTCGCGTCGTGGAGAATTGTGTTCACTTTTGCTCACGTTTGTGATGGATTGCAAAAAAAAATTCTTCGAGCCGGTGGGAACATTTTTGAAAAAATCTTGGAGGCCAAAGGGTTAAGTATATCTATATTCGACTCTAGCTTGATGATATCTGAATAAATTATATATTTTTAAGGGTTGTCAGTTGGATTATGCTCAAGCTTTTTATCGAATCATTTGCATATAGATTTATATCCATTTCAGATCAATATTGCAAATATTGAATCCTATGGAAGCATCGTATTATTCGAATTCGTGTGTAATTATTAAGTTATATTAATAATTACATATTAAATAATATTTTATCTATTTATACCAAATTTCTGTCTAACACTTATCAATGTCTTACCTCTACCGGCATCATCCTAAATTTGTTGACACAGAATAAAAAACACATGATGCATTATATTGAAATTGAATTTTAAAGTTAAGTAATGGGATTTTAATAATTATTCTTCCCAAGGGTAGTCTCTTTTAGGGACTTGGGTGTTATCCATGATAATAAAATGCTTTTTGATAGGCCCGATCTAATTGTTTCTAAGGCATCTAGATCGTTGGGCTTTATTATCAGATATTCTAAGGAGTTTCGGTCTGTCAAAACCATAAAAAAATTATATTGCTCTTACGTAAGATGTCATCTCGAGTATGCAAGCCAAATCTAGAATCCTTATTACGCAATTTATAGGGATATAATTGAAACGATTCAGAAACGTTTTTACGATATCTCTCATTCAAAAGTAACACAATGGATGTTAACTATATATCTAGATAACTATCGTCAAAATTCATACATCATCAAGGTGTGCGGCTTCTACAATGGCTTAGATGTGGATGTAGATCTATACTGATCTATAATGATAGTTTATCCACTATTAAAAATTCATTTGCATTGTCATTCTTCTAGCCTTCTTAACGTTAATTTAAATTCTTATTCTTGCTTTTTTTGATGTTGTTTGTTAATCCTTTTTCTTTTCGATATTTCATTTTATATGTATCAAGTTCTTGTTTTATTTTTTTAGAAATATTTAGAATTTTATTAGTATTATACAAAATAATTTGTATAAATAACTTAACCCTTTTCACTAGTAATTTTAGCATATCACTCGGATATCCCTTAAATGGGATATTAAAGTTTATTAATTATTATAAGGAATCAACTTATTCCAACACAACGGAAAAATGCACGTTTCCTTGAAGTTTTCTGTTGAAATAAAATCAAAATATAGTACATTGCTATGATATATAGCGAATTTTACGTCAGAAGTGAGAGTGCACGTGGAAAGACAAGAGAATCGTCACATTGCCAATACAGAAACCTACCACAAAACAGAAATGCAATCTACCCCCAGAATATTACGCGGTGGAAATGTCCTATTTTATAGATCATTTGAGAGGTGATTTTCGGGAAGCGAGAACATGTCCTCGGCGGATAATAGACTAAATAATAATTTACATATTCCCGATATGGAAGAAAGAAAACAAGACTGTATACTGACAGAAAAAAACACCTGGTGGAAGGCGTCAAACTACTTATAATTGTCTAACGTGCAATGCATATTGGGGAGTGCTTCAAAGTTTATCATACTATACAAAATTATAGGGAATGTAATATTGTTTTTTTTTGCAAATATTTATTTCTCGGTGTCTACAAGTCCAATATGATTTGAATACCTTACTTGGTTCCAAGACTATACTATATAATATGAGATAACGTCCAGGATGGTTCAGAGTGTAAAGGGTTATACAATCAACATCTATTTTATTATATTTATGTCACCTGTATTTTTCATTGCGGAGTTTTGTAGATATGAATAAATATATAGAGCTCTCAGTGTCTTCGTATTGAATTAAATCAATTTATGCGGTACTCCTTGGAATATATATTTTTTAAATCTTATCCGCCATCATTGACAAAACCAAACCACAACCGAATAATTCTGCGATCAATTGATAATCTATTGACTATTATGTTTATTCTATTTGAAATACACGTTTACAATCTAACAATTGGCTTATCATTAAAATAATCATTTATTTCATCTTATTAATATTATGTTTATTTCAAGTAATAATAAATTTCATCTGAACTCGTAGACCGTAACAAAATCATGCTGAACAAAGACAAGGCTTGTCTATATTTCTCCTGTAAAAACTGCTAAAAACACGAATAAGTCCTTTGAATGGATCATTTTTCTCGCTCACCATTTCCGTAGACATTACAACTATCGTCTGTTATCTTATCCGTTTTATATCCCGAAGACATAAAAAAAGTTTTCACGCTGTTTTAAATCCTTCTGTATTGATTTTATGCAATCTTCATCTTGAACACTTCATTATGCAATCTTCATCTTGAGAACGAGAAGAGATTTACTTAAATAAGTTAATTAATTGATGCATAAGTTTTTATATTGTAAAGGAACTAAAAAAAATCGCTAAAAATACAATTACACTTTTAAAAATGATATATTAAATTGAATGCTTTGAAAATTATTAATACAATTCATTAAATCAAAACTGTGAGCAATGTTCTTAAACTGACTTCGTTGCTGAAATCTTACACTGAAATCAATTTCATGTACGTAAGGGCTACTCTTGTTATTATGAACCCCATTGTGAAGAAGGATAAATAATATTTATTATGTAAATGTGAAAAGTATCTATCTTTAAATTATATTATATTTAAGTCATATTGACTAGATTCTAAATATTTAGGTTTAGAATAGAATGAACTTTTGACCAATGTTCTTTATATTCATCATCATAGTGCAGCCACTAACAGTCCACTGCAGAACTATGGGCCCCTTCTACTTTTCGTTAGGATAAGATGAAACGGGCTTTTTGATCTAGTGGGCCTTGTCGGAGGGCATAGGCAAGGCCCCTTAATAGAATTTTTTTTTTATGGATCGCCAGCCTTATAAATTTTTGTTACGTGAAAAATATAAATCGGAAAAACTGCATTCCCTTCAATATTATAGAAAATATATCTAGTATTGGTTACAAGTTCATCCATTTTATACCAAGCATAATCGATTTTACAAAATATGTTAATATTCGAATATTATAGTACAGATTCTTAGACACTCGTTTTAGGGTTGGCTCTATTTCCGGAGGAAAAGTGATTTTAAAATGAAAATGCAGGAAAATATCCATTGGTCGTGCCCTTTCGGAACGAGATTTTAGTTCGGTGAGAAGAAAAACAAACGACGTTTCGTATCGAAGACGCTGCGCAAGTACACACCAAGGGGTGGTTTTGAAGCACCACCCCTTACTATGGTGGAGATGTGAGCAGGCTTTGTGCGTGAGAACCACAGCAGCTGCGAATCTCGACGCAAAGCCACCAACCCATAGAGCCATCGCCACGCTGCTAAACCACCCGCCACCCTCCAAAACGCTCTGAGCATCAGTGTTTTCCTTCCCTCAGAAGAGGCAATGTCATACGACTATGCAAAGGTAACTAAATTTCAAACGAACCAACCTCTGGTAAAAATATTAAATTAATTTCATAAAAAAACTATTTTCTCTCGTGTAATATTCACTTTTATTCCCTATATCAGAGTTTCCAACCAATATTATGTAACAGAGCAGTGGACTACCACCGAATTTTAAAAATGAAATATTTTTCTTCTCGATATTGCAAATCAAATTTCTAAATAATTATTGCATAACGCTGTTTTTATCAAAAAAATACACCTTGTTCCAACTGTCTTTGTATACTCCCTCATTAGATAAAAGTCTTGACAAAAAAATTGAAAGTCTTCATGAAGATCTCCCATGTACATTTCAAAAATAACGATCAGTCAACCACGTAATAGAAAATTTAAATGTAGTAGTTTCTCTTTGCCTTCCGGACACCATTAAATAAGAAAGATTATGATAAAATGGTTTAAAAATATTTTGAACTTTGTATATGACTAGATAAAAAAATCTTTTCACCACAAATATTGATGAGGCTGATAGAACTTTCTAGGGATAAACGATTAGAGATAAGATATGATAAAGAAATCAAACAATTTTGAGAGTGGTATTAAATGAAGCGATATTCAGTTTATAATACCTTTCCTTATGTCATATATTTTAGCATCAGATTTTATCACTGTTAATCATATTATGACCGAACTCTCTGTTCGGTTTCTCTAACCATCGGAATATTTTCCATCAATTAAAGAAGAGAAAAGAAAGAAAAATAAAGAAATTTAATAAAAAGTATTTTCTTAAGCTTTTCAACTTTTCAAAGCAAAAATTCATGGTAACCTGCTGAGATGGTTGGCCTCTTGCATCGATCGAAGATGCCAGGCTGTTATAACCAATGGATTTAAATCTAACTGACAGTGCATCCCCTCAGCGTACCGCAAGGATCGCTTCTTGGATCGCTACTCTTTATATTTTTAATCAATGACATTGGAGTTTGCTAAAGTGACTCAAAGTATCTCTTGTTTGCGGATGACATGAAAATCCTTAAAGCGGTCGAATCCATCTTTGATATCTCAGCATTCCAAGATGATTTAGACAGATTTACGGAATATTGCCGAATAAATAAATTAGACCTTAATGTATCAAAATGTGCTCTGGTTACCTTTTCTCGAAGAAAAAAAATTCCAAGTTCGGTATACTTTCTCAATAATCAGGCTGTCCCAAGAGTAGACTCTTTTAGGGATTTGGTTGTTATCCATGATAATAAAATGTTTTTTGGTATGCACATTGATCTAATTATTGCTAAGGCATCTATATCATTGGGCTTTATTATCAGATGTTCTAAGGAGTTTCGGTCTGTCAAAACCATAAAAAAATTATATTGCGCTTACGTAAGAAGTCATCTCGAGTATGCAAACCAAATCTGGAATCCTTATTTCTCAATTTATAGGGTTAGAATTGAAGCGATTCAAAAACGTTTTTTACGATATCTCTCATTTAAATGTAAAACAATGGGTGTTAACTATATATCTAGATGATGTAGGTTTCATATTCTTCCATTATATTTTCGTCGCAACGTAGCTGATATAATTTTTCTTTCAAAACTTCTAAAAGGCACTATCAAGGCTTGTGCACAATTGTAGACATAAGATATATTTTTTTATAGTCTCCTTATTATACTTTAGACACATGGAATTTACAAAATCCATCGGATGAAAAAAATAATTCAGGTCTGAAAGAGTTAAAAGATTTGTATGAACTTTTTTAAAACTAAACTAAGTTCAAAATAGTTGTTAGTTTTTTGTTTAAATAATTTAGAAGTTGACATTCCTCATTCGTTTGCACATTTTATGTGTCTTTGGAAGCTCAGAAATAATTTTCTTTAAATCAATTGCATAAAATATGATTTATTTAGATCAAATATATATTGCAAAATACAATAACAATTATTTCATGCGATTACAACCACAGATTAAAAATATGTTATGAGGGTTTAAAGGTGAAATTTAGGGTATTTTTTCAAAATATTGAAAACAAACACTATTTCGACAACCCTGATACTTAGAACATAAGGCCTATGTGCGAAACGTAGCAAAGGCCCCCCCTAATCCCCAAAAAAAATTATCAGTCCATGTGCAAAACACCCCGTATATACTCGTATATGTATGCATTCGCAAGTTTTTTTTTTTTTACCCTACAAACACATCTGATTAAATTTTTCGAATTAATTAGTTATAATCAATTTTCATGCTTTTCAAAATAAAATCCCAGGAGACATCTGCTCTATTTCGCTTTTTATTATGGTCAAAAAGTCACGGAAGCAGCTCGCAATATTTAAGACCGCTAAAAATGTGTTCTTCAACTTCAAAAATGGCAAAATTTGACTTTGGCGATGCACCTCGCTTAGGCCGACCTTCCGACTTCGACGAAGGAAGACGGTCATCAAACAATACGAGATTTGACTGAAAAAATCGGCTATACCTTCAAAATATCTCTAACTATTTTCACATCATGAGCTTTACTCAAAAATTTGTAGCTTGGATGCCATACTTATGGCAACAAGGAAAATCTCAGCGAAAAAGCAGTTCAAAATCTGGCCCGATATCGTGCAACACGCAGTCACAATCAATGATTTTTATACAATCTTCTCCCATTTTCATACTACTCCTAACTTTACTCTAAAATAATATATGTTTCGGCATTTTGTGGATGTATCTAAATTGATTATGGTGTTTGATGTAATCGTCGAGTGTTGATATGAATCGATCAGTGTGATGTAGGATTTTTGTGTAAAATTATTTCTTTATCAATGAAAAAATATTGTTTATACCTGATACATGATAATCAACAGTTTTGCATTTACAAAAATGTACATATTGGAAATTAACACATCTCCATCGGGAAGGGTATTAATACCGTTTACGCAGACTGGTCTTTGTTACCTTTCGCGAGGTAATTTTACCTTTTGCGTTGATTCCACTTTGACGGCGGAAAAGGTATAAATACTAGATATTATTACCAGTCGGCGTAAACGGTAAAAATACTCTACCCGATGGAGATGTGTTTTAACAACACTACTTCTACTACTCTAACACAAGTTAAGATATTTACTTAAGATTGCTCATAAATTCCCACAAGAAAATAAATCAATACCGAATTTGTAGGATTCTTCCGATTCAGCAATCCCTATTCAGTCTGGTATCACAATACACTGCGTTACATACAATAACTGCACTAAAAATCGACATGCATCGAAAGTTTAATTGTAATATTTGGAAGATAGCCGACTTTATTTGCATTGTCATCAAAAGTGACACTTTGTGCGCACAACTATAGGGCGGGCCGGGGCATCCTTGAGCTGGGGGCCCTTCAAGCCATGGACTGCGATTGGACGTTTTGCGCTCACTTACAACCCCCATCATCCACTGGAGGCACTCGGTTTATTCACCCTCTAAATAAATATATTATTTATTTCACTTCTAAGCCACACCCTGTCATTTACTTATTGAATTTCTAATTCAGTAAACACACCGAATTGACAATCGGGCTTCTTGGAATATGAAAAACCGCGTCATATCATTAATTTCAACCCTCCAATCCTGCCTTTTGCATTAACGTTTAATATACACGCCTATTACTTTATCGTCGAAAGGTGTCAATAAAAATTAATTCATGGCCGGTATTCTATTTTTATTCATCGAAAAATAATATATAAATTATCCACCCCAAAGATAATCAGTCCTGCTCCAGTCTTGTCAATCCTGCAGAACGACAGTTTTGTTGAAAACAATTTTTTCTTGGCTTTACAAAAAAAAAACAATATAAATTTGCTGATTTTAAATATCCATGAGTTCAAACTAAGACAAGATCAATGGAATAAATCAACTTACTACTATGTACATACTTATGATTTCCCAAATTTTATTAGCACAAAACTTTATTCGATACAGATGATCTACTTAGAATATTTTTTCATAGAAATTATTTTTCAACGATTTCACGTATGGTTAAATTAGAATACGATTATATGTATAAGAATTTTTGGTAGGAAGAAATCGGAACGGATCAAGATCTCCTATGTGGGTAAGAATCACCAAATAATTTTTTTTGTCTAAAATGTCATTATTACTAACATGGTTACTTAAGAAAAAATAGTATTTTGGAGCATACTTTGTTAGCTGCCTGTCTTTTTTAAATTTTATAGTATGTATGTGAAATTTCATGAGACCACATAATTACAAGAATTTCAATGAATACATTTCAACTGTATCATCAACATCATAGTGATGATGATACATTTCAACTGTATATTGTAACATAAATATAATACATCCATCAAATTATGCGCTACAACATCAACTTCTAGGGGTGCACGCATCAAGTAACTTGGTAAACAAACATGGCTGCCAGGCACCCTTCTTCTCTTTAGCTTAAACTTTATACAAACTCATCAGATCCGTGCACCATTAATTTGGGTGCATCACACAAAAAAATATTAATATTTGCTTTTGTTAATTTCAGACACGCGCTCATCGCATAAAGTACTCATGCTCAAACATTATTCGATACAAATACATGCAAACTGTCTCGTGAATTTTTTGAGAGTGTGTTTTATTTATACTGAGGGTTCAAGATGATAAAACTATTCAAGAGATTTCATATAAATTCGAGGACGCAAGCGTTCAAGAACACAAAATGAAAGCTCAGCAATATGTGAAGACCAAACAAATGCTTTCCAGAAGATTTGAATAAATAAAAGGACGAAATGGTTAACATATGAGTATCGCTCATAGAATCGGCATCGAAAATGTGTGTATTATTTTTGCATCAAAGATCTTGATAACAATGTTTATAGAAAAGCTGGTGTTAAAAATAGTGGCATAATCCATTTTAACAGCAAAAAAGTGTATTCGAAGAAATATTACAACATGGCTCTTTGTATTCGATTGGACTACTTACATCTTGCAGGCTATCAACTTATTCAAGGTGTCGTTTTTTATTTATCATCTATTTTTCAGATTAACAAGTTCGGGCAACTTTATGTACATCCTTGAAAATATTTGAACAATAATTTTCAAAAATGAACCATATACAAAAAGCCTAATGTCACTATAGTTTCTCGATAATCAATGTTTTGTCAGGCATAATGATGGTATAAGATAGAAACGAAATAAATAAATAATACGAATGTCGAAAATCAACCTTAAAAATAGTGAAATATTCCATTCCAATTGCATTATTCGTCCACCATAATTCCAGAAACGTCTTTATGTAAATCCTAAGTTTTTCAGCTATGAATTTTCTTCAAATCAATTTTCATTTAGTGTTCAGATGATTTTCACTCTATTTCTGGTATTAAAACACTTTTGAGTTCGGGCGATTTTCGCAAGAAATTCACAAAACCCTACATCTTTCGTAAAATTGATACACTAGAAATAAATTGTACTGTCATCACTAGAAATAAATTAAATCTATATCTTTCTTATCACGCATTAACGCGGCCATAGATTGCAATGTGCTAATAATTGAAATACAGTAGACTCTCGATTATCAGAACTAAAGCCAGGGAGGAAGAACACTGATAACTGTAAAACACGGATAATCCAAATCATCAAATTTCTACATTAGATTTCGAATATAATATCTATAACTTATTATTTATTTAAAAAATTATCACAGTTAAGCAAATAAGCGGAGTTTAGTAGTTAGTACAAAGCGCTACCAAAATATAAATATAAATACGAGTATATTTAAACAAATCTGTAATTTTGTAATTTTAAACAAATTTCGATTTTTTCTTAAAGATTTCATATCATTATATTCAAATCCTCTTTGTTAGTAATGATCCAACATAATTCAACACTGTTTTTTGACTAATGTAATTACTGATATCATCTTCACTTGGAGTGTCAATCTCATTTTGTTCCTTTTGAGAAAGAAAATAAACAATACCTGCATCATCCATGCATTCAAAATCTGGATCATTTAAATCATGATCGAGCTACTCTTCAATGTTTTCCCTATCCACGTTTTAAAAAAAAAAAAAATTAATAATCCACACATTTCAAATATATCATTTGCTTCGTTCTCTTCAGAATGCATTGATCCGTTTCCATGCCAGGAAGAATCTTTCTCCATGATCGAACAAATGTTTTTGGCTTTAATTTTGACCAAGATTATGCTATTCTATGCATAGCATCCAATATCGTATTTTTTTCAGAAGTTAATCAAGTTTTCATCCTTCTCAGGAAGAGTTTATAGAAGACTCTGAACAAAAGATGTTCCATTGATGCTATAACCCTATGCTCTATGGGTCGGGTCAAAGGTGTCACATTAGGGGGGAAAACACTTCTGGAACGTATTTCTTTACTAACCAATCTTTAAAAATCCTACCTTAAATATCTTACACTCGTTGTGATATGTGCCTCGTGTAACAAACTTTCTTAAACTCGATAGTCTAGTTGGTTTGAGAACTAAGGCGTTTGGTAGTTAAAACATAAGCATTATCCTTATTGCTTTGAAGAGCTTTGTTTCTTTAATCTTGACCAATGTATATAAAACCTCATGTAATGTTCGGGATTTGCCTCAGTTTCTGAGTATCACTACACTTTTTTTAGTATTGAATTCGTTTTGTTGTGTGCGTCTCATAATAATATAAGAAAAAAACTTTTTTAAAATAATTAATATTTTTCATGCACGGATAATCCACAAACCTGATAATCCACACCCGGATAATCGAGAGTACCTTATACAATATTAATACATTTTTTTAATCATAAACCAACCGCATTGTACTTAATGTATGGTAAGCAGGGTTTAGAAATGCAATCTTTCCTGCACCCTGGGCTCCCGATGCAGTAAGCCACGGCTCAAAGTCATCCAGTCATCTAGGTCGATGAGATCGGAGTGTGGCGGGTGTGTGCTTCGACTCACGTGTGTATCATGAGTCAGATTGTTGGGCACAAACACGCGTGACGTGCCGCCTCGTAAAACGGCCGATTTCGTGTTCGTTATCCAAACTCATCGGTGTATTATTTATCCCGCGGCAGCTTTTAAGGTGATGGCCTGACGATACATCTGAGGTGAAAGAAACCAGACCAGCACCGCCAAATCACCGCAGCCCACCGCCGATGGATCGCAGAATTCCTGCACCGTAAATATTGCGATCTGTCCAGTTAACGACCCAGGGCCCCCACGCAACCTGCACCAGCTCTGGCTTCAAAAGCACCGTCTCCCGATGGACACTAGCTACTGCACGTAGCCGCTCCCGATATACAACATGCGTCAAACTTCTTCCGGCCCGCAACTTGGGAATCCGATCGGGCGCCACTTAATGCCCTCGATAATATTCCGTCTTCAAACAAAACAAACACTTCCGATTATTACTACAACAAACCTACATAACCCGAAAGAGATTCTGGCGAGATTCAAATACAAGGCTAGCTACTTAGTATTTTCTTCTATGATTTAGGACAGCATTACATTAATAAATCAATATATTGGGCTTTTTACACTCACAAGCCAGTGGAGGACCCGAAAACACTTTCATTTGACACAATTCCTGACAGAACATGGCTGTTTCGGAGCCTATCTAAAACAGATAAGCAAGGAGACAACCACATCGTGCCACCCTTGTCAGACGGAAGTTGGCAACGTGAAACACATCATCAACGATTGTGAGACTTGGATGTCCCAGAGGAACGCGCTGCAGCAAGCACTCGGAGTAATTGAGTTCAAAGTCGAGAACATGATCTATCTTAACACGATGGTGAGCGAAGAGAACTGAGACTTTTGGCGAGAATTCGTTGAAGAAGTAACCACAAAAAAGGCAGTGAAAGAAAAAGACGCAGGGAGTCTCTACAAAATTAGAAGAGGCCTTATGGCCAGACTTACTACCCTGGGACCCACTAACCTCAGGGTGTCTTATGCAAGATTCCCTTCTCACACGAAAAAAACTTAACTTCACTAATATAAAAATAACTGTACCGTTTTTGTAGGAAAATAGACATTGGTAATCGTCTTCATTCTCACAAGTGTAAAAGCTTATACATATATGAAAATCATAAACTACATGAATAGAATCGTTCAAATGTATTGTCTAATTGATGACAGTATCGTCATTTCCAGAACTAAACGTCCAGCACCGTAGTACATATAATTAGGGAATCCAATCCCGGGATCCCGGACAGTTTTAGGTACTTAAGAATCCCAGGATTATAAAACGTAATCCCGAAAATTTCGGGATTGAAATTTTTATCTAACAGAAATCGTACACCCCACCGTTAAGATGAAGACATTCCTGCCGAAATCTGAACGCTTGGAAACAGTGGCGTAATTACTAATTAGCGAGCTTAGGCGACGCCTAGGAGCAGTGACTGTCTAATCTATGTATACATATATAGCGTACATGTATGTTTTTCAAAATTGTTATAGTAATCTTTCGCTACCGGTGATGTATTTACTACACCTCGACTCTAATAATGGGATTATCGATATGAAATATAATGGATACGGGCTTCAGAATTTTTGTATGCCTCCGTAATATAATTACGAATCACATCAAAGTATTATGGTATATGAGTAATCATCTGCAGCGACGGAAATAAATAATTTGTCGGGAAATCGGGAATTTTGCGAGTTTTAATCCGTATCTCAGCAGATAGGAATTTTATCAGTCACATTGATGGCATTATATGAAAATAGGTGCATAATGTTACTTCGGGCATATTTTCAAAATAATATTTGAATTTTTTAAGAAAGAAGATCTTCATTCTAATTAGTTTTGCGTTTGTTGATGAAAAATTCATTCTATAAATAATTTTACGACAAAATCATTGGACAAAAATTTGACCTCCCAAATACAAGCAAAGCAGCGGCAGAAATTTGAACGACGTTATATTCCATATTTAATGCCATAGAACAGCGGTTCTTATGTAGTCCGCGAATCCCCTCTTGAACAAAATTTTCTTCGCAGATCCCCTCTTGAACATTTTTTTTGGCGAACCTCATCCCAACCCTTTTCCCCTTTTCCAACATTTTACGTCGTTCTTGAGACTTATTTTTGCAAAAATACATTTTTAAGTTAAATATTCAAATGGGTCAAAATATATCTTTTTATAATTAATGTTTTCTGTAAATAGTTTCACGAAAATATTTTGTTTAAGTATAGATAAATATTTTTGCAGACCCCAGTTTAAGAACCGCTGCTATAAAATATTGCTTCAAATTAAAAAAAAAACAATGGGTATCTCACACACAAGCTTTTACATTAAAATTGTGCGTCCTACTTTAAAGAGCCTTTTAATATTTGACCCCCCCAGACAGAACTGTCTGAAAATTCGACATCATCGCTAACCGGCTATTGCTCACCCCTGCTCTGAAAGATCGGTTAGGTATATTTTTGATTTTAAAATTTATTTACATTGAAGATAGTTTTGAAAAAAAACTTTTCGATAGTAGCTAGCTTGATATTTTTGATAAATCTGAAATATAGATTATGAGATCGCTCTTATCTCCGCATTAAAATCAACCTTATAATAAAGTAAGCATTATTTTTCATCATAATATATTTCATCAGATGAATACGATTAAAATATCTTTAAGCAAATATTAGTGTATATTGAACAATAAATGGAGCCAGTTGTTGTTGCTTATAGTTTACTAAAATATTTTTGGATCAATATAAAACTAAAAACCTACAATGAGTATATCAAATGGGTAAAATGCCAGGCAAGGTGGTAGTGACCCCAAGTTAATTCGGCACTGTTTTTTGATCTCGTTATTGTAAGGCTGCCAACTCTGTCGCGCCTTTCGTCACAAACAACATCGCTACTATTGATTACTTGCCGGAATTCAGGTAATTTAATTTCGATTGAAAATTCGACTAATGTGAAATATGCATTTTATTTTGGACAATGATTAGAGTTTAAAGTTACACCGACGATAAGTAACAACTTATATTTTAAAATGTAAATATGCACAATATGTCTCTTAAAAAAAGGTGGTATTCTAAAAATAGTAAAGTAGCAAGTAATAAATATTCATATAAATATTGACGAAAGAAAAGTTTGACGTACTATGTAGACAATTGTTTTTAGTTTATAAACTCTAAATAAACATGTTGTTTAAAGCGCTGAATTCTTTAATACGATATCCCATGTGTTTCTTTCGCTTTAAACTCCACAATCCATGGCCGCGTTAAAGCGTGATTAGAACGGCGTAACTTTAATTTGAAAACGTGTCGTACGTATTTGATATAGATTATAATTTCTTTCTAGCGATGATAGTATACACATGCAACAATATTTTAATTGTATAAAATATATATGTAATCCGTCGGCAAAATATAGCAAATTATATTTTTTAAAAATTACAAATACGTCATAAATTATTTTACAAATTCGTCATTTTTGTAAAATAATTATATTTATTTTACAAAAAAAGTAAAGGTTCATGAATTTCTTGCAAAGTCGTCCGAACTGTAAAGTGTTAAAGCTATCCTATTTAGAACGTATGTATTTTTTTACGTGCTTCAAATTGTTGATTTAGTTTATCTGCACGATATTAAATAAGGCATTAAAAATTATTCGATTAGGATCATACAATTCTTATACAATGTTCTCTCAATTATCCGGGTACGGATTATCCGGTTTGCGAATTATTCGTACTTGAAAAATATATACATATACTTTTTTAATTTATTATTTTCTTTCTTATGTGATTATGAGGCGCACCGATTGATTGCGACTGTAAAAACACAGTGTATATTCGACTTTTGCACTATTCGTACAGTCGAATATTTATAAAATTAATCGGATATTATTTGCTTTTTTTCACAAGTAATTCAGAAAATTCATTCGTAATAAACTTATTTGAAATCTTGGATGAATTTTTGTTTCCAAACCACGGAATAGGGCACTTCCCAGACAAATAAATCCAGTGGTGTCAGATCTGGAGACTGTGAAATACGGAATAGGGCTGCCAAAATAATTAATTTACATCACAGAGGTGCCCACAATAAAAAGTATTTTCTTAACGCCAACCCTAGCAAACTGGTACCTCTTCAAATTTAATGACTTATTGAATGATTTGTACGACATGTAGCGTATCTTCAGAAGCTCAAAAGTAATTTTCTTTATACTTAATTATTTCGCGCTATTACGACTATAGATTAAAAAGTTATGGCAAATTTTCGGTATATTTTCTAAAATTTTGTAAAAATTCTATTTTGACCACTTTCATATTCATTATTCGAATAATTGATTTTAAGAATATTTGGGACCCCTAGATAGAGCTATGCTGAAAGGCTTTGCCTACAAAAACCCTGACTTCAATGAGAGAAAAGTCTGCTCCTGGACATAAATCATCCAATAACTGTCTTTTATTTTTTTAATGTTGATTCCATCACTGAAGAAAGAAGGCGAGAAGTAGCATTCTATGTTATGCATCGCGTAATTATTCATTTTATCGTAAATGAAGGCGTGATTTATACAGTGACGAGATCAAGAAACTTCTTATCCGATGGAATAAATGTATTTCTAATGAATATTACATTTGCTCTTTTATATATCACTCGTATGAGCGTTTTCTTAATGAATATCATTAAGAAATCCATCATATATAATTCATTTAAATAATAATCAAATTATATAAACTAAGTAGATTTCGATCTTAAATTGGGATGGATAATTTCTTCATTTCCTCCAATCATTTACTGCACGGGGCTTCCGTCTTTTCTTATAATTCATCATTGATTTTCAGATACACAATTTTGACTACGCCACTGAGCGAGACTATAAAATTCCCCATTTTACCTAAAGCCAATGTGTAGTCTAAATATTTGTTGAAACAACTTTTTTATTTGCAAAATTAAAATTGATTTATAGAGCCGGCCACATACAATCCTCACGTCTGAATTTTTCATGCACTCACGTCTCATCCGCCATTTAATTTGTCAGTATATACGTATATTATATTCATATTTGAATATTAAAAATATTTAAAAAAAAACAGATTTTTAATTTGATCCATGAGTTAAATCAATAAGCTGAATGGCTAAAAATTAGACTATTTAGTAAGAAAAATATTTTTTTATGGACTGTTTTTTGCTATTTCTTATAGCAATGATTATAGTTTTTTTACTTCAAGTTAAACCTTTTCCATTTGAAACCCTTAAAAATAAGATTTAACTTAAAGTAAAAAACGCTGTATGAGCACTTTTCCATTCTTACAGCAGAGATTATTTAAAATAATTATTGAACACTTTGATCCCATTATAATTCCTTGTCACTCGTATCATTCAAAATATCTTTCTGAAAATTGACAATAAATACGCATTATATAAAAATATTTGGATTATCTTATATATTATATAAACGAGTGGCAAAAATGATCATCAAAGCTTTCCAAGGAAGGAAGTTTAAAATTAACAAAAGTGAGAAGAAAGCATATCACAACGAATGTCTAAATCAGTGTTTCTCAACCGGTGCACCGCGGTGCACCGGTGCACCGCGAGCTCATTGCAAGTGCACCGCGAAAATAATGGTAAAAACGAAAAATTATGCAAAATAGTGAAAACTGAAAAAGTCGTTGGCAAAATTATAAAAGTCAACGAAAGAGTTAATGTAATTTTGAATTAGCCAAATCAATTGCGCGTATGTTAACCGTTTAACGCAGACTTTGGGTATTCTACGCCTCGCAGCCGCAATCTGTTCAAAGTGGAGTAAATAAACATGCTGTGGAGAAACAATCGTCTTTGAAATCCAGCATCACCACCCTGTGGAGTCCTTCTCGTCGACGTTACGGGGGACGCGGCAGTCACAGGCCGTCAGAAACTCTACAAACGAAGGTAACTGGGACTGGTCGACAGAAGCACGACGAAGATAACTAGGCCCCGGTACTCAGCTGAGAGTTCTCGCCCACATTACAATCGATAAATTTATTACCAAACGAAATCGTGAATCAGACCAAAATATTAATGACACGGGGAGTACAAGTGAAAGAAGTAGTGACGATATTACTAGACATCATACGTCTCATACAAAAGACACCAGAAAATATATCCAGTAAAATCAGAAAAATCAATCGACAATATTCTGAAGAATATTTATGTTTCGGTTTTACTAGCATCAATGAGAAAGGATATCACATTCCACTATGTGTTGTATGTGAAGAAAAACTGTTCAATAACGCGATGTATCCTGATAAGTTGAATCGCCAATTCACTACGAAGTAAGCCAATCTTGCATCAAGAAATAAAGATTATTTCAAAAGATTGTTAAGCATGCGCAATAAACAAGTGAATTTTTTGGAAAAAATGTTAAAACTTCCGATAAGGCACAACTGGCGTCATACAAGATTGCTGAATTGATTGCTGTACAATTAAAACCACATATTATAGCAGAGTCTCTAATTTTACCTGCATGTTGTGAAATAGAAAAAATTATGTTTGGTGATGAGGCAGAAAAGGAAATTATGAAAATTCCTCTTTCAAACAATACAATAAGAAAAATAATTTTAAATATATCGGATGATATTAAAAAAACAGTTACTAATAAACTTTCCAAACGACATTTTGCTTTACAAGTCGACGAATCTACTGACATTAGCAGTAAGGCACAAATACTAGGTTTTGTTCGTTTCATAAATGAAAACAAAATAGTGGATCAATATCTATGCTGCAAATAACTTACCGAGTATACGACAGGAGAAGATGTTTTTGATACTATTTCTTCATATTTAGAACAATTTAAAATATCATGTGTAGGAATTTGTACAAATGGTGCTCCTTCAATTTTTTTTTTTTTTTTTTTTTTTTTTTTGAGGTGGCTTTTAGCGATCCCTTTTTTATGGTATCATTACCAACCATTTTGACATGGTTTTTCATGGCATATATATGTTTTTAAAAATGTGGTTGCCAGCCACATCTCCTGTGGGATTCGAACCCGAGATGATCGGGTTACGAGTCCAACCGCTTAACGCGGGACTACCTACAGGTACTCCTTCAATAGTAGGCTCAATCAAAGGATTTGTTACCCTTGCAAAGTCAAAAAACCCTAATATTATAACTACGCACTGTATTTTGCATAGAGAATCTTTAGTTTCGAAAAAAATACCAGCAGCACTAAAACCTGTACTAGATCAAGTTGTAAATTTGGTGAATTTCATAAAATCAAGACTTTAAAAACACGCACGTTTAAAAATCTTTGCATTTCTATGGTAGCTAAGTACGAGGGCTTGCTTTTTCACACTGAAGTCAGGTTATCTAGGGGTAAAGTTTTATGTTGATTCATAGAAATTAAGAATGAATTGTTAATCTTTTTTTGAAATGAAGGTATGGATGATTTTGTAAAACGTCTTCAGAATAATGATTAAAGTAGCTTAGTAGCATATTTAGCAAATATTTTTAATTACTTAGAAATAGAAAAAAAAAGTAGTTATGTTTTCTTCACTTAACGAAAATCTTCCCGAGGAAATTATTTCCGCAATAATAGAACATTTAACTTTATTGGAAGAAAAGATTGCACATTATTTTCCTTCCTTAAATTACTTAAAGAAATTTATGACTGGATACGAAGTCCGTTTTTTAAGACTAATACATCGTATTGTGAATTTTCATACGCCGAAGAAAAATAATCAGTTTTATTGTCGACTGATCGTACTCTAAAAATCAAATTTTCCGAAATGACAATGGAGGACTTTTGGATTTCTGTCCAAGAGGAATATCCAGCTCTTTACATGAAGGCACAGAAAATTTGGTTACAGTTTTTGACATCATATTTGTGTGAGCTCGGTTTCTCAATAATAACTAATATGAAAACTAAAAAACGAGAAAGATTTACGAATTTAGATGAAGAATTGAGGGTAGCTATATCAAACATTCGACCTAATATTTCTGATATCTGCAAAAGCCAACAAGCTCAGGTAGCACATTAATTGATTTTTGATTGATCATATAATTTCTATTGTGTTAAGTAAGGACATCATTTTGGGTGGACAACGGGAGAAAAATACCCCCCCCCCCTCCTAAATTTTCCACTTAAAAAGAGCAAATATTTTTAATAAAACGTGTATAAATATAAAATTGTTTCTAGGGAAAAATTGGCTAACTAAATATGTTTTCAATATTTTTTATATTATTTAACTTATATAAAAAATGTTTAAAAAAATAGTATGTAACTATATTTTTTTTTAAAATATGTATTCGACATATTTTTTCGACTTCTTAATTCTGGTGCACCGCCACTTTTTCCCATGATCAAAAGTGCACCGCGACGCAAAAAGGTTGAGAAACACTGGTCTAAATAATTCACCTAAAAAGCGTCAATATTCCGTTTACAATGTTACGCATGTTTTCTCAAAATTAAATTCGATGAAGAAAGTATATTTTTATATTATCAATAATGCATTTTTTTTAATTAAGAAAGCCTCAAAGGAAATGTGCACAAATAATTTCTATTAAAATTTAGGAAAGAAAAACGAATCTTTTTTTTTTTGGAATTAAGACAGATTATAGAGCTCTAATAATATAAAATTGAAAGCATATATTTTTTTTATATCAACATAATCAATTCAGGCATACAAACCAACATAAAGTCGAATTTCATATTAATAAATTAATAAATTGAGAGATCAGATCGGAAAATTGAATGGAAAACATTAATGCAAAAACGAATTTCAGGCAGATTACGCAATGATAATACACATCATTTTAAAAAGCCGCTTTAATCGTTTGATAGGTTTTGTTTCATCATATTGATTGCTAAGCATGAACTAACATATTAATAGTTTTAATGTTTTATTTAGATAAAAATGACGAATGTGACCATATAATCAACTAAACAATTTATAAATCAATATAATTAGTATAATTGGTTGTTATAAAGTATGAGAATGATAACGATTCTTTAAAAACTGAAGGTTACGACAGTCCATAAGATTGAAAATAAAATTAATGTCAACATATTATCTGCAAGCAGAAAAGGCTTATTTCGAAATTATCGTTTGAAACCCATTTTTAAAAAATCCGGCTGGGCTAAATGACCCAAAAACATATTGCAAAATAGCCTACATTGATAAATCGATCGATTCCTATTCTATTGCACGACAACACCACACCGCACTTCGGGTTCAAATCCAGATTGTTGGAAAAATTTTCACCGTACAAAAAAAAATGAGAGATCGGAAATATTAATAGTTCTGATCGATCATCTCGGTCCCGTTTTACCCTGATTTTCTGTATTTGTAAATGCTGAGGCGATTAATAAAGTCGTGCAGGGACTTTTTTTCTTAAGGTTTATGACTCAGTATAGTATTATATTATGTATTTATAATCCTACGTGTTTTTTTTTAATAGCACAATATTTTGGTCTGTTGAAAAAAAATGGTTTTTTTTTATTGTATACTTTCTAGTAATTAAAATACACATAAAGTGCACCGAATTCTATTTATTATTTTTGAATGTAACAACATAACCCTCATTGTTTATTCCGATTTTGAAAAATCGAATACAAGGTAAAGAAATATATTTATTTCAAAAATTAGAACGGATTTTTCAATGTTGTTTGATTTTCGGAAGAATTCTGATTTTATGAATCCGAATCTAAAAATGAGCTTATTTCTTAGAAGTCTAGTAACAATATATTTTGTTTTATATTAGTCTTCAGCTGTGTAATATGCCATGTAATATATACCATGTAATATACATGTAATAGCATATTACATAGCGATGAAAAATCAAAAGACGCTGAATAAAAGTTCTCTTGCTTTTCCCATATTAAATGTTAGATTCATCCAGTTTTTTATATTATTTATTTTTAACCCATTCAATTCCAATGTTTAGGCGGTCCGACATTTTTACTCCAGCCTCGATTACAATTATTTAGAGCTAATCTGATGTTTTTATTTTTTGAAACATCGGAACAACTGTTTTAGGATAGATATATTTTTCGACAAACTACCCACTTCTTTTCGCTTTAATTCACTTCCTGGAATTTTTCCGTAAAATTTATATTTTCACATATAAAAAAACATTCAAAATCAGCAAGAACATATCGATACATGAAATATATAAAATACATATGTATGGGATATGGATTTTTAGGGGGGGAAAGTTTAAACTGTTTTATTTAAACTCTCATAAGCGCATAAGGCTGCTTGAGATGAAATGACATTGGAATTTATGTATGAAGAGCCATAAACGGCTATGCACAGAGCCACATGCGGCTCACGAGCCGCTCCTGCCAACCCCTGAACTACACCTTGGCAATTTCTCGTAAAATAATTGTAATAAAATCAAACATAGGTACGCATCTAATTTGAGTGATAAAGTCTTCAGCCTAAGTGATGGAAAAAGACGACGTTCTGCGAAGCGGCTTCAATTCATTTCGTGGCATGTTTAATTAAACGCGGTGAGTTTCACTTGAGCTTATTTTTCCACAGTAGATCTAAATCTACAAAGCTCCACGCCCAGACGAGCTCTGAAAACGGGCATCAAAGAAAATGTTATCTCTGGCACTTTTCTCCGGTTTTACCCACCGTCGGTTATTATCGGCTATTTCATCCATTTCTCGGATGAAAGCCCCAGCTCCATCTCCCCAAAGGGCGACTCCTTTATCACTTCCCCCGCCGGCGGCCGCAAGAGGTTTTAAGCAAAGATAATATTATCGTTTGAAGCATAATGTAATTCATATTATAACTTCAGCTATTATTGTTACTATTATGCTCGAAAGGTGGCGAGCGCACCCACTGAAATCCGTCGTTTTTGCTCATTAATAAAATCGACCCTTCCTTTCATATAAGCACTGCCACATGATCTAAAAATCACTAATATCACACCAAAAAGTTGAATATATCAAATATACAGCTATCAATTAATGCAATTTACTAACATATTTTTGCATATTTACTCAATATTTAACAATAATTGGATTCAGCACAATTACGACATAATTATTGATTCGCTTTTTTAAGAATAAAAGTACCACAGCACTAAAAAATACTGATTTTACAATTTTATTTTAAAATTTATCGAGAAGGACCAAATGTCAGAATTTGCAGAATGAACAGAAATGAAATTGACGCTGAAAATGTGAAATTTGATAAATGTACAAAGAAGTTCAGAGAGCCTGTAGTCTCAGTATCTGTAGTAGTCTCATGGTTAAGACCGGTTAGACTCTTATCTCAATCATCCTAGATTTGAATCTACAGGTGTATAAATATGCATAGGTTAGATCCATTCATTTTTTTCTACAATATTCTTATAATTAAAGGTTAATATTAACACCCGTAAAAAATATGTATATGTTTGGAATGTATGTATTTAAATTTCTTAAGCCTTAATATCTACAATATCGTACAACGAATGTTCAACGAATCGAACAAACGTAAACATAATTGAATTCATTATAAGTATCAATATAAAAATAATAAACTTATCAGTTGTCTTTCTTCTTATTCAAAATTCGACGATTGATTATGAATTACCAAAAATATGTTTTTGAATGATCCATGATTTACATCTAATTATCATCATCAAATAAAGATTGTATGTGTGATTGTAATGTAAAATGGTAACGACAGGTCTATCTAAACAACCGCCCTAACTAATTGAATGTTTATCTGGTAAGCTGAAAAACACAGCCTGGTCATGACAAACTATTGTATAGTATTTAAAGGTCACTAGGAAATTTTGCTCCAAGAGGGGGTCCGCGGACTACATAAGTTTAAGAAGCGCTGGACTAGGATATAAACCCCTATATTAAAACTGCCCATATTTAACCTCGATCCAGGTTTATCTTAATTTCCTGGTTTAATCAAATTAAATTCTCAGACGATTAGGGACGATAATTTAGAATGTCTATAAGTAATTAATTATCAATTAATTCAGTAATTTAATAAAAAATGATAATTAATCCTTACTACTAAATTATACTATCCTTATTCTATTAGGAGAGAAAAGCTACTATTAAGAATGCCATGATCTTTAGCAATAGGTGAAAAACAAAAAAATTGTAAAACAAATTAAGCCCTCGCCTCTTCAACGCTATAACTACCGAATGACCCCAAATATCGGAAAATCACTTTATCCACATATTCTACACTATATTTGGATACAATTTATGCAAATGAAATAATTAAGAACAGTGCTTTCCATAATTCTCGATCCTTTATACCTACTCATCTTCCAATACAATACCTCAGTCGAGTTCATTCTTTATATATTGTGTAAAATATGTTTTCACACACCGTTATATTTAATATTTATGCGTCATTCGAATATAAATTAAAAAGTGGCTATGTGTATGAAAAGTACATAATTTATTACAGACAGTATGACATTATACTGAGTTAAGATCGTATCTAAATGAATTTCCATACGGTTTTATTTCCACAATCTTGTTCGAAGCTCCCAAATATGCTTACAAGAACTCGACATTCTTTACTTAAATTTTATAATTGATGTTATATTATTGATTTATAACTTTATCATTTGTAACATTATTTTTAATTGTTTTTTACAGACTATCCACAAATACGAACTCCTATGGGGATATTCACCCGTGGCCCGCGGGCCGAATGCGGCCCACAAGGAATATTCTTACGGCCAAGCAAAAAAACGAAGACAATACTAATACAAAAGTGTGTTGATATTCAGATAATTACGCTATTTCCGAACAGTACATGAGGTGTTACATAAACACAGATCAAACAAATAAAACTCTTCAGAGCGATAAGGATGATGCTTGCCAGAGCCATAACAAGGGTATGAAGCGCCCGTGGCAAGTATCTAACTAACTAATCTAAAGCCCCCCTCCCTTTCTGAAATTCAATTTATTTTTTAAAGTTAAGTAATACTATTATAAATGCAATATATTAAATATTATTATAATGTATGTTTTAAAATAATATACAAAGATAATCCCAAAAGTATCCAACCTAACTTATAGACTGAAAGTATCTAGACGCTACGTTGCTTCCGTACAGATCATAGAAAATGTCGCCAAAAGCCCTAAAAGAGGATGGAGTGACCACAAGATTTGTACGTCCAATCGGTCCGCTTTTCGGACCGCTGATATGACGAATGAGCGCCTCGCGATCAGATACCATACTTGAACATTTCTAACATTATGAAACGAAGTTGTCTGTATAAGACTGATTGGATGAGTTATTTAAATTTTACAACCGGTCGAAAATATTGTTGTCTTTTTGCGCCCCAAGCCCAGTCGCGCCAGTGGCGGACGCCTGCTTTACCACGCCCTTGTTATGCTGATGCTGGCCTCTTAACTACTAAGACTACAGTCTAGTCTCATGTCTTATATTTTGGTTGTCTAAACCAGTGCTCCGCAACATTTTCAAGCATGAGTCGAACAACTTCCTTGCATACTGGTTTAATAAGTGTTTCGCCGATAGTATGTGATTTTTTCGGACGTGCAGTTAATTTTACAACATGGTAGCTAGCTTCTAAGACCTTTTCAGAAACCGTAAAGGCCGAATTCATAAATTGTTTCTGTTTTTAATTTTGTTCTAAACGCCTTTGAAAATATTGTTTATCCTTTTTGACGCAACTGGGATGGTTTGAATTTAGATGGTGATTTAATTTATTGGGTGCCATTGCTTCGTTTGATAGCTGTTCGCTGCAAATGATACATTGTGGCTTTGGAGCTGTTTCATCACCACATCACGAGAATCCATATTGAATGTAGTCTTCGTTGAGCTTCATTTTCACAGTCATTTTTGCAATTCTTGTGCTGGGTTCTTCTGTATGTAAAGACGAATCTTTTCCGCGTAAAATTGTATCCATTGTAACGTGGGTGAGATCCCTCAGCTAAATATCGGGGCCCAGTTATCTTCGTCATGCTTCTGTCGACCAGTCCCAGTTACCTTCATTCGTAGAGCTTCTGACGACCCGCGGCTGCCGCGTCCCTCGTAATATCGGCGAGAAGGACTCCACAGGATGGTGGTGTTGGATTTCAAAGACGATTTTTTCTCCACATTATGCTTATTTGTTCCACTTTGAACAGACTGCAAGAATACGAGGCGTAGAATACCCAAACTCGAGCTCAGAAGTGAGTCTAAACTCAAGCTTTCAAGGAGAGGACTTCGCAGACAGGACTCAGAGTAGTCTTAGTTATACCATATTTAAAGAAGTGTAAAATTAAATATTAATCACATGAAGAACGCATAACCATACAAAATTCATTAACACAAGTAATAATAATGAATGGTAACTACTGCCGCAAGACGAGTGAATGTGACGTAGCACGGTAACACGACTAAAGTAGGCTGATCGGTTGGTAATTTATAAGATCGTTGCTATCCTTGCCTCGTTTTAGCAGAGGAATTACTGGTTTTAACTACTGGTGGTAAAATATTTTAGTTATATGAATGGCAGATTTTTTTATTATCGTATTATCGATTGTGTCAATACCCAGGGACTTTTTGTTTTTTAGTTTTCTAATGATTTTTGTTATTTCTAAAGGAGTTGCCAAATAATTTTGTGCGTGTCATTATTTGAGCTTTCACGGAAATCCCTAATTGACTTTGTTAACAGCTTTCTTTGTTTTGCTGTCGCTCATATTTTCAAAAATCACAAGGTTTCTGTAAGCATATTTGTCTTCTCTAAATCGGTTTCGGCTATCTTATCGTTTCTAACCAAAATAGGAATTCCCGTGGCCAAAGTGATCCAATC
Source organism: Stenopsyche tienmushanensis (assembly GCA_008973525.1). Lineage (NCBI taxonomy): Eukaryota > Metazoa > Arthropoda > Insecta > Trichoptera > Stenopsychidae > Stenopsyche > Stenopsyche tienmushanensis. Next base: position 2,134,085 of record WACJ01000535.1, read on the forward strand.
TGAATTCTATTGATTCTGTCAGCACGATGATAGATGAATCCCGGAATAGAAATATTAATATCTGGTTTTAGGTGTCTGGCGACATAAATAGGTGACGGACGCTGGAGAACTATTGAAAAATATTTTAGTTATAATATTGTCTTATTTGACCGCGGCACACCTGTATCGGCTCACGGCACACCATTATGCCGCGGCACACCGGTTGCGGATCACTGGCTTAGATCCTGGACTTTTGTTGTAATGGTTCGGATTCAAGTCCAGATTGTGGAAAAAAATTTACCGTACCAACAAATTTGGGAGATCGGAAATATTAATATTTCTGATCGATCGTCTCGATCCAGATTTACCCTGATTTCCTGGTTTAGAAAAAGTAAATGCTGAGGCGACTAATAAAGTCGTGCGGGGACGCCCATGAGCGAGTGATTGAATTTGCAACAATAACTAAATTATCATTTATATATACATAATGATAATTTCGCTACTCACTCATAGATTCTCTCCTCTCCTACCTTCCAAATAATCCTATTCTTACTTCACCACGCGTGGAAGGCAACGGGGACCATCCCATTAAATCATTTCCCAAGTAAAATCTCCTATGAAGATCCCCTATATCCGACATCGGATATGACACATCAAGATTCATGCTTTGATGGACGTCATAAAGACTTTAAAGAAATATGATCATCGCTCTAAAATCGTTAATTTTGTTGAAAAACTTCATAGTATTTGCACGTTACATTTGATCTATAATCATTCCTTTGGGTTACTTTTTATGCTATGGAGACGTTTCGCCTTCAAAAAATCATACAAAAGGCCAAAACTTTCCAAAAGTCTTCATTGACTATTCCAGGGTTTATTCAGATTTTTGTCAATTTAATTAACAAGAAAATTAAATACAAATTTATTACAAAGATGAAGATATTCCCGAAATATAGCTTGAATAACTAGATGTTGAAGCGCTGGACCGCGGGGGGTGGGAGGAAGAGGAAGGAAAAGGAAGGGTGCGCACGCAACGTGGCGGTGGAGCTCTGCTCACGAGGAGGAGCGAGAACGAGTCCCCAAGGAGAGAGCGAGCGCACGCATACTTTGTGAACTCTGCGACACGTGGTCCCGACCAATAAAGTTTTCGTTCCATTGTCGCATTTGATTTACTCCTTGTGAATTCCGTCCTCCACCTCTCACCGGGTCCGATAAGGAACGGGCCGGTAACTGCCCGGGAATCTGCGGGAAGGAAGCCACCTTCTCGCCTACATCGGCGACTGTGCGACTGGACCGTAGCCGGCGAAGTTAACGCAGGGTCCATCGGACCTCTTCATCGACATATATGTTACAATGTCAAATATTGACATTCTCCTGGACTGAAGAAATAGAACTACAACGATCTTATACAAAATAATTCTTAATATTGTATTATAAAAAAAAAATAACAATGGAAGAGAGTAAAGTGAGATAATAATCTTCTTTGATATTTTTAAATTGATCGCCAAGATTTCTACGACGATCGAAATAATCTGGAGATTTAAATATTATTTATTTGATATTAGGATGATTTATTTTTTAATGATTTAAATTTTGATGTCATTAAACTTTTGTAAGGATTTCGCATTCGACTAGCATTCGAATGTATGTATTTCATTTTGCTTGACAATAACGATTTTTTATGCAAAAATACTGCAGGTATTTTTCATACTGTTACTTATATCAAAAAGTAAATTATATTCTAACACATCCTTTGCGGTGTCATGCACAGATTGTACTGCTGCTTTAAAACAGTTGTCTAATAAAATATGATTTTTGGCATTTTTTTATAGGAAGAGAAGTAACAGTACTTCTTAAAGTTTTGACTATTTTAATACTCATTTGAAAAGAAAATAAAATGAATCATCAAATTATTGAAAAATAGCCGAGTGATTAGCTGACCATTAAAGCGAAAAAAGTTAAATTAAAGGGAAAAAAGTAGTGGCACACTGTAATTTTTTTAAACGACCTTTACGTAAGCAAGTATCAGTGTACTTTTTTCAAACTTCTTTCCCAGTTTTACTTCAAAACATGATGATGATTTAAATTATATATTTATGGTGAGGTTCGGTGAGCTACATTCGTATTAGTATCTACTGTTGAGAGACATGCAAAGCGTAAATAAATATAGTATAGCTATAACTACACATATAATAAAACGCTAGTGTTAACAAAAATAGTCGACATAGAAAACGGAATCTGTTTTAGATCTATTGATAATATATATTTATATATATATATTATCATTATAAAGACATTTTTATTGGATTTATAAAATGAGGATAGATCTATTAGGAAACATGAGCTAGAATCTTAGCTATTGGGAAATGTATCCGTTAGATTTTTATGTAAAACTTCGAAATATACCTACTTCAAATATCTTCTTATAAAAATGGTTAAATGGTATTTAATATTAATATTGATGGATTTTATCCACATAAGAAGACATCTGAAGAGAAAAGTACATAGTCATTGTAATACTATAAAAATGAAGTTATGGGCATTAGGGTGATCCTTGTTTGTCGACTTTTAAAAAATGGGGAACCTTGTATATGATTCCCTACTCTAAAATAACGACTACGTATATTTTTAATTTATTTTTTGAAAGTTTTTAGAGGTCCCTGCCATATGTCAAGAATTTAGAAAAAAAACTATTGTATGGCCACTTAACTATGAATCCAGCTTACTGATTGTGGTACGTTTATTAAAATATTTTAAAGTGAAATAGTACACAGAAAGTGATTATAAAACAGTGATTTACAATACAATTTCCTCAAAAATCATAGGAAATATTACCGCAAACAGGATTTATTTTGCTCAAAAACAACTTCAGAATATCAATCTTGAGATCACTACAAAAAGTTGCTGAATCATTTACCTGGGAGCAGTTCTTGAAGAAGGAGTTTCATTTAGGAGGCCTGCTGTAATTCGCCGTGCTAAATGGATGGCTAAAGCTATGTATTGCTTGAAGATTTTCCTATTTAAACATCAGTTTAAACTGACGAAAAAGGTAGAAAAAGCACTGAAAGATATATGTATTTTCAGTCATAATATATATGAAATACTGGTTTCAAGCTTGCGTCAAATATTCAGCACCGAAAAACAACTTAAAATTATTAAAAGATCTTGCATCCTTTGAAAGTATAGATCAAACAATGGTGAGAAACCAAGAATTGGTATTTTTTGCATTTTTTGACAGACTTTCAATTCAAAATAAGAAAAATATGGTAGATACAATAAGATTCGAAGGTGTAGAGCAGCGGTTCTTAAACTTATGTAGTCCGGATCCCCTCTTAAGCAAAGTTTATTTCGCGGACCCCCTCTTGAACAATTTATTTTTTTGGTGGACCCCATCCCAACCCTTTACCCCATTCTCAACATTTCACGTCATTCTCGAGATTTAATTTTTCAAACAAATATTTCTTGCCCTGTCAAAAATACGGAAAACCTTTTTTTTACTCTTTGGTTAATAAACATTTTTTTAACAGGCGCAGAACCCAAATACCGCTCTCGTTGTAACTATTGTCATAAAATAATTAAATAGTTTAAGATTACAAATTAGTTAGCGAAAAGCTTCGTTAGTGAAAAAGTGCTTAGACACTCAATTGTTGGACGTATGTATTTAATACACACACTCTTATGTATGTAACACATTCAATAAGTTCGTAGGATGACAAAGTAGTTTACAAAATAGTACTGACTGACTGAGATAGCTGATTCCTTAAAAATATTAGAAAACATTATATTCTTTTATTACATTAATATTTATATATGAGAAAATTCTGTTCGGATGGTCATGACGTTTACTCACACTCTATCAAAAACAGCAACCCGTCGATAATTCAGAGCGCTGTTTGAGCTGTTTCAGCACAATAAAAAGGATTTTTCATGCGGTATGTGACAATGGATAAAACGTATAACCATCACTACACTCCAGAGTCAAATCGGCAGTCAGAAGAGTGGACAACATCTGGTGACAGCCTCCCAAAACGACCTAAAACGCAAACGTCAGAACTAGTAAGATTTTGGCCTCCGTATTTTGGGATACACGTGGTATTTTATTCATCGATTTCATTGAGAAAGTAAAAAACATTAAAAATGAATATTATATGACGTTATTGGTGCTGTTGATGAAAAAAATTGCGAAAAAATCACCCCAATCGTAGAAGAGAAATATTAGATATTTGGATTCAATGAAGATGTATTTTAAGGCCAGGAATAAATTGTTCTACAAAAAAGCCATCGAAATATTAGAAAAGTGTTGAAATTAATCTCTCATGAAGAATACTATGTTAATGAATAAAATCATTGTTTTATTTTATTGTTTATTAAAAATGTTGTTGTATTATTAATCATCCTGCAAACTTATCAAGTGAAGTGTTATATTACAATATTTCTTGTTCAAACAAGCCGAAACTACTCGTATTGATACATATATTTGAACTACATATAAGAAATGGGGTTTTTATTATTATCTCATTACAAGCGATAACAGTCGATTGCCATCAATAATTTTATCAATTTGACGTTTTTAAAAATAAAAATGTGGTCACCACTGATCTACATCAACATTTTCGATAGAAATCGCTAAAATGCTTTTCGATTATATCTTGAAAATAATTTTTATAGTGTGATCGTCAACAATTTATCCGAACAACCTTTTCCATGCACTATACACGATTGGGTAACTCATTTTTACACTTCGTCGGTCTTTCTGTTAGTTTTTATAATATAAAATAGTTTCTCACAAACTTGTATGGTATCATATATTTAATTTCTGATGATTTCTATACAAACGCAACAGAAATTCCGATATAAAAAAACAATTCAAAAACTTGACTCAAAGACGAATTTGCACTCGCTAGGCTCGCACCATTCATGTTGTTATTCGTTTTTAAATTTGACACATTTCATACGTACGGGAGGGTTAAATACTAGTTTTATAATTGGGTAACAGTGATAGATAAATTATAAATGGGACACGGAATTCGCAAGAATAAATGTCCTATGTATGAATGGAATTACGGAAATATAAATTCTATTAGTTCACACGAAATTTGTTTCCTTTCATATATAATTAGTGTAAATAATTTTTATGCATGATATAGATAATATATTCCCCATCTATATTAAACTATACAATGAGATACAAATCTAAAAAAAATGCATCAATGACTTTCAGATAGCAATGAATCAATACAATTATCACAAAGTCATAAATTATATTAAATGGTTCCATAATGGTTGGGTTTGTTTAAATAGGATTTTCACGCTATGTGTACCATGTGGCTCTATATAAGTTGTAAATATTAAATAAAAGTCAGTTATCTTAGTAAACTTATTTCCTTATTAAAGCATATATGTATGTATGTACCTCAAAATATATAACAATCGTAGCTTATCTCGATTAAGCTATCGCTGTTTTATGATTTATTTCTTATATTTAGGATCCGCAATTTTCACTATGACCCATGGCTGAAATGTATATGTCAACATTATGAAAAGGATTCCATGGTATATATTCTATATAATTAAATATTATTACGACTATTCCATGATGAGTTTTCTATGTTAACCATCAACAATATGTAAATCTGCAATTCGACAAGTTTCAGCCACAAATTTAAACAAACACGATATTTTTGCGTTATACGGTTAATATTGTTTTCATAAATAATACACATTTTCACATTATGAAGATATTAATTCTGTTTTCATTTTACTTCTACATGTAATTATATATACACAATAAAACCACAGACATACATGCGATACATATGTTTATCCAGTGAATAGCCTACAAAACATATATTTAATTACATTTATTGGGAATGATACAATAATATAGATATTAATTATTAAATAGAAGCAAATTATTAGTTTTGCAACTCTAAAGTACATAATATCTAGATTACATTACAATAGTTCATCGTCTCTCTAAAAGATGCAAAAATTACAGGATTCCAGGATTCAACGATTGAACATAAAAAGGTCTGTTAATAAAGTGAGTGTTAATTCCTGAATGATAAAATCCCATTTGTTATAGATATTTTTATTTATCAAAAAAATGATCAATACTAAGTATAAGTCCTTTGATTTATATATTTTTATTTGGAAAATTAATACGATGAGATCAAGACCATACGTCATAAAATACTCATGTTAATATCAAAATATCAATAGTACAGTAAGTTCAAAAAATAAATAGATTGGCATGCGTTGAGCAGTATGATGTATTCCGATTTATGTATACATATTTTTGCTTTAATTGATATATCATAATATGTATGCATGTTATCTTTAAATATTATCAAAAATATCCATGATGCATAAATGAATTTTAGTGTCGATTTTGATAAATTTACAAAAAAAATACTACACACGGTTCAACCACCAATTTGAAATAAATCATAAATTTAAAGTCATTGCTTATCTGCTCTTTGAAAGCAAAAATCTATATAAGTAAAATTAGATATTAAAATAAAAGAACGATTGTCGCGAAGTCTTCGAGCTTCGCTCTAACATTACATAGAGCCATTTAGGCATAACATTTTAAATTTTCAACGAAATTTCGGCAATATCTTGAAATTTAAAAATTTATATTTCTCGTCATTATATAAAATTAATTGTATAACGTTACAAATACTGTACTTAACACTACTTAAGCCTGGAACGATATTTCAAATAGGAATATGATAATATTAGCTTTTATCACTTGTATAATGTGTTTTTGTTTACTTTATCAAACTAATATTAAAAAATAAAATATATAAATTTAAACGTACTATCTTTCTTTTAAACATAATATACATTGCTTATGGTCGACGAACATACAAATGTAATTTTGTCACATCAAAAAAACATATAATCACATCATAAATTATCTGCTCGAATATATTTCTACACTTGTTTGATATATCTTTGGGGATATTTAAACGAACAATCGAAATTCAAGTGACGAAGCATTCGATTGAAAACCGAGCCCTACGCAATCGACAATACGTTAATTCGTTTTATTTCATACTTATTAGAAACACAATTTAATTTAATATTCACAGAATATATATTTTTCGAGGCTAACACTTTTTTTAAAATATTTAACGTCACTTGATTTTATAATCGTCACATTCTTTCGGCAACGTCTGTAAAGTCTTTTATAACTTATCCATAAATACGAAGACCACTCACTGAAATAAATCAAAAAAGTCACTTTTAAAATCCTTTTCGACAGATTCATAGAGTCGCCAAGAAATGCAACATCATCTACAACATACATTAAAAATGAATGCACATTTTATAAAGCGATACAAAAATATTTCATACAGAGTAAAACAATTAGGCTTGAAACCGCAGATCGATCGACAATCGATCTGTTGCACCATGCCGCATTAAAAATTTATACAAATATATTTATAATAACGCAAACATTACAGAAATACGCGCAAATCATTAAAAAGTTCATAATATATTAAAGCATGGATAAACGGCCAATCAATATTGAGTGTATCAGATCGAAATGGGAGCGAAACGTATCCAGATGACACTAAATTCGTTCGTAAAGCATAATGCAGCTTCGGATCATGGTTTAGCGCCAGCTTGATAGCGATGCGCTCGGTTAAAATGCGAGCTGTGCGGTCTCACAATCGATCCGATATAAATAAATTTTCAGTGGGTGATCCATGCTCAAAATCTTACTGGATACATATTTAGCATTAATGTATTACTAAAACTTATGCTAGTGCCGCTAGTTTCGTTCTTGAGAAACGGCTTTTGTAACGCATGCATTATAACAGCTGAAACGTCACTTCCTCTGCATCGCCCGTGTTCTGAAACGATAGGAAAATAAGATCGCATTGGTGATGATTTTTATGCGGCGCTGCCATGAGAATTTTGATCGCTTGGGTTATGGTTTTTTTTTATGTTTGCGGTTTTACCTTGAACGTTTTCAATATTTGTTGGCGCAGGGCTGGTGGTAGTAAGGCGGGCGGTAATGGGGCGGTAGATCTGGCGGCGATGCGAGCTGACAGCTGGGCGCCTCGAAGAGTTCTCCGGTGTACCATTCTTGGGGCGGAAATTGTTGCTGGTAAGCTGGATAAGCCAGCAGAGGCTCTCTGGCTAGTTCCGAACAGAAAGGTTCGGGATCGCTCCCGGAACGTCCGGCACAGGATGGAGGATCGCCGCCGGGCTCTCGCTTGGGTCGCCACTCGGGCAATCTGGGTTTTACGTCAACTTTTTCATCGCGCCGACTCTCTTGTAATTGCTGTCTGCGGAGAGCTTCTTCTTTTTCTTTGAGGGCATCTTTTTTCTTGAAGCGTCTTCGCCGTCGCAGATACGATCCGTTATCGAACATGTTGTAGGAGTCGGGATCCAGAGTCCAATAGGATCCTTTGCCGGGTTTTTTGTCGTCTCGCGCCACTTTGACGAAGCATTCGTTTAAGCTCAAATTGTGTCGGATCGAATTTTGCCAACCTTGCTTGTTCTCTCGGTAGTACGGAAAGCGCTCCATGATGAACTGGTAGATGCCGTTGAGGGTAATCTTTTTGTCAGGGGCGTTCTGGATCGCCATGGCGATCAAGGCTATGTAAGAGTACGGCGGCTTTACCATCTCTTTCGGGGGGTTGAGTTGCTGATGGGGATGCAGATAGGGCGCCGCCGCATAACCATAGCGGTATTGTTCATAGGCGTAAGAGCCGGAGCCCCCGGCGTAGGCTCCGCCGGCTGCTGCCATTCCTCCGACTCCGCCGACTCCTCCGGCGGCTCTGTAGTAAGCGTTCTGATCTCCGAACAGAGTATGCATTTTTCACTAAATATATAATCCGGGGAGCACAGATTATTCGATCGCTTCAGTTCGAAGCGCAGCACATCGTATCACAGAAGGAACACTTTCAGGAAACGTCAGAGTCGTTAACGGTCATCAGCTGGCTCGGTTGCACCGTCGACGTAACCCTTTGCAACAAATTTGCAATCTCGTTTACAAAACAAACAACAATCACATCCAAGATACACAACGACGAGGCCGGGCAGGTGTCGGCCGCAAATAATCGGATCCGGTATTGAAACAACAAATCCGGCGTCAAGGAAAACAAACGCGGATGACCGGCGGATATCGCGACGCGGGCTAAACGTCCGGATAAAAAAATAAAAACAAAGCGCCGGGCATCCTCCCCGGCAAATGTTTCTTTAGGCGGCGTATTTTGTTTTGAGCGTAATCAGTCTCAGAAAACAAGCGGCAGGCCGGTCATATTTTGATAGACAACACGGAGGGTTTACATAGCCGGCGACGGCGGACGGCGAACAAACACGGCCACCGCGGCGACGGCAGGCGCGGCTCCCCAACTGGGCGGCCCTGCTCCGACCAATTGCCGAAGGCCACGCCTACCACCACCCCCCACCACCCCCAAAGCCTCCACGCACTGACACACCGCGAGCCGCGTCACCACCAAACCACCTCATGCACTATACTTTGCGCCAATCTTACCTTATCAACCCGATATTACTCAGAGATTAGCGACCATAAATCTAAACAACCATGAATTTGCTTTTACATTGCAAATATAACATCGCTATTAATGCAACCCAAAAATCGTTTTTTCTTTGTTTACATTATCGATAAATCTGTGAGATAGCAAGCATTTTGAATCAAGCAAATAATTTCAAGATATGTATGTATTTACAATTTTATGGCATACCAAACAAATTTGGGCGATCGAAAGCATTATCACTAACAATACCGTGAGTGGTCAAATATAACCGATTTCGACATTAGCTACTTTGTGCATTATTTCTAACAATAAATTCATATTTTTGTAAGCGGTAGATATATGTGAAATAAATACTGATACGGTTTAATTTTATCTTGATATGAAAAATTATATACAGAGGCGATTTATATAGATGTGTAGGGCTGCCTATGAGAGACTGTACTTGCACAGCAATAATTAAAATATCATTTTAAAACAATCCTTATAAATCTTCTCATATCCAAAATTGATATGAAAGATCCAAAAATGAAAAACCACCACGTGATTAATCCTTTCCCTAGAAAATCATTACAATCCTATTGAGTATTGTCATCTATTTAGGATGCTATAACATACAAGATAGTGAATGTGTATTATTAGAGGATATGTAACGTTTTTATTTTGTCAAATATTTTTGACAATCGATTCAATATTGAAATTCACAAGCGAAGTGATCCAAGCAACACTAAACTCTTATTTTATACAAATTCAATGCAATTGTACAGTTTCATAATACCTTTAAGATAAATTTAATTATTTGACATAAAAATATCTTATACTGATGCATGTAGGAGTTTTAAATTATCATATGTGTTATATATGTACATATTCAATTGAATACTCTGTCTGTTTGTTACTTAAAATAATGATAACGGTCTCATTAAATATAGTACTTCCACGAACAAGATTGGCTCTTATAAATATAAAAATTTATTCTCAAATACGACTTTTTATGCATACACTCAAATATATTTAAACACGCAGCCTAATCGACCTGATGTGGGTTAAAGGTTTTTTTAAAAAATGTATGGCTTAATACTCTCCGACATAATATATACATAGTATTCGCATACATTGATTAAGAATTTTTATGGGTTTTTCTTATAAATACTAATTATTTGGAAGTTAACTTGCACACTATCTTGTTTTTTTGCTTTTTCAAATTATATGTGTATATATGTATATATATTTCCATCCTTCTCAGTACGAATCAAATAGTTTATAAGCTATTGTTATTTTATTATATACATTTCTTACATCAAAATTCAAAAACATCCATATTTACAATATAGCATACTTCAAGTATGCGTTGTAGCCAACATTCTGACTCAATAAAATTATAAACTACTATATTTCGATATTCGACGTATTCCCCGTCATGCTGATGACGAGGGGTACGTTCTGAAGAAGACCGCGATTAACGGGGGATCGCGATCAACGAGAGAATATTATTTAATATTTCGATTCTGCATTGTAAAAAAATATAGCATTTCTTGCTTTGCCGGTCTATGTTTATTAAGTAAAATTTGTCAAGCTGTCAAATAATTCGTTTCAAGTAGACTTAATAGTCATCGTCTTCCTTTAATAGTTTCATACTTTGATTGAAAATATAAAGAGCCCTTTCTATGATTTTGATAGTTAACTTTCGCATTAAAGAAACTTCTAAGACCTAATTTTCTTAAGGCGTAGTATGGTACTCCTGTTCCTTAAGCAAAATTTTAACATTAACTCTATCCATGTCTCTGAAAATAGCTAAAAGACTAATCTTTCCAATAATATTTTGCATATAGTTTTAACTTCAGTAACTTTCTCCAAACACTCTTTATATACGTGACTGGATAGCTACATTCCACACTTCGTCAGTGTATCTGATACATTTAATGATATTAAATGTACTTCCACCAAACTCATATGGCATCTTATGTTAAGTTTCTAATGATGTTTACATAAATGCAACAAAAACGTCGAAGGAAATATCACCAAAGATCAATCTGTTACAAATCTGCACCCGCCGGAGTCACAATTAACGGGAATTATCCATACAATTCCAATCTTGTGCTTGTTTTGTCATACAGCTGTAAGTAAATGGAAGATTTCGAAATTTGTACAATATTTTTTAAGATGTTTTGCTTCAAGTTTTATAAATTTATATAAATATTGCATGGAAAAAATTGGCTTTCAGTCATATTATTTTATAATACAAGCATATTATTCATCAAATTCGATCCCTCAGCATGAAGCATGAAGTTAGTCGGTCTCTTTTTTGTGGACGCATTGATTTTAAAACTTTATCGTAAAATCTAATAAAGTTAAGTAATACATATTACAAGCATAACTTTAGTATATTATATACTTTAATACACGAACATAGCATTATCAATAAATAAATATGACCCAATTGTTGGCAAATTCTTCGCATGACCCCAAAATCAAAACTGATTTTGTATATTCCAAACAAGATCTACGTTATGCCAAAGCTATTGAATGGTTTGATTTGCAGCGTAAGTAATTAGTATAACCTCAATATTTTGCTGTGTTCCTAAAATTAGCATGATGCATAACAAACATTTAACAATGTAAAATATGTCTCAACCTCAAAGATTTAATTTTACTTATGGTACTAAAAATAATTCGACGATACAGAGTCGTTAAATGTGGCCAAATTTTACGGCTTGCCCTTTAGCGTCTTCATTGTATTAAACTCCTCATCGATCAAAAGCGCTCATGTATAATTAAACGGATCCACTTCCTTGTTTTCGAAACAACAAATGGTCACATGGCGTGGCGGTAGACCCTCGGGATAAAGAGGATCCTCTTTAATCCCGAAAAGCTGCCGAAAAGTCCCGACAAACGGAAAGAATTATTTACTCATGAGGGACAGATTCATCTTCGGGACTTAACGACGATCCCCGTATTACTTTATGAGCGTTTTTTTTACGGTAGCCAGATGACAGCAGCCACCGCCCATATAGAGACGTCTTTATGAGGACTTAATTTCTGTCAGGATATCGACATAAAATTTTATGCTTGCTTTCATAATATTTTGGTTCCGGATTTTTTGTTCAGATCTATGACGCTTTGCAACGAAAAAAAAACGTTTTTTTACAGGCGGTTTTTTTGTCTTTAGTATCCTGGCATATGTCTTTGAACAAAGTGTATCGTTAGTAATATGCTTTGTGATTAAGTCAGAAAAATATTGATATCAATCCTTCGATATACTTGAGGACTAAGAAAAAGCTTTGATTTTTTTAAAATTCAAGATCAAATCCAGATATTTTAAGATCCTTTCAAGATAATTATCAAATTCTAAATTAATAAGATCAAGTGTTTAAAATATAACCCGCTACTTTCATTTTCGGACATCATTCATGAATCAATATTTCATATTTTTGACAAGCGTATTTAGGTCACCAGAATATACCTGTGTTCTAATCTAAGACGCCGTGAAATGATATGAAACCAGAAATATGTGAATATTTTCTGTATATTTGATTTATGCAACGATGCTGTATATAATTGGAATATCCAAGATCTGCAACCATATTCATTCGGGCTCATTTAACACCATTTGATATGTTTGTACATTTATTTTCATGTCTTAATTAAAATCACTAGCAGAATAATAATTGTGACCCAAATCATGATTTAAGCAGGTCATAGCTCTTTGATGATCACTTATTGTTGAAAATTTATAATGGGACCTTAATTAACGGTATACACAGATGTTTTGTATGCTAAAAATTTGCTAAAGCAAAAAAAAAAAATCTCATCTGAAGAAATAATATTTTATTTTTTTCGCTCTTTTACCTGCTTCTCAATGAAATATTAAACTTTTTGGATATCAAATAGAGTTGCTTAATACTAACAAATATTTAACAGTTATAATGAAACGAGTAATAAGTTTGGCGATATGAGGATTTTATCACGGCCGATAGTTATTTCAAATACTTACAAAAACGACCGTTATTCGAGCGAATAAAATTATTTTGGATGGTAAGAAAACAATAAATTAGTCTATTTCTCAGTTTCAATGTATTTATAAAGCTTGAAACACACTGTCATAAAAAAATTGTCATACATATGTAGTAATATACAGCATGAAAATTCCCTAAATATAATTAAACTGAGTAGACGAAACACCAACTGTTTATTTACTCAATGGTTTACGATGGAGAAGACCGCGCGAAGACTAACGACCATCCTGTATATACGTCTGTAAGAGCGGTTTGCTACAATTATTAAAAAAAGGCGATGCTATATCAATAAATAAATCTTGAAGCAATATATCCATGGCAGTGCAATCGGATGACTTTGCTGTTTATTTACATTTATTAAAACGCTGACACGAAACATATTTTTCTTTGCACTCTACTAGACCGATCCTGTTTCCCATGAATTATTCAGGATCTCCAGGTACGACAGAGAGACGAGCTCCCGAACGGGGAAGAAGAAAGCCACCACGTCTAATTTGGCTTTCGGAGATCTCGCTTCGGCTGTCAAATGTTAGTTTATGGATTACTCCTGTCATCTGTCAACCAGTGTGACATAACGCGCCTTGAAAACAAATGCGAGGGTTGCTGCTTCGACTTCCGCTATTGTCTTGCAGCAAATTACCGATGCACATGTGCACCGGGAGAACTGACGATGCAACTGAAACATCTTCATGGGAGTCCAGCAAAATCACACACAGGCTTAACGAAATTCTCCGAAGAACCATAACCGAATCGGCACTTTTTATTTGGACTATTGACTATTTGGTACTTATAATGTCGAAACCACAGAGTCAAACAACACGCATTTGAACAACACTTCAAATCCCTAAAATTATCATTACTTCGTTAATACATGAATAAAGCAAGTTCATTTAAACAATAAGACTGACACCGATTCGATGTGCATAATTATGTAAATAGTCCATCTAATCCATCCAACATTATTGATGAAGCCAAATATATTTATTTTGATCTTCAAATCCATCGAGAGTATCAACAACTCCCCTGAAAAAAGAACATAAGGAAAAATATGGAATAGCATGTTTCATAGTTTTAACACTATTTTAAAGTGTCTGAAATTTATGACCACTTGATGTATCGGAATCATCAAGAGCTCTCAGTTTTTCATAATATTTATTAAATCATTACATTTTAACATTATTATTTCTTAAGACTATTATGAAATCATCATCATTAATCTCTGTCGCTTTTTATCTGACGATGCCGCCTTATCTGCATCAAGTACCATATGTACATACATATCTACTTCTTCTATCAAAGCCAATTTCCATTTTAAATAGAAGTTTACCTTGTTTTTGTAAGTAATTCTAGATGCAGGTTTTGATCCAATAATACAATTAGTATTTATAAAATTGATACATATACGCCTGTTTCTTATACAATTTTATAACGTGTAATAAAACTAAACCAAATTTATAATAATAGTTTTTCAGGATTATCATATTTCTTCCTGCTGCTTTTGTAAATATGCGAGTACGTCGATTTTATCCATGATTGACGAACGGTTAATGATGCGTAGACTACTGCGAAATTTGAAAAACCAGCAATCAATCACTGAAGAAGACGTGCCATTCTGATCGTTAATAAAATGATAATTTACAATAATTATTGTCGAAATACCTTATTAAAATAAATGTAAAAATACAGTGTTAATGACACTAACACAGAAAACAGAAATATGAAAAGGAGCATCTTCACCTAAGAATACAACAAAACTAAATGCCCGAAGTTTGAATACTTTGATGCTACATAATTATCCCTGGCTAATACAATTATGAGATGATAGTTGATTTTGATCGACAAATATAACGCGTTTTACATTCTAAGGCATCGCATTTAAAAAATGTTTCTAATTCTAATGATTTACCATTATTTGACTAACAATTTTTTTGCGGCCTAACCACTTAAAATCTATTTGACTACTCTTAATTACTACACTTGTACAATTTTATTTATTTTAACTATCGGTTACTAGACTAGTATGTACTTATTTACTGATTAAATACTTAAATGTTCTTTTAACAGCAAGCTAGTGCTCAGTTTATCTACTATTCGTTGCTACTTTTACAAATCTTGCTTGTCAATCGCTATCTCTTACATAGTTGAAGCCTTAACAGTTCTGAACCAAGAAGTTTTAAGAACAGAACAACAAAAAAGAAGAACGTCAAGAAGATGACCTTGGGGAGAGGCAATTGAAGAATATCACACTGCAATGTTAACAGCATTGTCTTCCGTTGCCTTCTATATCATTTTTAAATCGCCGAATTGAGAGGGTCAACCTAAAATAGAAAATACTCTCGAATTTGCTTGGGCGAATCCGAGATGCACTTAAGCGTCACGAATGTTTTCACCCTAGCCCGGCAACGCCCTAACGAGAAAAGGAGGGACTGGACTATTTGTATTCCGGAAAGCCCTTTCCAGTAAAATCAAAAACGTCATCAAAAAGGAGTAGATTTTCACTATGTCCCTAGGAAAACTGCTCAGTCTTTACAAACCTCCCACATTCCATATCGAAACCCGCTGAGTGCGCGTTCTAAATGGAACTGGGAGGTTATGCTACCTTTAATATCGAGCGAATGCGGTGGTGAATGTATGATACAGACGAGATGGATCTAACCCCTTCCTGTGAATGGATATTGAAGAGGCCCATAGTTTTGCAGTGAACAGTTTGTGGTTGCACTATGACAATGCTGATAATGTCCTTAATCCGTGGGAATATTCGATAAATAAAAAATATTCAAAGCCAAATAGGGAGTGAAATATACTACTCCATAAGTAAGCTTTAATAATGGTGTTATTAGAAATGTGTTTACTTACCTTTATAAAAAATGTTAATTGTCACATTATTGATTACATAACGCTGAAAAACTTTAATGCAATCGATCAAATTGCTTAAATGCCAAACATATATTGAGTGTTTAAAAATATTATTTAAAAACCGTTGAAAAAAGCACACAAAAAGCCATAAAATAAAATATTATCGACTACAAATTGTCAAAGTGGGTGGCGTGTAGTAAATATTTTTACTAAAGAAAAATATATGGCAATAGTTAATAAATTTCATATACTTTGTAAAAAAATATAAGATATTTAGTTCTAAGATAAGAAATCCTACATTAAATTCACCCATAATCGTGGAGGCTGTGTTCTGCAGCACGTTCTCAGGACCATTCCACGTCCCATATGATAATCTTTCTTCCGTACTAAGCTCATATTATAAATATCTGTAATCCTTTCTAGTCAAAAATAAATTTCCACGAAAGAATATTAGAAAGCTTTTCTACGAAATGCTAATGAGAAAATAAGTTTTATTTCATAAATATTCATACAAACCAGTCATCGCTATCAGCGTTTTGGCACTCATAAATTAGCTTAAATTGATCACAAATTAAAAAAAAAAAAAAACGATTTTCGCAATATCAAATTACTTGTTGATTCCTTTTTAATCTTGTCACGCGGCCTGTCATAACTTTTCATCTCCGAGGAACCGAGAAAAAAAATTGATACGAACACCAAGTCCGAGCCATGAAACTCACAACGTGCCTCGCTAACGCTGCTAGATTATTATTTACGATATCCAAATATACAAACGCTCGCTATAGCTTGTAACTAAGATTTGTTTTGAAATAAAAATGAAGAATTGTTTATGTTGCGGTATCAAGAGGACCCATAATGACTTTTTTCCATGGTTTCTAGCCGAATATAATAATTGTTTATATGGATTCTTATCCATGCGACCTTTTCGCTGTTACTCGAACAAATCGATCGCAAGTCTATCTTAGTGTGTGCCTAAATAACTGTCAATGTAATATTGTCGATCGGATAAAATAGACAAAAATCCGAAAAATATAACATATAAACTTGTCTAATAGATGCTGCATTTTTATCCAAATAAATTTATCCATTGTTCCAGAATTCTTTTATCCCAAAATACCAAAAAGTTTGATGCAAACAGAGGATACGCTGGAATGATATTTCTCGAGAATCGTACATTCAAAATCATAAATATAATGTATGTTTAGAATAATATCATTGATATATTTTTTCGCTTGTGGTGTCACTCTCATTTTCTTCCTCTTGAAAAAAAAATAGAAACGATGTCTGCATCATCCATCCATTCAATGATTGATCCTCAATGATTTTTATACCATGTTTTCAAAACATTTTAAATTTTCTAATAATCCACATATTTCAGATGTATAATTTGCTTTATTCTCTTTTAGAATGTACTAAATATATTTCCATGTCAAGAATAATCTTTCTCCATGATTGAATAAGTGTTACTGACTTTACTTTTAACCAAGATTATGTTATTCAATGTATAGCATAAAAAACGTTTAATGATGATATAAAAACAACAAATATCTTCAATATGGTTTCGTTCAATGCGATTTCCTATTAAACGAAACCGTATTTTCAATATAGTTAATGCTTTCTGTGGCAATCCCTTATTTTTTAAAAAATTCTTGCACCTCTGAAATCCATATTTTTTTGGAGCAATCTTCAAAAATCTCCCTTCCGACAAAAATATTTTTCATTGCAGTTCCCTTAAAAGATTGAGATTTCTCTGCTTTCCCAATCACCAATAATTTAATTTTATGAATTCACATGAAAGTAATGCTTTATTTGGACGATTTATGTTCAGGAGTGGACTTTCCCTTTTATTAAAAGTTATTAATTAATATTTTTCAAGCACGAATAATTCGCACCCGGGTTATCGAGAGTTTGCTGCACTGGGAAACAATTATATTAGTTTAATACTTTATTTTTGAAGCATTTTTTCCTATGAAATGAAATTTCCCAAAAATCACAATAAAATTAGCGTAATTTATGGACCATACCCATACGACACAGTATTTGAGTATTTATTTTTATCATCACTTCTTAAAAGTTTTTATTACATCCTAACAGCTTGTGATAGTCTTGATAAAAACTATCCACGTAAAGAGGTGCTACTACACTGCGTTAAATCAATATGACTCATAAGTTGTTTGTTAACCTTTTCGTTAGTGAGCAAATTTAAAATCGATGAAGTCGTTGATATCATAATCGCTTTACACCGATTACTTTCTGTCAGCTCCTAATCAGCGTAAGACAATCTTCAATTCGAGGCAGAGTCAATTGTAAATAAACATTTGATAACATACAAGATCGCGTCATTTCTTTACATAAACAATGCACAAAAAATCGATTCATTTGCTCCTCCTTTAGAAGGAAATGATAATTGAACAAAGACTCATTCAACACGCAGCGAGGTTAAAAAAACAAGCATTGTCGATAGCTCGCAATTTTCGATCATTTCTTTGCGTAAACAAATAACACACTTGAAATCGAAATGATTATAAGTCGATAAATTTGGGCTTAACGATCTATACAATCATGCGAGGAACTATCCGTCTCAGTCTCCCGAACTGCGCTAAGTTCTCTCTGTCTCTGTCCGCCTCGGAGCTTCAATGCACAAGAGTGCTCTTTCTGAATAGTGAAGGTCAAAACGGTTATTACCGTGAGTACTCACGAAACGGTTAAATCAATATAACACATAAGTACTACCTATCTCGTACTGCAGTTCGAAGCAATTAGTAGCCTTGCCGCCCTAAAATGTGTTAAGATTGATCAAAGAGTTTATATAGTATTCGCAAGAGAACAAACAGACATTTAATATTAAAAAATATTGGACACATTTTGGTCGTGGACTACAAATATATTTATCACAGAACCGTGATTTGGCAAATTTGACAAATCAGAATGAAGCTGAAAAAGTCTGAAATGCGAAAAATACGTCTAATTATACTAGACTTTTAATTTATACGCATATCTCGTGAATGGATAAGTCACGGAAGATACCGAGAGCAAACGATAACCATATTGCTTTCTCAGCTTTTGCATTTGATCTCATCGTATCCCTTATAATGAAAGAAGGAACAGTGCTCCATGTACTCCAAAAACCCCACTGTTTTCTAAAGAAAGCTACTCAGTCTCCATGATACCCTGAATTTGCTATCGAAAAGTTTGCACCCCTATAATAAATTCACCCGGGAGACCCACTGGATAAGCTTTCATTAATTAATCTCGAAAGATATGTTACTTTCATTATTAAGCGTACAAACAAATAATGCTACATGGTATAAATATGTTTTTTTTAATGGTTCTGAAGAGATCTTAATTTTAATATGGTTTGCGTGTGTGACTACGTTACAATGTAAGTTATGATATAAATCACATACTAGATACATATTTTGCAGTTTATCTACCGTTTTCTGTAAGCGAACCATCTTCACAACTTCTTGTTGACTGATGAGTTGAGTGATGACTAAATAGGCTCTCTTTGCAACATTCTACATAATTTTGACCAAATGTGGAAAATCTGAGCGTTCCTGGATGTTGCGGATGGGTGGAACTTTTAAGTGAATAAATTGAGAACAATGTGTGAGCTTGGAAACCAAACCGGATGTTGGACCTCACAATTGTTCTATAATTAAAACAACTGCCTGAGTGCAACAGATGGATCGTTTCGCTCGAGCTGAAGAAACACGACTCGGGTCAATATGTATGCACACCAGGATATGTTTTTTTTTCGAGGGGTACATGCAGGAAATATTTGGTGGACATGTCTATATGAGCTCTGAAATATTTCAAGCTAAAATTTAATTATTCGTAATTATAAGCATTAAAGAGAAGATACGATCATCAACTATATATGTAATAATAGATTTTTTTGAACTATAATCCTTAAAAAAACCAATAAACATAGCTATGTAATACTTAAATATACTTATTTTATGGGTGCTCTTTGTAGCAAACATTCCGTCAACGCGTAGAATCTTACGTTTCAGTGACTTTACCTACATCATTGACAAGCGGTCGACAATCGACGACATTCGAACATTTATTTTCTTAATCGTTATTATAATGAGGAAGTTCATTGCAAAATCCACAAAGTTTGACAAAAGCTTATGTAATCCACAAAGATTTTTTGTTACCAATCATCATCATCATAGTGCAGCCACTAACAGTCCACTACAGAACTATGGGCCTCTTCAATATCCATTCACAGGAAGGGGTTACATCCATTTCGTCTGTATCATACATTCACCTCCTCATTTGCTCGATATTGAAGGTAGCATTACCACCGAGTTTTTTTTCGAACGCTCACCCAACGGGTATCCTGAGTGAACGTATTGACGTTTGTTACCAATAATCTATAATAAGTCTATTAAAATGGATTAATTTGTAAAATGTAAAGCAACTACTATCTGTTTTATTCTTATTTTCAGTCAAATCGCAACTAATTAAAAATTAAGCTCGTTTGCTTATGAAAATAACAGCATATACTCATAGTCAAAGAATAACTATTCCTTCAACAAATATGCAGAATTTCGTACAATATTCGAATTTCATTTTGACATTAATGTACAATAAATATATTTATTTTATGTTTTGTTGTCTTACAATGAACTGTTTCAAAATTATTTAAGCAGCATCTCAAAATGTAATAATAGCAAGCAAGAACGTATGGCTTTTATTTCACTATAATTTATGTATTTAACTATAAAAGTTACACATATAAAAAATAAAATTACAGTAAAAAAAGATAGAAATCATTGGTTTTTAATTGCATTTTCTTCAATTTAAAAACAAACAAAAAATATTTTTAAAATAACAAAAAAAAAACAACAAAATTTTAAAGACAGATTTGAAATGAAATTTTGTTTAGTTTGTTTTCTTCTTTCTTTGATGTGGCTTTTAGCAATTCTTTTTATGGGACCATTGCATAAAAATGTGATCGCCAGCCACACCTCCTTTAGGATTTGAACCCAAGATGATTGAGTTATGAGTCCAACCGCGGGAATACCTACAGGCTTAAATTAAATTAATAATAATAAAATTTGTGACAATTAACTGTGGCTCGTGTACAAATTTAAAAAAAAAACGCAGAGATATTCTTAGAAGAGCTGAATGGCGGCAAAACTCGGAGAATGATGATTGTGCATACGAAGGCCGATTGATGGTAAGAAGTTAAAATAATGGGTAATACAAAATGACCATCTAAAAAGAGTCTATTTTTGATAGGCTGACATTTGTACACACAAAATGCACAAGAAAGCATTTTAATAGAAAAATATGGAATAGAAACTTTAAGCTTCTTGTCTCGAAGTGTCTTTGTCTTTAAGATCGAAGCTTCTTGTCTTTAAGATCTTGTCTCGAAAACTTTTTTTTTGTACAAGTTTTTATACTTTAAAACGATTTTTTATTTGAGCCTTTCCCTGCTGGTGATGTATTTCTTACAATTTTATAACTTTACAAAAATTGTTACATTTCAACTTCAACTATAATCAATATAATAGTGGTGTAACAAATACATATCATAGTTGGGGAAATATGTACGTAATAATATCATAACAAGGGAAATGTCAGTAGTATTTGAGCTAAATATAATATTGGTTAAAATATAGTAAATAAGTAACAATATGTTAAATAAATAAATTTGAATAAAAATAAAGTTTAACGTATTTTTTTGTTTGTATGAAGCTAAAGAGATGAAACGCACATATTTGTACACACGGTATTTATAGCGTTAATAATACAATAATTGATTTATCTATTATTGTATTATTAACGCTATAAATACTTATTTTTATAAGAAGAAATTGAATTTATTTTTGAAATCTGCAAATTGCAGAAAAATCAAACGGGATCTACGATATCTGATTCGATCTATCTATCTATTGATATCTGATTCGACTTATTTGAATAGCATTGACAATTTTATAGATTGAGAGATATTTCGAATTTGCTACCTCTGATATTCTAGCTCGGGCGTCCAAGAGTCTTTCGTATATTTTTTTGTAATTATATGGGTCTTGGGAAAGCGTCTAGCTGTCTGTCATACTCGGGGCGGACATCATCAGTCAATCGGATGCTGAGACTTCCGAATTATCTGACAAAGCACAGACGGTGCTGGTCGACACCAATTTGTATGATAAGCCGCTGTAAGCAGATCCCGAACGACTAACGAACCCAATGGTCAGGAAATGAAACATTATATTTATTAGAAATCTTACAAAAACGATTCACAATGGGGATGTCGTAAATCACGAGAGTCGACTCGAGGTGGCCGTCCGAATGACATTCGGTAGTTTTTCACATGGATCGCAGTATGCCCTGAATTTGCTTGCTGGGGTCGTCATTAAATATAGAGATGGATTTCATACATAAGTTGACCAAATAGAAATGATTGATGCGAGGGTGATAAATTTGTCGAAAATATTGTATCTACATGTCATTCGTCAAATCACGTAATTTCCATGCTTATCTCATTATCTTAAATTGGCGAATTTGAATAAATCGAAATCAAGTATTTGAGCACATGGCGAAACGTAGTGTCATCTTTGTTACGCCCTATTGACGCCCACACTTGAGCCTACTTCTTATATTAAAAACCCGACAATCAAATATTTACCCCAAATGAATCGATCTGAAGAATTAGAATATCAACCGGAATGACTAATCGCAAGCGGCAGCGTCATAAAGTAATATTTGTTTGATCAGCACTCCTATGCTGCTCCATAGAGAAAGTGCATAATGTTAACAGTTCCACGTAAATATTTGTGTATTGAAATAAATGTCAAAAGATTCCCATCTGTAGAGATCAGATGCTGTTTAAGGTCGCCGTTTGTTATTGTAATGTTTGCTATTGTAAAAGCGGTAAAATGTGATCCTGGTGAAACAATAAGATAAATATTTGCGTTAAATTTTTAATCTCTTTCGCCTTGGACGAGAAGATATGTCAGCAAAGGCAGTGGTACAAACAATGTCCGAAGCTTAGGTAGATTGAGCTCTTTTCTGGTAACGAGTAACAACATCCAGCGACGATTTTGCTCTATTGACTATCTTGTTTAACCTCTCCCTTGCCATGCTAAAAAAACACCCGCGCGCTACCATGATATATATTTGGTACACCATATGAAATTCTGAACCCCCTATCTATTATATTTCATATCGATATTCTCATTATTAGATTCGAGTTGTAGTAAATACATCATGGTCAAGGAAATTTTAATGTTTCCTCTGTTTAAAAAAATATGCGATTCTACCCGTAAATGTATGTTTATTCGGTACGTTTGCTCTCGAGCATTAACAGTGTTGATTTGGAGTAATGTGTAAAGTAACATGTGTTGTAATCATCAACAATATTATATAAGAAAATTAATTACAATCCTATTGATTCTACTGCGTGGAGCAAAATATCGCAATAAGCTCGCAAGCTTAAACATAAATCTGGTCAATAACTTTGTTGGAAGGACTGCGGCCGCTGGAAGAGTAGTGCTCGAATCCGATTTGTATATATGAATTATAATTTGAAATGAGTCCGACGGGTTGAACTTTTATTGGTTCACCGCCACGTCAATTTTTATTCCACGAAAGTGGACTCCGACTCACATTGAACGGCTATGTATCGTCATCGTCACCGAATATCGTGAAAGAATAAATAAGTTATATTTTAGAACATTTCATCTTTATTCACCTCCATTACAAGAATCCTTGTAACATAGAACTTGAAAATGGTTATTCTGAATACGAAGAATTGAAAAAACTTGCTTCATATTTCTTTATTAATTGTTTGGTACCGAAATCATTGATGAAATTATAGCAAGTAGTCCAAATTTTAACATTTGCTTTATGAAATGAACATTGTATTTCAGTGTGCATATATTTATACATATAAGCAGCTGGACTCATAACTCAATCATTTTGGATTTGAATCCCACAGGAGGCGTGGCTGGCGACCACATTTTTAAAAACATATATACGCCATGAAAAATATCAAAATGGTTGGTAATTATCCCATAAAAGGCATTGCTTAAAGCCACCTCAAAAAATATTTACATGTTATAGTAACATATATTATTAAGCAGATTAATATAAAAACATCGAGAAATTAAAGTAAAACTTGTT
Organism: Stenopsyche tienmushanensis; assembly: GCA_008973525.1. NCBI lineage: Eukaryota > Metazoa > Arthropoda > Insecta > Trichoptera > Stenopsychidae > Stenopsyche > Stenopsyche tienmushanensis. The sequence goes on from WACJ01000535.1 coordinate 2,158,593, forward strand.
TATTTTTATTTGCATGTTGCCCTTATTTATTTCTTAATAAAATAACATCTTTTATTACAATTTCGTTCAGTGCCTTTCGTTTAGGAACGCGTTTTCAGCGCCAAAACGAGGTTGTTGGGGTGTTGAACTCCGGCTATATATTGAAACATTTGGTGTCTGACGAAGTCTTTAAAAATACCATATTATTGATAAATCATCTTCGCTTCTAATCGATCATAAAAGAACAAGGATACTATTGGGTATTTCGGTATGCCGCTTCCAAAATCCTACAGCTCCACGATAAATCCAGTTGAATATCGATTGCTTGTGTTTGTTTTAAGCGATGTGCATCGATACTTCCGCTTTCATTAGATACTGATTCAAATGGTTAGGGATTACCGCACGTAAAGTCTTGTCTGTCTAACCGCTGAGGAAGGTTGTTCAAATATTTATCTTAGGTAAAGGTCGTCGAAGACGTTTGTTTGTCGAGCGAAACGCTCGTTCGTACTTAAAAAGTAAAATTGAACAACTTGTTTACCTAAAAGTAAAACCGAGTCTTGGTGCCACACATTTGGACCAATCTTCGCCCAGATTTAAACAACTACGTTCTGTGACCGCCGAGGAATGCGACGTAATCGACCTTCTTCGTTACCACACCATGTAATTGAGCGGCTGAAGCCCGTGCCACTTTTGGTATTGAGTATTCAATTTCCCATTCCTGTTGCTTTGCCGATTTATAATTATTATGAACAAATTAAAGTAATAATGCAAACTTTCACAAAATATTGCATTTTAAAAAATATTTATTTATAAGTTTAATCAATTATATATAATAAATAAAGAGGGTCTCGTAATTTATAACTACCATGGTGGTGAGGAGAAATAATCAATAATGTCTGGTTTGCTGATGATATATATGGTCATGCTAGTGGAGTGTGGAGAGAATCTATAATCGCTGCTGTGTCTATTGAATGACACTTGTCAGAATAGAGGACTTGTCAACGTAAACAGAACCAAATCTATGATCGTTAATATAAATATGTCAAACTAGATGAATTTTACAGTACAAGGAAACCAGATTGAAAAAGTAAACCGCTTCAAATACCTGAACGCAATAATTCATTCAAATGTAGGTTCTGATAACGAGATTAGGAACGAAATTGAATTGGCAAAAAGTTTTAAAAAAAACTTGTTTCTGGGTCGGTACACCAGTATGGATGCAAATAATGTACATACTCAGAATGGATATATTTTAATTCTTAGAGTCTTAATCGTTGATATAGTGCGATAGTTCGTGGACTTTTATTACAAAGATTCGAATCTAGATTATAGATTTCTTTACAGTAGCAAAAAAAATATGAGAGATCGCAGATATCAAGCATATTACGACCCAGACCGGCGTTTTCACGTGATTTCCGATCAATCTGCTCAATCCAAATTTACCTTAATTTCCTGGACCTGAAGATTTATATACAGATAAAAACATGCAAAATGTGTGCCTATGAGTGATAGGATTTTCAATAATAATTTCACTTCTCTTTTCATAGATCGTATCATACCTAAAATTCCTATTGTCCTAATCCTATCCTATGCAATGAGAGAAAAGCATCACATGAAAAATCCTTTACTTAGAAAAGTTTTATATTGGGACAGCCTAGATCCGATAACAACAAATACTCAGACATCCCTATTATATCGCAAATATGTTTGGCAGTGATATTTGCATACATTCGTTATTGACAATTCAGCCAAAATGGACGTATTATACCGTTTTATTTGTTTACGACGGAAGATTGAAGATGAACAGTACATCAGTGATGCATCCCGCAATGACGGCATTACTTTCCGATCGCCCCGGTAAACAAAAGCTGCAGCAGCAACGCTTTTAGATATGACCTGGCTCCGAATCTTCTCCGGACGTTTTAAGCAAACAATATGTGTGAAAGAAACTGACCTGACGCTCCAGTGCAGGAAGTTGCATTTCCCAAAGTGCGATGTGTGGCCAATTCGCATTATGTGCAACATGGCGTTTCCTTTGTTAAGTCGAAAAATGAAATATTCCACGGGCCGCATGGATATACCTGCTGTTTACGTCGAAAGTGCATCAAACTTGTTTATATAATGACGGCTTGTTTATATCTGCGATATGTCCTTATCATCTAAACAATTCATTTAAACTTTATGTGTATATAAACCTTCCGGAAGGTGAGGGGTCGCCAACCTTTCCCGACCCGTGTCTAAATTTGCTCAGGACTCGTCCTATGGTTTCAATGAACCACAAATCAACACCGAACACTCCTGTTAATCAAACAAAGAAAAAACTCCCATTCATAAAATAATATTTAAGTTTATTTAAGAAGTCCTGATTATTAATAAACGGGTAGTTTCATCTCTTGAAATAATCATATAAAATATTAATTAAAACAATAAGCATATGTTGGTTTAATAAATTGGTTCATGGACTCTCATTATAATGATTCGCAAATGCTATGCGTAATTCAAACAGGAATACGTTAATACACCCAACCTCCCAAATTTGTTGCTACGGTGAAATTATTTTTTCCACAATTTGGATTTGAACCCGAACCTTTATGATAAGAATCCAGGATCGAAATCAATATACTAATACTACCAATGTTTAAGAACACTATCAGTAAATTTCATGTCATTTCATGCTATTTTTTTTGACTTTTCAATATTTCTTCTTAATTATAGGTCAAACTATACACAATATTATACAAAGTAAAAATATGTTTAATTTTTTTGCTGTAAATCGCCTGCTCTAGGATTTGGGACTTCCATGGTGAAGAATTCATCGCTCGCGCGCCGACATATGTGTCTTCACCTACTCCCACTACCATACTTTGTCAAACTTTAAAAAATATTTTTATTTTCAATAAAGATCGCCTAATCAACACACTAAATATGAATATTCTATATTTCATACTTTTCGCATAAAAAATTGTTAAAAAATCGAACACTTTTCCTCGTCACTTAACGTCGATTTGTAATCAAGTTGCAAAATTATATATATCTGATATTATTTCACCTTGTGGACGATTCGTTTGTTGGTTTATCCGAAAAATGACATTTTGCAATCTCTACATAGGATTTTGAATACTCCTGGCTAACATATGATGAAGAACGATCACCACATCGATTTTGCTGGGGAAAAAATCTTAGCCACTGCTCATTATAGCTTAATATTTGGCAAGATCATTTGTTTGGTAATTATGGAATATTTTGGTTTTTAGAAGAGTATTCTTAAGTGAATAATTAGTAGGCAAAAAGTAATTTTAATATCACAATTAACTTTTAATTGAACGGTTATTGATTTATTTAATGGCCGGCTCGCGTGCCACCCATATTTAGCCCTTGTCCCGAACCATATGTGTTCGTCAGTATCCACGGACAAAGAGAGGTTCATTGGAATTTTTACATGCAACTTCAAAATTTTCAGAAAAAAATGAGCTTTCCATAAGCAAATATTCGAAGCACATACGAAAGAGGCAATATTTTTATAAGCGCATATTTCCGTACATTCACATTATAATCAAACATATTCACGCGTGTTTACACGCTCGTATGCGTACGCGTGTACAATTTTAAACTATTAGGTCTTATAAGCTAGACCTGCGAAAACATATTATTGATAACAAGCCTATTTGTATATGATCGTATGTCATTCTTCTTTATAAATTTAATGCAATTTTATTGTAAATATTCGTATTGGTGATGTACCTAAAAACATATTTAATAGAAGCATATTTAATTCTAAATAATATACCCCGGCTAAACTGTTAGTCTCATAATAAATTTTCATTTAAAACGTCGGATAAATTGTTACTTTTCATTCTAATATATATGTACTGTATAGAGCAGCGGTTCTTAAACAGGAGTCCGCGGACCCCTGGGGGTCCGCGGAGCCATTGCTGGGGGTCCTCGGAGATATAAAAAAAATATTTACCTATACTTGAACAATTTTCGTTGAACTATTTACAGAAAACATTATAAAAAAATCTATTTTGACCAATATTTGACTAAAAAAATTTTTTTTGTTTGAAAAATTAAGTCACAAGGGTTGGAATGGGGTCCATAAAAAAAGTTTGTTCAAGAGGGGGTCCGTGGACTACATAAGTTTAAGAAGCGCTGGTATAGAATATAATATCTTATTAAACAATGTAGATATTTATATGATACTTGGACCACATAATTGTCTTGATATTAAAATAAGCAGATATAAAAAATGTAGGGAATATTTTTCTAAATAGGATTAGCCGCCACTTTGGCATACTTGTCACTGTCGCACTAAGGACTAATTTTTCTGTACTCCATGTACTCGCGAGAGAACCAATCTATGTTAGAAAATACATTATATACGTACAAAACTAAGGAATTTGACATATTTATTAAAGTACAAATTGTAGTGCTATAGTGTAGGCCTATTCAATTTTTCAGTCTGGGACACATTCTAACATTCAACTCTCTTTTGGCCCTCGATATGCGCGGTTTCCTATTAAAATTTCACTATTACATGTAGGCGGTAGAAGGCTCAGTTTTTCAATGTTATGATCAATAACTACTAAAAATTTAATTTTAATCCTTACTTCATCCTTGTCCATGTTATTTAATCTATGTTTAATAATACCACAGCTATTATTTTTAAAAATTTGTTTTTTACCTTTGCAGAAATTTATACAAAGAAAAAATAATATTGATTTCAAAGTATTACGGGTACTGAACAATACTTCAGGACATCTGCTGGATTTAAAACATCCAAATATTGAAATATTAATTTCACCACCAAATACTACGTCAATGATACATCCCTTGGACCATGGAATAATATAATAAAACAAAACTTAGAAAAAAAATCTATTCGAAATTTTGGCGATACGGTTTCTGTATCCACCGAAGAAATAAAAAAAATCTACTTTAAATGCCGAAAAAGCTATGGCCAGAAGTAGTCCTCGGAGAAAATGTTGTGACACCAATACAAGACGAATAACAAAGGATAATTGATATTTGTCGTGGTATTAGTGGAGACGGATTTGATGATTTTGATATTCAAGATATCGAAGAAATATTTGAGGATTGTACATTGAACGAAGAAAAGAGTTGAGCACATATAATTGTTAGTAATAGCAATAATGAATTAATGCTGGAATTAATTAGGAAAATTGCTGGAATCTATCTTTATATCGCTCTGAAAGTGGCTTCAGATGAGTAATAAACGATGTTAAAAATACTTTCACCAATCACTTTTTCCATCCATGGAAAATATGCAAGAGATATTTTTGAAAATTTATTTATCCAAAAATTGTATTTTAGCTTTGAAGGTTCTTATAGAAATAATAATTTCTGCTATATTTTTATTTTTTCCCTCATGTTCAAGATATAAATCGTTTAATATTTCACAAATATCAGTCAAAAACGCCAAGTCAATTTATATAAATTGCTTCAAATTTTGGTGAATCCAATTATGGTTGTCTAATTGTTCGAATGTTTGAAAATGAAAAATGTTTTAATCGCACATAAAAGACGGGTCCGCGGGTGAACGCTTCTCTACTCCTGTTATGTGTATGTTTTTAAAGATTTTTCAATAAACATATAAATGTATGATATATTTTGTAATTTTTTTAATAAAAAAATAAAGGATATTGACAAACTTCCATATTTTTTTGGAACGCAAATACATACTACTTTCGTATGAACTTCAAACCTCATATAACACAGGTTTGTATTACACGACGTTTTTGTAGAATCATATAACCATGTAATACCAGGTCAAGGTGTATATTGATATTGTAAAACGACCCATGGCTCGATAAAATTATAAATGTGAAGCGTCCTCTATATGGAAAAAAAAACGGATGGTATCGTCGTTATGAGGTGTTTTTGTTTGTCCGGTGCGAGCTTTCATTCCGACTACTTGTCAGTCGAGTGTTGATTTATTCTCCGGACGTTCAGTTTCGTGTGAGTTACTATTTAAATATACCAAAACAAATTTATTTACGCTCTTTAACGCAATATCACACAGCAATTAAAGGATCACAACTATTCTAAAAGAAAAATATTGAACTTGGTCGCTCAATATTGGTTGACGCTGGTGGGACTTAGAGCATCTGAATTCCTCACGGCTCTGGGGGTCCGGTTTATTGGGGTGCATTTAGTCAACACCTCTTGGGCGGGGCGTGAAAGTTCCCCGACCGCCAACGTCAATCAATTTGACCTACCTACATATTACCTGCTTGTTCATCGTAACTAATGTAACAACGTCTATCGTAATGAGAACGCCTATGCCTATAATTTATCATCACTGTAGTCAGTCGAAAATAATAAAATCACGTGTTATTAACATATTATCAGCGGGAAGAGTATTGATATTTTTATTTTTACTTTAGCCTTTATCTTAAATTTTACCGTTCATATAGTCCGATAGTTATCATAAGGATATATACTATTGATCTTTTGAATTCCAACGTCCAGACATATTGGACATTTGTTTGGTGAGGCGCAACTCCAACGTCTATAATGTCTGGACATTTTACTGATTTGCTTGTTTTGAGAAAAATGTTATCATCACTGATCGTGGCCCATTATTTAAATTCATAAGACACAAGTCATTAAAATAAAAAAATAAACATTTAGCCAAGGTACACGCTAGCCAAAAACCAACATAAGCTTTTGGATTTCGTTTAAATGTTTGCGGCTGATATTTATAATCTTTCCAATAAGAGTTTAAACAAGCAAAGATATTTCGATACAAAATTAAAAATTGAAATCCACGTATGGGGATAATTTATTACTAGTTAATACGTGTCGACTTCCATGTATTAGAGTGTCCCTTAAGTTTCTTTCGTTTTCATATTAAGAAAAAAATAAGCAATAATTTGTATTACATCAAAATTTATTGAATAATATATGATCCATTCTGTTCTATTACCTTTTTCCATCTCTCTGGAAGCCTCATAATGCCTTCTTGCCAAAATTTCCCAGGTTTGTTGTCAAAATATTGATCAAGGTACATTTTTATATCATTTTTTGAATTAAAATTTTTACCACGTAAAAAAATTTTCAATGAAAGAAATAAATAATAATCTGAAGGAGCAATGTCCGGAGAGTATAGAGGATGAGGCAAAACATCCCAGTCAAATGATAATAATTTAATTCTGACGAGCAAAGACACATGAGGTCTTGCGTTATCGCGATGAAAAATAACGCCTCGTCTGTTCGCTAATTCTGGCCGTTTTCTGGCAATTGCATCGTTTAGATTGTCTAGTTGGACACATTATTTTGTTGAATTGGTCGTTTCAACTTGCTGAAGTAGCTCATAATAAACTACCCCCTTTCAGTCCCACCAAATGCATAGCAAAACTTTTTTTGGATGTAGGTCAGGTTTAGCTACAGTTAAAGCTTCTGTACCCTTGGTCCTAGACCGTTTAAGTTGGATATTTTCATAGAGTATCCAACTTTCATCTCCAGTGACAAGTCTTTTCAAAAAAGGTTGGCTATTATGTCGTTGGAGAAGAAGATCGCATGTTGAAATACGCTGAAGTTTATTTGAGTCAGTCAGTTCATGAGGAAGCCACACATCTGAACGATTGATGTAGCCCAATTTTATCAGATGATTATGGACGGATGTTCGTGGAATTTCTAACTTTTTAGCTATTTCGCGAACAGTATATCGCGGGTTTTCTTCAACCATGGCTATGATTAGATCTGTGTTCATTTGCGAAATAAACTTATGGGACAACCTAATACTTTTTTAAAAAGTCCCATTTTTTAATGGATAATATGAAATGACAGCAATATATCGAAATTGTTTTCCAAGCAAAAAAACTGTCTTATTGGGTAATACTTCTCAATATACGATACAACAGTTTTCCATGCTTACAGCGTTTTGTTTATTGTGCCAGAAGATGTTCAAACTCTCCTCCAGTCTCTAGCTGTCAAAAACACTGCAACTCTATACGCTCTTTGGTGGTCAGCTGCTGGCTGTTCTCTTCCACGAGCTAATTGATATTATTGTTATCCACCTCCAGGTCCTTAATGTTGGCCAAAGACACAATCTCATTGACTACATGCATAAAATTCATTGTCCAGAGTTTCTTCTAAATAAGGGTTCTTTTAGTGATACCCTCCCATGCCTTATCGATCATCTTGAAGTAAGCCGCAATGTGAAAATGATCTTACCAAGCTTTTCTGATGCGCGAAGGTAAGAAGTTGCGGTTGTTGCCGGGCAGATACTTTGCTGCAATGACCATACAGTGCCAATTCTGTTGCGCCTTGGTAAAGTACACTTTCAAATGAACCTACAGGCTTTTCAGAAAAAGTGTGACCAATTAATATTTAGTATATTACTTACCGCGTAAAGGTGAAACTGTGTATTTCAAGGGATGAGAATGTCCCTTAAAACACACGGTACATAGAAAAATCATGTATCTGCTCCATTCATCGAGATACACAAACGACATCACTTGCTATTGGCTTACGATTGCTTGCCGGAATTAGGAAATCAGGTTTGATACTACGTTTTTTTCGTTTGTACAAAGATGACGAGATCGAAAAACAAAACTTGCCAACTTTTTCAGCGACAATAAGTATGTTACTCAGCTGATTTGTGCAATTTGTGTCATCAAAGAAAAGGTGACAATTTAACAATGCCTGAGAATGTAACTGTATTTCGAAATAAAATCGTGATGCGGAGAAAAAAATTAGAAACAGGATCTCTAGAAAGTTTTTTTGCGTCCGAAAATTTGCAATCTGAATTTTGTAACCAATTTACAGATCAGAGCTTCAATGGGTCATGAACCCGTTTGCTGAACATCATCTTTCGAATACAGCTCAAAACAGCCAATCGACACGAGAGAAAGAGCAAGGTTACAACTTAAAGAAAGATCTCCTAATAATTTGGGGATGGGATTTAAAACCAAATAATCAGATTTAGTAAGCACAGCGGCGAATGCAATCTTTCCACTCGATTCTACATACCTATGTAAAATAGCGTTTTCTGCCATAACAACAATTAAAACCAAATGCAGAGCTAATTTAGAGTTAGAACCAGATTTTCGAATTGCATTAACAAAAGATAGATTTTTACAAACCAGATTTTCCAATATTACTAAACAAATACAATCGCATTGTTCAAATTAAATTCTAATTCAAATGTAAATTTGTAATTTAATTTAAATGTATAACTTGATTTTTGATTACACAAAAATTGAGAATACAATAGTAGATACAGGCAAGCTTTCAGTTTAGACCGGCCCAATTTACGCCAATTCACAATAACGTCGCTGCGCAATTCGCTGTGTAATTCATCGATTCTCCTTATGCTAGACTGATTTTCTTTTCAGTATTGACGTATTTACTGAATCACGATGTTGTGCATTCGTTAAAACGAAGATTTTTATTGAATATATTTATTTTTTTCTGTTTAATGCTGTTGATTTTTTTTATTATTTAGTTTCCGATAATAGGTAAAATGAATCGGTTTATACTAAAAAATTAATTATAAATTCAACAATTCTCAATAGTTAGTAGCTATTTTAAACATGCTATTTTCTTGTTGCGGTATTAACCCTACTAATTTACTGCTTTTTAAAGAGCTAGTAAATTCAAAGCATTTTTAATAAAATATATAGTCCTTAAGAAAAAGTTTTGCATTTATGTGTTACCATAGCACTTGACGGCTATTTTTATAAGAATCGACCTGAAAAACGTCTGATTGTTGTTATATCGAAATTTAATTTTTGGAAGATTTGACCGGCTTTTGGTAAGCATCAAAGGACGATGTAAGAGGACACACCGATTTGGATCCAATGTTTACTTTAATTAGAGCCTAGTCAGGCCAAAATGGCCAGTGTGCCCAAAGATAACATTCAAACACTATTGAGATACTTCTCTTCAAATATTTTCTCTTTACAGTACATTTATCTCCGTCTGCTAGCTTACACCTCACCTGTCGTCCTCATCCGGTGGTATTTCTCAAGGACCTATCCAGTTTTCTTGTATTTTTCTTCCTACTTATTGACCATCTGGACCACACGAAAAATTTTCATTGTTCACCAAATGGATTTTATAAAGATGCATTTAAAATGTGACCGGTGTTTTCTTAAGAAGCAATCTTAGAAAGTATTAAACATTAAATTAAAATAAATGTACAGCCTTTAAGGGCCATTTTACGTCAAGTTACATACATATATGATTTAGTCAATAGTGAATTAGCTGTACGATATTTAAACCATATATATAATTATAGGGCTGGGCCGAGAAATTATATTTTCGTATAATTAATCAAAACATGCCAAACATTTTCTAATAACAAGATCATCAAAACAAACAGTTTTCTATCCCATTTTAAAAAAACTTTTGTTTTTTGTTTAAAGAATGTTATTTTATTATTATTTTATTTTATGCTATTTTCTATATCACTAATATTATTATAGATTTTTTTCGTAGTAAGTGTTCTATGGATATAAAAAAATAGTAATCAGAGAATGCAATAGCCGGTAAATAAGATAGATGGGGAAAAATTTTAACAAAGCTCCGTTTTTTTTCGTATTTTAATTTTTCAGAATGAGGCCTAGCATTCTCTTAATAAAGAGCCTTCTTTGTTGTTGAATAAAATTGTACTTTTTATCTGGTGATATACTTGTACTATTGTTGGGATCATCTTACCAGCTTTAAACTCAAATAATTCAAGTTATTTGTATATTTCATTTTTATATAGCTTTCGTTATTTGGTCTGCTTTCATTCCCTGGGCTTATAAAAACATTATGCAATGATATGATCTTCATTGATTGTTGGTCATGTCATTGATAAAATATTTCCAACCAAAACTAATCAATTCGCAATTTTCACTTTTTAATGTTACCAAAAACATACGTATCCTGAACCGTGTCTCGATACAAATTGTCAGTAAAAGGATAGGTCTTAAAAAAATTATTATATATTTTATAACTTCTTTTTCAGTTTCCATATCTGTTATCGTATGTAGGCAATCTCTAAAAAATATTATTTAGGGAAAGGAGTTTTAATATGATGGTTTCGCATCGCCTTCCATGTGGTAAAGGTTGAATAAAATTAATTGGATAATAATTTTGAATGGAACTATTTTGATTATTGCAAATCCAGTCACTTTTAGGCGACCCAACACTTATTATGGACGATTCTACTGAAAAGTTCTAATGATTTTATTTTATACATCTCGTATTTGATTTTCATGCATGTTTCGTCGATCTTCGGCTAACTTCACGACTGCACCACAAAATTTCATCTCGTTTTTTGATATAGACAAAAGCAAATTATAATTGTGAAACTTTCATATGCAATGGAATAATAAAGTGATTAAAAGTTTAAATGGGCTTAGAAAAGCTTTCCATAATATTTGTAATATATTTCGGTTGAGGAGTGTAGGCTATTTTCCCCCCGTCGGAGAACCCAGGCGCGTGGATGTGGTACTTGGGTGATACGCCCGAGAGGAGCTTGAAGTGGCGTTTTGTTTATCCAGGGGGCTTCAATAAATAACTGTGCCCCTCGCCATCCCTCCCTGTCTTCATCATCACATTTGGCTTTTAAGAGGATCGACAATGGTTCAATCGACGGCTTTGTGGTTCGCATTCTTACTACTGTATCATCAGGCGTCTCAAACTTCGAATTTAACTCTTACTATCTTAGAATAGAATACTGATTATATATATATCTATATATTTAATTATGTCAAAAGTGCTAAAAACAGGTATCAGATGGAATTGGTTGTTTAAGAGGCATAATCAAAATTAAAATTTTGAATTTAAAATCGCCCAAATAGACGGAGGATAGTCACAAAGAATATCACTAATACAATGGCGACAGTTAATCCGCGAACATGAACCCGACGAGCGGTTCGAAACGACTGAATTTTTTTCACACTGTCGATAGTTGATAATTTTGAACACATTCTTTAATATCCACCATTTTATTAACAAAATTACAATACATCCTGCACCTCACATGTTGGGCACCATGCCGGCAAATTATTTTGAGAGTGCACCGAAAAATACTTGAACAGCTTGCACCACCTGGTGAAGGGTTAAAGACATCCAATAGACGTATACACTCCTCATAAACTTAAACAAATATTATTTTATGTTATGAAAGTGGCACTGAATTTAAATACTCGGTGCGTTGTGTTGACGTTATGGGGATTTTTATGAATCTCTTTTGACACAAAGGATTTTAATATTAATTATAGGTGATTAGTGAATATAAAGCTTTCGGTGTGATGATGAAAATACTCATCGAGTCGCTTTTCAAATCATCGAATAATTTTAATAATAACCTTAATAATACATCATCTCACATTTGATCACGATTATTTGAAGGAATATGAGTCAAAGTTTATTTTCAAAAAATCCAAATTAAACACAAAGCGCCATGTAGAATATATTTTTAGTGGGATTTGAAGTCTATTATATATGAAAATCAAAAATTGGTTAAGATTGTCATTTCGTCTTTTTAAAGTTTGTTTTTAAATTTTCAGATGATGACATAATATAAAATTCTATCGTCCTTGAAAAAATAATTGTCAAGTGATTTGTGGGTTGCATCCAGCGAAAATAATGGGCTTGCGTAACGCAGGATGGCCGATAAGCAAAGCGAAAAATTGTGTTCGAAGTAATCCTGGGATAATCTCCGAAAATGTAAATGAACCACTATCTGAGTAACCGATGTTTCATAAACTCGCCCCATCTGGTTGTCGAGGGTAATTGTCAAAGCTTTTGGTGTATGCGCCCTATATCAACCCTTACACCGCTAATTTCATCCGTACAAATACAATGTCCGCAACTCGATTGACGTTGATGGAATAATTTAATTCTTCACACATAAATATATCTTTACTATAGCATCCATCCGCGTCATTTGGAATTAATAAACCCCTTGCGGGAGATAAAACTTAATACAAAAAAAAAACCACATTGAAAAACGAAATTGATTTTGCCAATTATTTTCGAGAATTGAGAAGGTTGCAACTGGCAAAAAAGACAAAATAAAATCACCATTCCAATAAATTTGGAACATTAATGGAATTATTTTTTCCAATCCATCGTTTTGATCTAGGATTAACCTGATGCCTAGACCTGAATAAATACTAATGAGATTAATAATGAAGCCTATAATGACTGGATTTGCAATAATAGTCAAAATAGTATTTAAAAATATTAATAATTTCACAATATATTCATAAATAATGTTCCATTCAAAATTATTATCCAAATAATCATATCCAACCCTTACCACATGGAAGATAATACAAAATCACTATGTTAGAATACTTTCCCTAGAAAGTCTTTTTCAGATAGTCCCTGATAAAGAAGATATAAAATATAATCAAATTTTTAAGACCTTCCCTTTTACTGACTGTAACAATCAATGAATGCATACCATTGCATAATGTTTTTATATGCCCAGGAAATGAAAGCGAACAAAATAATGAAAAACCATATAAATACTCACGGAGATTATCAAATATTTAGCTTATTCCCATAGAACAATAATTACGATATAAATAAGTATTAGTACGTTAGAAAATTTTAGAAATGGAATTGAAAAGTAAGTCAAATGATAGCACACAACTTGGCTCTTGGAAATTAATTTTATAAATTGAGTCTAGCGTTTTTTATAAATCTTTTGTAAATAATATGTATTTTTAATTACTTTTCGGTCCTTATATATGTCCGTAAAAAAGCTTATGTTTTCTTCTTTTAAATATGAATAAATTAACAATTTCATATTTAATTAAACATCTTATATAATATATTTTATATGTAGATATAGCCCCAATTGTCAAAAAAAGTAAGATTTAGAACTCCATTGAATTTTTAAATGTTTTTTACTCGAAGCTAGTTATTTTACCAAAAATTAAAAAATAATAACTTTAAATTGACCACACCAATACTAATTTTTAGTCAATAGTTAATCATTTTTTCCGGAATTTTCGAATACATGGGATTTATAACGAAGAAAGTTTTCTAGAAACTCGATTCTGTTTATCTTGCATGTTCCATACAGAGCACGTACATCCACGATGATATATAAATAGACGAAAATAGAAGGCTTTATAGGTTTTAAACGATCGCCATTGTCCATCATTTCAACCTGTCAACGAACCATCATCACACGTCCATGGTGGCCTCGGCCGTCATACTATGCCTGTATAATCTAGCATAAGTATCCATTGTCATGTCACAACCTCACCAGTAATCTCTTTATTCAAATTCGTCCATGCTCCAACAACAATTATTGTTAAATTGACAATTTTCTCACTCGAAAAAATATTTTTTTCAAGTGCTGCCAACTGTCCTTCAATACTTCAGAAGTCCAATTCGAAGGCGTTTGCTGGAGACGATGTGAATATTTTGGGTGGTCGCTATACAAAACGACTACAATATCTAAAGCAACGCAAGTCGCAAGATGACTCCATAACAATGTTTCTTAAACAGCCATCGAATTATCACACATTAATGGCATACAAAAATATATTCATTTTAATACAAAAAAAAAAAAAAAAATGGGAAACGTTTTCTGTACATTTCAAATAATTATATAAAAATGCGGGTTTTTTAAATTTAATTTTACCACTTACATTTTCAACTTATAATGTCTGTCATTTTTTTAGATTTCAGTGAACTCATATATTTTATGGTATATTTCATCTAAAATAAATCTTTAAAGAAATCACGGCGCTTCAAATTCTAATCTGAGCAAGACTTTGCCTTCTCATATTAACTCACTGCTTAAAATTATTTGTTAGCTTAAGATTCTTCTTATTAATGGGTTATATCGATCAATAATGATTTCTTGCAGAGCAGTATTATCTTCTAATCAAATAGGCAACATCTTAATTTATACGGCATAAAAAATGAAGAATACATGACTGAATATTTCCAAACTTTCCCAATATATAATCATACGCAACTTGTATCAATGAGAAAAGAATATTCCCCCTCGCGTTTAATTTTTCCATTGAGCTAAATAGCGTTAAGGCGATCGATACTAATAATTTGGAACTTCAATGGCGTAACAATCTCCTCTCGACTAGGAGCTCTCAAAGCCCTGAATTTCGCAGAAAGCTGTTTTTCCAAAAATTTGAATACACTGTTCTGCACTTTGTCTTATAGGGGTTTTAATATCTCGCTTTGCATTTATCCCGCGGGGATACTCCGGAATCGATTGCAAAACTGGAAGCCCCCCGAATCACCTCTCTTAATGTTATGTAAATGCCTCATCCGGACGAAGAATATAATACCAGATTGAGTCTTCCAGTGATGGATCAAAATACCCCAGCCGATACAAAACCATTTTGAGAAACCTATTTATGAATATTTTTGTATCGCATATTCAATAACTCCACACAAAGGTATATTTTAAAATTAACTGCTAACCTAAATGATAGGATTTTAAGTGAGGCATAACACACTATAAATTCTTTGAAAAATATTTTTTTGAAAAGTGCTCCGATTTATTTATTAACAGTTTTTATATTGTTAATAACATTAAATATTTATGTACACACTAATGATTGGACCCTCTTTATTCTATAGATCTCTCCCTGAGAGACTTTCAGTTGTTTTGCCACTCAAACATGTTTAACTTGGCTCACTTTAAAACCCTTTGATAATACGTCGCTTTGCAAACATATTACATACATTCATTCTCATTGTCGGTGCTTGCATTGCTCTTAAGATGATAATAAATAAGTATAGCAGGTTATTTCTTGAAATGCATTCCTTACTACCTAATTTGACAATGAAAAAATGAAAATACTTTTTAATCGTTATTATTTTTCATAATTGTTTATTTTACGATAACCATACGTCACTTAAGCAAGTAGTAAAATCGTTTTTTAACTTTTTACCTAAAACCTTAACGCGATCGAACCCTCGGCTATTTGTCAATATTTTGATAATTAAAATAATTTATATATATATGTATACATAGATTAGACAGTTACTAGCACTAGGTGTTGCCTAAGCTCGCCATTTAGTAATTACGCCACCGTTCCCAAGCGTCCAGATTTCGGCGGGAATGTCTCGATTTAGTAGCCTTCGTCGTGCTGGTGAAGTGTACGATTTGTGTTAGATAAAAAAATTCAATCCCGAAAAATTCGGGATTACGTTTACTAATCCCGGAATTCATAAGTACCTAAAACTGTCCGGGATCCCGGGATTGGATTCCCTACTTGCCACGGGCGCTTTATACCCTCGTTACGACTCTGAAAATAATGGCTCGATAGTGAATAAAACTATTATGATTAGGATGATAGTAATGTAAGTAAGTAAGGTACCGCTCAAGTGATCGATGATCAAACAATTAGTTTTGTCAAATTATTTTTTTCTTCTTTAATTTTGTTATATATTCCTTTAAGAACTCTGCAAATATTTTTTTCTCAAACCTTATCAAATTAGGGTAAATTGGCTAGACATTCTTCGCTTAGGTACCATTAAAAACATACATAAGTTGATTAGCTATTGAATTAATTTTAAGTCAATGCAATATATCCTAAAACTTAAAAAAATAATACCTAAAAATAAATTAAATACTTCTTCGAATGATAACAGCACTCTTTTCAAACTAAGAATTCTTTCACTGCCGTAAGTTAAAAGAACAAAATCTGTCCCAACAGTTGTTTACATGTGTTTTGGTATATATTTTTAGTGAAATAAAAAATCTACAAGTAATAAATGAGCGGTCTGCGACTCCTTCAAAAATTCGATGACAAACAGGGCGCTCTGAGGTATTTCCATGTGGCCCCGTAGGTTAACCGGTCTAATTTTTCATGGTGGCATTCTTGTTTGGCACGTACCACATTGGTTATTAGCGGCCGCTTGGTGATAACTGCCAGTCAAGATCACAAGCCTCAGCTATAATTACTCCTCCTCAGCTTCCCAACTTTTGTCGCTGGCTTAAAACCAGACGTAAATAAATTTATTATATTTGCCAATTTTTATTGCGAATTTATTTTCTGGCAACTGACACCATGATAATCATTATCTGTGACGATACATTACTCGATTTCTGTCATTGTTAAATAACGTAATTTTGGTTGACGCGCCAAGAACATAAGAAATTCGCAAGAACAGCATTTGTAGATTTGTAGACCTCCATTCAATCTAACGTTAATTCGTATTAAACACGCCTGTCCAAATATATACAGTGTATTTATTTTTTTTATTTAAGAAATACGTCAGTTCAAAATGACAGCCCTATTAACAATCTATATAAACAAATACAGATTGAAACTCCGTCAGGACTTCCACCTCCAAAACATATAATGGAATTCTAATTGCATGGAGAAATATAAAAATACATTCTCAACAACTGGTCCAACAAAGCCAATTTACATCCCCGGTTTTAAGATATTCCATTAAAATATACAAATCTATACTGTTTTTTAAATTATAAAAGCTTTTTGAAATTCAGCAAAATTCCAACATTAAAATACTAGGTTGATTCATAAGTAAAGCTTATCGTCACAATTATATGATATTCCTTTTTATATTATGCAAATGAATCAGAAATAAATTTACGATATCAACGAAGTGGATAAAATTACATTTTCTAAGGTAAAGGACTTGTTTCAAAAGTTATATGTTGTAGTTCAAAAAATATCATTTTTAATTGGAAAATAAAACCAGAAATTCATTCCAAAGTAAATAAAGAGGACTTAAAAATATTTATGGTAAAAATTTACTTTTATGATTGTAAAAAAACTACTGAAACAATTCTTTACCATCAAGACGTGAAAATACTTTACTTGAATGCAAAACTAGCAAAGAGCGTGTTATGGTGTGTGCAAATGCAGCAAGCAGACACAAACTATCACTGCTTGTCATTGGAAAATCAAAAGACCCAAAAGATACTTTACAATATCAAAAGTCTTCAAGTTGAAAATGATCATCAGAAAAAAGCCAGGATGAATGGTAAAGTTTTTAAACAATGGTACGAAAAACAGTTCACACCAGAAGTGAAAAAGTATCAAAACTCCATAGATAAAAGAGGGAAAACATCATTAGTACTAGATAATACATCGTCCAACCCATCTATAGAAAGTTCAAACCAGATCAATGAAATGTTTATGGTAAAATTTATTCCACCAAATAGCACGTCGGCAATACAACCAATGGATCAGGGTATAATAGAAATATTCAAACGTTTATAAAGAAATCAAATGCTTCGATGATTATTGCTAATAATTAAAGAAATATCTATCTCGGAAGAAGAAAATCGAGAAAACGAAGAAAAGATTTGCGAGAGGGGAGATTTTGATCCTACATATTCTGAAGCTTTCAGTGTTTAGATGTCCCCATGAAATGATTTGAGAACCAAGAAGAGTGTAATTCAAGACAACTTATCCATTTTAAGAGTATTCGCGATTTGGTAGTTATTATCTGTGTATGCAAATCTAAACAACAAATTTGTACAAGTAAAATAAATTTGTTGTATATTTGAATCTCCTTCGTACTACAAGAAATTTTTCTCTTTCATGTGGCGGTTTTCTATTTATCTTTCAAAGCGGATCGTTTGATTTTGGCAGGTGGGTGAATAAAAATATACTAAACAGAAAAGAATACAAGAATTACAGTATGGAGCAGTGTGTATGTAAATTGATCATGTTTACAATTAATGCAAGATTGGACCTGAGAATTTTGACTTTTTTCAAAAAGTCACTCGGCGAAAGAGCTATCAAGATAATTTGCAACTGATTAATGAGAATCGAAGACAAGAGACTTAAATCCATAATGGAATTTTGGCTTTTATAATGCATGTCAAAGAAGATTATCATAAAAGGAAAGGCAAATATAATTGCTCTTACAAAATAGTGCACTTCTTATCAATCTTTAAATAATATGAATTCTAAAAACTATACAACTCACAATACAATCCAGATCTCCCTCAGATTGTTTTTTTAAATTTTATTTTGATGTTTATAAAATATCCGATGAATGAGATGATATTTGAACGATGGAGATGCAAATAAGGCGAGGCGATTGATAGATTGAGGAACGAAATTGCTTAAATTCAAAATAAATTTTATCATTGCAAATGAGTGCTGGAAATGAAATATTGCACGTATCAGGGGAAGATATATTTCAGCAATTTATACATTATTAAAAAAAATCTTTTTTTAAGTTTTATAGCAGCAACGGCATCATAATTTTCCAAGGATTAGTAACGATGCAGCTTTAAAATACAAGGAAACTTCCCGTGCGGTAATTTGTCTCGTGATCAATCATTGTACGTGACGGCTCTTGTCTCCCAAACACGTGAATGAGATATTTTACAAATGCACGCAGATGACTTCTATTTAGAGACGATGGAGATGATCTAACCCAGTGGTCTGAAATGGAGGTACGCGGACCAAATATAGATCAATCACTGTAACTTACAAAGTAGCCCCTATCGAATTTCATTAAAAATGAAAATTTTCGATTTAAATGAATGACCTGACTTATTAATAGTATTTTCAATCAAAAACAAGAAAAAAACTGAATATAATTACAAACTACATTTTAAAATATTTTGGTCTTAATCAATACTGTTTATTATATTCCTACCCCCAAAGGCTTATTCTACCTAATGATCTGCCTAAGGGCAGATAAGGAGAGTAATTACCATACATGGCAAGAGCGAATACATCACGCATATAAAGTCAATATTGTTGATGTCATATAACATGTTCGTACTTGATTTTGGATTTATGCAAATGTATGGTAACGAAAAAGCAACGCAAAATGTATTTTGCACGAGCAATTCGATTGAGATGATAAATCAAATTTCATGCAAATAAAATGGGAGAAAATCCATGCCGATCCTTTTTTTACACTGTTTTGTAATAGAACGGTCAAGAGAATGCATAGATATTTTTCGCTTCAAAGCGATTGAAAAAAATAAAAATAATATAAAAACGTATAAATATGTATATATTATACACATTATTGATATTAAATATTGGAAATGCCATCTGCTATGAAATTTGTATTTTATGGTGTTTTTAGATTTCAAGTTTCACGTGTGTATCGCGCCGCCTCTACTATGTGCGTGTCTATAACATAATGCAACCATTATACCAGTGGCAAGCCTATTTTGTTATATATTACACAACACACAGTACAATCTTTTAACTAACAATTTCCTTTAATAAGTAGAAAAAAGTAATGCAAAAAATTTTCCTTGGAACTATTAGAAGTGAAAATTAGTTCGGTTCGTTTTCAAAAGATAGCTCTGGCTATTGTGAATGTTTCATAGTGACAGCTGATTTCGGTGGTTTCATAGAGGTTAGACACCTATCAATAATATTCAGTTTATATCACTTTGAGTTTCATTAAACGCCTTGTTTTTTACTGTGTTGAATATGTCAAATTTTGTGTTAATTAAGCAGCATTTGCGGAAGGTTTTAGTTTTCTACTTTAATTGGGAAAAAGGGCAGCTGAAGCACATCGAATGCTGATAAACCATGTAGGGAATGGTTTCAACATTTCAAGAATAATGATTTCAGCGTTGAAGACATGCCAAAAAATGGAAAATGGAATGGAAGAATTAGTGGATCCGAGTCAAACGCGAGACGAGCTTGCAGAATCATTGAAAGTATCTCGACAAGCAGTTTCTATAAGATTGAAATCCATTGAAATTATTCAAAAGTAAAGCACCCAATTGCCTTATGCACCCAATTGCCAATTGCCTTACGAACTGAAACCGAGAGACGTTGAAGGGCGATTTTTTACTTACGTGCAGTTGATTCAAAGGCAACAAAAAAGAGTTTTTTACATGACATTGTGATTGGGGTTGAGAAATAGATATTCTACCACAACCCCAAGAAGAAAAAATACTACACTAGATTCGGTCAATTGTTGCCATCGGCCTCAACATCAACACCAAAGCCGAATATTCATGGTTCGAAGGTATCTGATGGGACCAAAAGGATGTTATGAGCTGTCAAGGATGTGCCAGAATACGAGCAAAGATATGACAAAGTTATTCCTCTGCATGACAACGCCCGCCCTCGTCATGTCGCAAAAAAATATTTGGAAATGCTCGAAGGCTTTGGAGGATCGAAATATCGGAAAAAGGTAAAAATTAACTCCAATTTTGCCTTTCAAACGCCAAAAAACGCTATCGAACACCAGTTTCTAACTAACGTTTAAGCGTTATTAAAAACTTATATATTAGATGTAGATGCACTTAAACGTCACGTATGTCTTCACCCTAGCCCGGCAACACCCTAGCGAGGAAAAGAGGGACTGGACTCTTTGCACTCTAGAAAGCCCTTTCCAGTAGAATCAAAGGTCGTCTAGAGTAGTTTTCCACTGTCTTCCGAAGAAAACTGCTCAGTCTTTACAAACCTCCCACACTCCCTATCGAGACGGTCACGAAAGCGTTCGTCAATACGTTCATTCAGGAGACCCACTGGGTGAGTGCTCGGAATGAGAATCGGAGTTTATGCTACAATATCGAGAAAATGAGAAGGTGAATATATGATACAGACGACATGGATGTAACTCCTTCCTGTGAACGGATATTGAAAAGGCCTATAGTGCTACAGTGGACTCTTTGTGGCTGCACTATGATGATGATGATGGTAATATTAGATGTATCGATAAGTCTTTGCCGATTTTGATAAACGTCTGTTAGAACTCAGTTTGCATCCAGACATGGTGAAGACAGCATCTTCGTAAGCTATTTTTTAAGAACTATTTTTCAGTAATATTGACAAGAAAATGTTATTTTTGTTCAGGGTAAAATGTCAAAGCCCGAATCCGACCAACATCACATTCGGCATTATATGTGCTATTTTTCGGTGTTGTGCTATTTACCAGGGATTGAACACCACCAAGGCCACAAAAGCCATAAATTAAATTTTTAGTGAAGTGTTATCATTACGACATATCGATTTTGATTTTCAAAATTCAAATCGGACTACCAATGTTTGAAAAAACTGGAAGATAGAACTGGAAATCCCTTAAATTTTGATGACGACATATTTGAGAGCGGGAGTGGAAACAGATCAGACAATATTTTATTTATTTAAAAATAAATGTTTCATTTTATTTAAAAATAAATGTTTTATTTATTTAAAAATAAATGGGATTTAATTAAAAGAATGAATAGATTTTTTTAAACGCACTAATAAAATGTAAGATTTATTAGCCAACTTTAATTGAACTGTTTACATATGCCTCATATTTTTAAATTCATAATTTAATTTAATTCATCGATAGATATTAAGATTTTATTGCGGCCATGAAATCGTTCCGTTTTAAGTAACGATAATTTGTCATATGGCAACACATTGGTTTCTTATGTCAGTGGGCCGACCCAAACCTATTTGTTTATTCGACGTATCAGAATAACAATACATTAGATTGGTTATATTAACTCTGCAACTTCATAAATTTAAATACCGACTTCACATTCGCTACATTTAATGTGAACAATTAAATAAATAAAAATTGCATAATACATAACCTCATTGCAGTATATTAAAATGTTGTGCCTCGATAAATTCAAGCATCGCCTTGTAAACAACTATAGCAGGCTATTATTCTCAAAGTTTTTCAATGGCTTCGACGAGAAATTGAGTTCCACAATTCGCAACCATCGTGCAAATTTACATCATGGTAGTATAAAAGCATTTGAACGATCACCCACATTATGTACCAAATCAACATTCCTTTCGCAACGAAAGGTATACCGATGACTTTTTGTTTATATAAATGTAATAAGTTCAATTGACCAATTTTATATCCGTCTAATAATCTCATAAACGTTTATATCTTTCATTAGCTATTTAATTCTGAACTAAAGGCTATCGTCAACCTGATCAAACGTTCCACTCCAAATGTAAGCAGTTGTCTCAATTTAGTCGATAAAAATTACCGTAGACATTTTCAATCTTCGTCTGTTCAAAATCATCAACCGCCACCATTTGGTCCACCCGAAAATAAGGTATAACCACATAAATCTAAATCGACCAATACTCTTTCAATTTATACACGTATGAATGAAAACCAATTTTCTATTTTTGCAGGATCCCAATAAGAAAGATTCAAAGAAAAAAGGCAAGAAAGATGAAGAGGACGACAATAAAATGCCATCTATTTTAGCAAAAGCATTTTTTTGGTTAATTACCGGCTATCTCTTTATCACCACTCTGTCAGTATTATTCCTGGGTAATAATCAATCAGAGGTATAAAAGTCCTATATTGATAAATATGATTTCATTGTTTTCAAAATACATTTTAGAATAGCATTGCGCGATTTGCACTTTATTATTTATATGATAATTGGTTTTAAATTTTAGTAGTATAAAATGCACACTATGATTATAATGTTTATAGCTTTGTTCTTCCATATAAAATTCTTGGATGTGGCTCACAAAGGCTACAGCAGAGCCTTGAACACTAACAGCATGTTTTGCTTATTTATTTTTCAGTACTGTCACAAATCTGTCCTTCCTCAAATTGCGCCCGTTAATAACATTTCACAAATATAGAGCGTCAATCTCTTATAAAGCTGGTTTCCTATAATACATATAGTTGCCCTCTATATACAATTTTTAACATATTCATGAATGTGTACGATTATTATAGATAAGAAAGTTTTTGGCAACTTTATGTATATTTTAAATCTAGCTTTAAATATAAATGTATTTATTTTGGCTGTTTTTTTTAATGTGCGAGATGATAGAAATGAAATTTCTTAGCTTATAGAAAAAGTTGTTTTTAAAATGGAAAAGTTTTTAGCTAAAAGTTGAAGCTATGGTTGTGCAATATATAATAAAATAGGCAAGCGACTATATGCGGTGTATGTGCGTAGCGCGTCTGATGTATGTGATGGAGATTAGGGATTCTGAAGTCTCTGCTTTTTCATAGTCCCGGAAGTCGAGACATGATAATTTCCAAGTCCCGGGACTCGAGAATTTTATTTTCTCTTAAACTATGTACAGATTTTTTTAAAGTAAATATTTATATATGCTACATATGTATGTATACGTAAGTTAAAAGAACCATCTTGTTTTATCTTTCTGAATTATCATTTTCGGAGTTACTTTCTTCAGTGTTTTGTTCATCTTCATTGGAATAATCTAAATCTTCTTCTGTTTCTGTTTAATAAGTTTTCTGGTACAATGTTTCAATTACAGCTAGATGTATAGTATGATTCATGCAAAGTTCATTGACAACAGGACTTTCCTTCTGAATTTTTCTATGAATCAATCAGTCCCAGCTGTTACTATTACCTAGAAGCACTTGGAGCAAGCATCCGTTCCATTATTCTTGGGATTCTTTTGATGGAATTCTGGAATCTCATACAATATCAGTTGCATTTTTTTTTTTGCCTTGTACCCTCTTTGACCTGCTTTCATTCAATACAAATCGGACATTTAAAGGCTTTCAGGAACATAAAAATTTGTTTTCATAATTAAAATGTACAAATATATTAGACATATTTTAAATCACAAAGTCTCGAGTTCCGGAACTTTTTCATTGAAAGTTAATACAGCAAAAAAGTCCCGGGACATCTCGAAACAGAATCCCTAACGGAGATGGAGTGAGTAGAAAATATTCAATTTTCATGACGTTCAAGCCAATTTGCTCTACCGCACTTGTTTAGATATATATGTTTCACTTCAATATTCTATTATTTCAATAAGTTGTGCTAATGGTTCTTGTACTTAATCTTAAAAATAAAAATCATTGTACATTTTTAGATTATGAGATATGTCTCTTGGAATGAATTTCTTTATCAAATGCTAGCAAAAGGCGAAGTTGAAGAATTAATCATTAGACCTGATAATGATTATGTAACAATAATTTTGCATGATGGTGCCGTTATCAAAGGCAGAAGGGTATAGATCCATTATAGTGTTAGACAATGTTAATTTCAAATATATTTAATAATATTATAATAGTTCTTTTTTTTTAGGTGGAGCAGCGTACTTATCACATGAATATAGTTGATATGACAAAGTTTGAAGAAAAGTTAAGAGAAGCTGAAAAAATTTTGGGTGTTCGAGAAGGTTCTAAATATTATTTAGTACTAATTCGGGCTATTTTTTGCATTTAATATATTTACATAATGATATATCATTTAGGTGTTCCTATAACATATGAACGTAATAATGATGCTGCTGGAAAATTACTTATCACTCTTCTTGTGTTTGGCCTCTTATTATCAATATTTACCAGAAGTAAAACCATGAAACCTCCTATTAGCCTTGATATGTTTGTAAGTTGTATAAGTTTTCGCTAATTCAAATTATATATTTATACTTGTTTCTTATTATCCCCATACTCTATAACAGGGATGGCAAACCTTTTTTAGAAATAGGTCAAATTTCATTAATTAATTTATTTAACATAATATTAGCCCGTGACCGCCAACACTCTTTTATATGGAACAAGTTTTTCTACATATCGCTTAATTAAATTGTCATTCTTGTCCCGTGAAATATGCAGTTTCACATTTACATGGTATGTAGAATTCAATAAGGAAGAATACGCAGATAAAGCTAAAAAGAACTTTATAATTACTTGACAGTGGGACCTTTTTTTGGCTCTTTAAAAATCCTTAAAAATGGTTCTCTTTTTGTTTTACTACTTAATATTTCAATCATCTGTTCTATATATTATGATGTAAAAAATAAGTATATAAAAATCAAAGAGTAGGTCTCCGAATCGACTGAGCATCTTGCGCACACATTAACACAATCAATCAAGAGAAAGGAAGATAGCAAAAAAAGACTTCCATTCATCAAAATAAAACCCGTCGTAACGAAAGGCTTAAAAAGCCATTGTGGTTCTGTGTCTGACCTCGCGAGTCATAGGTTTGCCATACCTGCTCTATTATAACAGTGCGTTTTTCCTGATTTTTATGATTTTAAAGAACTGTTTGTTGAATCAGATTTTTTAAAGAACTGTTAAGTGTTCATAATTATCTAAAAAATAATCATTTCTTAAAAATAATATTGTCCAAATAGCCACCATCTCGTTGCTGGCATTCTTCATATCTGGCTCTTAGGTTTTCAAAAATTGAATGTAAATAAACAAAAATGCAGATTCTGAAGCGAGGAAAACCCGAAATTAAAACACCAAAGATTTTCTCCAAAGCATTCTCCATAGTGATATTATTTTTAAGAAATGATTTTCCACTTTTTGCACTTTTTTCTGCACTTTGCACATCTGCACTTTTTTTCATGGTTATTTCAAAAGTGCAAAAATCCTTGACTCATTCTATATTTTATGAAAGTGTATCATGTCTTCACACAACCATAATAGTGCAACTTATAATCACTTTTTATTTTAATGAACTTTTTTACCTACAAATTCAATTCAAAATTTATTCTGCTTTTATAAAAGAAAATACATTTAATGTTTAGCTAATATGTAACTTTAGTCACAGATGGGTCGAGCCAAATTCACATTAATTGATCCAATGCTGGGAGCAGGAAAAGGAGTTAAATTTGACGATGTCGCAGGTTTAAAAGAAGCCAAAATAGAAGTTATGGAATTTGTGGATTATTTGAAACGACCAGAATATTATAAAAATCTTGGCGCGAAGGTAATTCATTTTTATATTCATATATACAGATATAAATGTAGTTTTTGAGATGTGTAAATGTGTCGTAACCCTTTGATGAGTGCATACTGTTCGTACAACTTTTGAAAAATTTACTCACTCCTGGAACATGTGCGCTACAAAATTTAACTCTAATCAAAGGGTTAACAGACAAAACTGAGATGATATGAATGCACGTGTACAGATGAGGATCTGACAAAATCATATATTTTTAGGAAAAAATTGTATCATTTTTTATAGTGTAAAAAGGGAATGAATTTTTTGTCTTAACACCAAAAAATTGCATATATCCTCTGGTCTTCTTTATTATTTTTGGATAGTTTTTGCAGTGGTCGAATGGGTGGTCAAACTCCCATTATATCTGTAGTATTAATGCATTGTAAATGTAACTATACAGTTAACCGTGGAGATTTGAGTCTATAATTATTTTTCAATGATTGAGTATCTGACTCGATCAGAAATATCAATATGTCATATTTTACTGTTTTTAAATTTTTTTATCAGATTTAAGTGAATTTTGCTCGATTTGAACTTTTGATAAACCAAAATTGACATATACATGTAACAGCAGTTCATGATAACTTTTCAAAAAAATAGCATATAATATCTAATTCCTGCAATGTCTCAACGACATTTTACCCTTGACAATAAAATTAATTTATAATAGAAAATTATAGATATGCTTACTTCACTGTATCTTAACACAAACTGCCCTCAAACAGAAAGTCATACAATACATGGCTTCCTTCCTGCCTCCATAATATAATACAGTACAATCGCGATTATCCAGATTGTTCAAAATAAAACAAAAATATATATAATTTGCTAATTTGCACGGGAAGAATTGTATCCACTTTTGCTCACGTGCGTGATGAATTGCATATTATGAAGTTTACTAATAGCTTAATATCAGAAGATGAAAGCTCAAAACGAAAAGTTATGAAAAAATCTGGAAATACAGAACTTGAAGAGTATATTTATGTTCATTCAAAGACGATCAACTGGACAGTCAATATCCATTAATGTGTAAAAAGGCAATATTTTTAAATACAAAATTAAATGGAGATTCCACTCTCAAAGCAAGTTAGGACTGACTTAAAAAAAATCAAAGAACAACATGGTATCAGGGAACTTGAAATTCATGAGGAAAAGCTTTCTTCTGACATACCTTTAGCAAACACATTCATTGACATATTGAAGCTATTTATGGAGAAGAAAGGATTCAACCAAGAGTTTATATACAATGCTGATGAGACCGGCTTAAATTAGAAAAAACTACCCAACAAATCTTTACCATCAAGACGTAAAAATACTTCATTTGGGTATAAAATTAGTAAAGAATGTGTCACTATAATGATGTGTGCAAATGCAGCAAGCGGACACAGAGAGTCACAGCTTGTCATTAGAGAATCAAAGAACCCCAGATACTTTAAAAATATCAAAAGTCTTCCGGTTGAATATGATCATCAAAAAAACCCTGGATGAATAGTGAAGTTTTTAAACGAACACCAGAAATGAAAAAGTATTAAAACTCCATAGATAAAAGATGGAAAACATCATTATAACTAGACAATGCATCGTCTCATCCATCTATAGAAAGTGTAAACCAGATTGATGAAATGCTTACGGTGAAATTTATTTCACCAATTAGCACATCAGCAATACAACCGATGGATCAAGGTATAATAGAAACATTCAAACATTTATAAAGAAATCAGATGGTTCGACGATTATTGCTAGCAGACGAAAATAGTGAAGAATTATCATAGAAGAATATAAAAGAATTATCAGCTTTCACAAGAAAATAAATTTAAAAGATTGTTGCTACATCGCAGCAGATAGTTGGAATTCTTTAGATGTATCAATTTTGAAAAGACCTTTAATAAGTTCCAGTAACGCGGTAGAAACTGTTATAGGAGACATTGCGGAAGCGATAGTACACATTTCTATATGTACTGAATTCGATGAAGAAGATGTAATTGAGTGGTTAAATTGCGATGCAAACGATCCTGGATTCCAAATTTGGAATTATGAAATAATTAAATAAATATCTGCTTCGGAATAACAAAGTCGAGAAGACGAAGAAGAGATTTGCGTGGAGGATGAAAGGAAAGGAATTAGTCCGGATAATCGAGGTTCTACTGTATACACATACTTCAGCAGCTATGTGATAATTTTCTTACATTGTGCATTACTACTTACATATTTAACAATATAGGTTCCAAAAGGAGCATTACTACTTGGTCCTCCTGGTTGTGGTAAGACTCTTTTAGCTAAAGCTGTTGCAACGGAAGCGAATGTACCATTTTTATCAATGAACGGTTCCGAATTCATTGAAATGATCGGAGGATTAGGTGCAGCTAGAGTAAGGTACTTATTTTTGATACATATTAATTCACTCATTTTGTTTATTTTGTAATATTGTGCAAATATATTATTTTTTTCGATATTCAGAGACCTTTTCAAGGAAGCAGGAAAGCGTTCCCCTTGCATAATCTATATAGATGAAATTGATGCTATCGGACGACAGAGAAGTGGTACAAGTCCCGGAAGTGGGCCTATGGGTGGGTCTACGGGTGAAAGTGAACAGACATTGAATCAATTGCTTGTTGAAATGGATGGAATGGCTTCACGAGAAGGTGTTGTTATGTTAGCATCCACAAATAGAGCTGATGTGTTAGATAAGGTGCTTAAAGAATATTTTCATAATTTATAAAATATTGTATACTGTGAAATATTAACACATTACGCAAAGCAAGCATAGTAATCATATCAGCTAATGTTTATGCACGGGAAGCACATTTGTAAGAATTATCCCATGTTTGAATTGCCAACAAATCCTCTCAAGTAAAGGAATGATTAATTCTTGAACCATTACTTGACTTATGAGGATTTGTTAAAACTATTTTTTTTTTAAATTGGGCCCATTCCAAATACACACAGTAACCAAAAACTCTGTGCAACGTATGTAATGTGTTAATTATTTAAGGCACTGCTGAGACCTGGAAGATTTGATAGGCATATACTTATTGACCTACCAACTCTAGAAGAACGAATGGAAATATTTGAAAGACATTTACGAGGAATAGTTTTGGAACATCCTCCGTCTTTTTATTCAAAAAGACTCTCTTATCTCACTCCTGGTTAGTTTTTCCTGTTTTACCTATTAATAAATTGTATGATAAATGAAAAATAATTTGCTATTGTAAATCTTTGTATTTTAGGATTCAGTGGGGCTGATATTGCTAATGTTTGCAATGAGGCTGCCTTGCATGCAGCCAGAGATAAACAATCAAATGTAACTGGTTCTGACCTTGAATATGCTGTAGAAAGATTAGTTGGTAAAAATATATTTAAATTTACTTCATTTAACGTTTTCTTACTTAAATAGTCTTTTGTGTAATAATTAAAATTGGTCGAATATAGGTGGAACAGAAAAAAGGAGTCATGCAATGTCACAAGAAGAAAAAAAGGTTGTTGCTTTTCACGAATCTGGACATGCACTTGTCGGATGGCTATTAGAACATACTGATGCATTACTCAAGGTGACCATAGTTCCAAGAACGAATCTTGCTTTAGGATTTGCTCAATACACGCCCACTGATCAAAAGCTTTATACTAAAGAACAGGTATACATAAGAAATGTTTATATAGTAAAAGTTATCTTTATAAATTGAGCTTTGAAAGACTTATTTGTTGATTTTAGAATTATTGATTTCTGGTATGACCAGATTTATAATGCATTTGTTATAAAAAAAAACAATATGTCCATGTATTCTTGTCAATTTCAGCTGTTTGATAGAATGTGTATGGCATTAGGAGGAAGAGTAGCAGAAGCTTTAACATTCAATCAGATCACAACAGGGGCTCAAAACGATTTACAAAAAGTTACAAACATGGCATATGCACAAGTAAATGCTTGTTTACTTAAAAAAAAAATTGTATGCTAGTCAATAATTACTATTTTAAAAAATATTTTATGTCC
This sequence comes from Stenopsyche tienmushanensis, assembly GCA_008973525.1. Classification (NCBI taxonomy): domain Eukaryota; kingdom Metazoa; phylum Arthropoda; class Insecta; order Trichoptera; family Stenopsychidae; genus Stenopsyche; species Stenopsyche tienmushanensis. The sequence continues at coordinate 2,189,177 of WACJ01000535.1, forward strand.
AAAGGTTAGGCAATATGGAATGTCGGATGTAATTGGTTTAGTTTCCTTTCCTGAAGAAAATCGTCAATCAAAATCTCCATATAGTAGAGCATTGAAAAATATTATGGATTTTGAAGCCCGTAGTATAATCACAAAAGCTTATTATCGTACTGAAGATTTAATGAAAGCAAATAACGATAAATTGCAATTGGTAAGAAATTTTAAGTCCTTAGTTTTATTTATTTATTTTCATTAAAATCTGTCATAACACATTTTCTTAACACCTTAACCGTTTGAGAGCTATCCATCAAAATCTTTATACATTCCAAAAGTGCTGACGTGAAACGAAATATTATCATCACTCAACATGATTAGAAAATGGATATAGAACATGGAAAATCTGGCGATATGGAAAAGTCAAAATCTTTAACAACTACACTTCAAATCATTCCTACTACTTCTGTTGATTTTAATTCCACTTCTTCATCTACAACGGATTTTATTGGACTCACTTTCTATATGGAAACTGTGATTAAAGTCCTTGGAGATAGACTCGTATTGAAATGACAGCGCCATAGCGCTGCTTAGCGTTTTTGGACTAAAAATCTGGAAGCGCGATAGCCCTGCATAACCTTCAAACGGTTAAGGATGGCTAATAAATTCTATAAAATAAAATTGACTAAATTTGCAATTTAAAAATGTAACACAAATTTCTCAAACTCAAAATATTTTATAAACAATATTCATCTGTCTCGCGATTTCCGGTCCGACAGGGTTAAAGCCGAAAGTTCATTATATAAAAATACCAACTTTATTATCTGACGAATAGTCAATAAATGTTATTAGATCGTCGAGATTGACAGAACATTTTTTTACATTTGACTGGATTTTCGTCCGTTATATCCAAAAGTCTTAAATAGAAGTCCGTTGTATTGAGGTTTTACTGTATTTTATAATCTATAATTGGTTCAGTTAGTAGCTAAAGATTGTAATAAGTCAATTAAAAATAACATTAATTTAAATAATATTCATTAACAATATCAGTGTAAATTTAAACTAAAAATTGAAAACCCAATAAATTTTTTCAGCTTGCAGACACTCTTCTAGCTAAAGAAACACTTAATTATGAAGACGTAGAAAGACTAATTGGACCACCTCCATTTGGCAGAAAGAAACTTATTGAACCTGTTGAATTTGAAATGTCTCTTAATAATACTCCTGGAGCATCTCAATCTCCCGCAGAAACCAAAGAAAATAATGCTAAATTAGACACAAATAAAAACACAAATCCAAAAGATCCTACTATTTAAATATTTGCTTTAGTATATTTATACTTATTATGCATTTAATAAATTTATATAATTGTTTCGTAGTTTTTTATTCTCTTAAAATGGTAAAATAAATCAAAGTTGCTTGATGTTGTTTTCTCTTTCAAAATGTCAATCAACTACTCTGTCGTTAATGATATATATTAAAGCAAAGCATATATGTTAACATTATTTGCTCAACAACTAAACTATCCTAACACGACTAGTGACTAGTTAACATGCTTGTCGTAAATATTGATCAAAATTACAAATCCAAAATGTTTATATCTTTAACAAGTTTACTGTAAATAAAAATTAAACTAAAATTCTGTCAGTATGATATAATAAAGAGCTTTATTTTATATTGGACTTGAAAATTCTCTGAACTCTGAACAAAAAATAGATTTGTGTAACAGACAGCAGACTTTAATTTAAAAATAATAAAATGGAATGATCCTATTGTCCACCTTATTGACTCAGTTTATTTAAAAATGGCATGTACTGTGTCATAAACCACAAATTATTTTTGTATCACAAAAGAGTTCCTATAAATTTCACATGATTATACCAATATCTTCCAATGAATGGATATTGAAGAGGCCCATAGTTCTGTAGTGGACTTTTAGTGGCTGCACTATGATGATGATACCAATATAAAATTTTAACTTATTGAAAAAAAGACAATTTCACTCAAAAAGCATTGATGAAATATATATCTGAACGATTGTTAGATGAAAAATTATTTTTTAATAGAACAAAAAGAATAAGAATCAACACATGTATTTAAAAATATTTCTTTATTGTAATTTATTATAAAACGAAAAACTGGCTTTAAATAAAATGATTTTGTTCCAAAATGTGATTTCAAAATACTTTCCATGATACATTTACAACAAGTATTTTTAAAGTTTAATCTCATTTTCATATCATTAAAAAAAGCAACTAATTTGCTTGCATTCATGACTAGCAATCGGCATGAATGCACAAATAAAGTGTATGGGATGAGTGATCATTTATGTAAAAAAATATTTCTAGGATATTCAAAAATGATACGTCGGCTTAAATATATTTTTGTGTATAAAGTTTTTCACTAAAAAATGTCTCTAGATCAGCGGTTCTTAAACTGGGGTCTGCGAAAACATTGCTGGGGGTCCACGAGCATATAAACAAAACATTTATCTATACTTGAAAAAGATATTTTCGTCGAATTATTTACAGAAAACATTGTAAAAGGATCTATTTTGATCTAGAAATGTTTGTTGAAAAAATTAAGTCGCGAGGGTTAAGATGGGAACGCAAAAAAAATCACGAAGTGGTCCGCGAAAACAAATTTACTCAAGAGGAGGTCCGCGAAAGAAAATTTGCTCAATAGGGGTCCGCGGACTACACACGTTTTAAAAGCACTGCTCTAGACAAATCAATAGAATTGAGATCACCCACAACCGTCGTGAGTTTTTCGTCGACTGAGATTACAGTCTCCCGCGCGCCAACGACTGTAATCCTCATCTCCCGCATACAGCGTGTTAATGGTAAAATCCACCATCTATTGAGCCAATGAGCAAACATAGTCATCGTTTGCCTCTTCGATGGCCTCTTTTAAAATTATTTTACTATCGCTTAAAATATCAAAATCTGAAAATATCATTCGAAATATTAATAATATTATACTTATCATCTCAATTTATGAATGCAATAAATATTTCTTACTGATGTCAAATTTGCACATTTGCTTTATATCAGCAAATGCATAATCTTTGGTTGAATAATATTGTACTGGAAAGTGCATAGGTGTTGGTGGATACCCCAAAATGGTAGGCACATCAGCATATGATAAAATTCGGGCAGGCCACCATGAAAATCCAGGTAGCTTATGCCATACTATATCTCCTGCACTTAAAGCTTTTCCCCAAATACACTCGGGGCACATATTTTTGAAAAAGGCACCATTTTGCTTGGCTCGTTTATTTTTAAAAACTGCTAAAAATGAACAAACAATGCAAAAATCATTCAAAATAATGATTTCAAAATGCAGAAGATTTGTAAAAGTACCTTTCATTGGTTGACAAGCGATGTAACATTTCTTATGGTATGAAATGCAGCACGTCTTACAATTTATTAAATCCTCGCATTCTCCACATTTATAACACCAATTCATGTGTTTGATTAATTCCTTCTTCAAAGCTTCCTAAAAAATAATTGTATTTTTAAGCTCACGCGTTGTTTATAATCAATCCTACCTTTCAATTATAATAGAAACCTTTTCCACTTTCTTCTCTGCGGCTTCACTTTTCACCACATTAGACCTACTAAAAACATTTTTATCGTCGATCTTCTTCTCAATAACTTTTTGATACTCATAATCAATCAATTTTTTTGAGTATGTTTTTATATTGTTATCAATATGCTCCATGACAGTATCAGTGTCATATTTTTCAAAACCTTGTTTTTTTAGTTCTTCTGCTATATTTTGGGCATTTTTCTTAATTTCTTTGTATTCAAAATCAATGATTTCATCATATGTCATACTTAATTTCGGTAGTTTTGTAGAGCTTGGTATAATTGGTAATTTTTTATTTTTAGATTTTGTTTTCTTCGTAAAGAATGTTCTTTTCGCTACAAAGCGTGGTTTTACCGAAATGTTTTTTGGCTTTGTCTCATTTATCTGAAAACAAATTTAATTTTTGAAAGTAGAAATCAGCAAATAATGCAGTATTTACACACAAATGTCAATCTATCAAATTTTATCTCATAAACTTTTAGTACACTGTAAATTAAATTTGTTGATAAAACAATTTGTTATTTTAATCCACCCATTTAATATTTTTTTCGTTTAACGTAGATTTTATGCCATATTCATTGACAGAAATAAACAATATAAACCAATAAAACCCTGTAAAATAACATGTTTGAATACAGTAAATTTTTTGAAATTTTATACATTTTTAAAATCACACAGATCAATAGCTTTAAAAAAAATAAGAATAACATGTGAATTTTAAGGGATAGGTTATCAAAACCATGGTCAATGGGTTTACAACAATTATTGTTTCTAAATTAATAATAACACATTTATAAGACTTACAGATGAACATTGAACTCTTTCTCTCAATTGCCTAAAATTGCTTTCTTGTGACATTTGAATCTCTAGAATTTACTTCTTACAAGCAGCTCTGTAAAAGAGCAACTTGTTACTAGACCGATGAACCCACGAACTCACCAACGCCCATAATCTAAAATAAACAAAGCACACACTTCATTCTGTTTAACCCTGCGCTAGCTATCAAAATTTATATTCGTTGAAATACTGCAAAAATAATTAAAACATCCTTCACATTAAGTTTCCATTTTTTTATTGTGTAAATATTGATATTAGCATATTAATTTAATATAAATCAGCATATTTAAAGTAAAAATCAGAGATCTTTTCAAAAAAAATCATCAAAATAAGAAATAATTACATATTATTTTAAAGAAAATTATTTAATCTAAGAATTAATCACCTGCATGAAAAATAGAAGTAACAAAAAAGTGATTGAATTGACCTACTATAGTCGAATGTCTTCCGAGTTTTATTCGTAAGCCCTCACTCGACGAGACCAAAAATTTGGACCCATTTCTACAAACGCTAATTTTTGTTTCAGTCAGTTTTAATGACATTTATATAATATTTATTTACAGGCATAAAATATTATAAATGTCGGCAACAACATCATCGCGATAGACTGCTGTTTTGTTTACTTACAATATCAAAACAATAAAATGAGAAAGAATCATCTTTATTGGGATAATCACACAAATAATGTAACTGCCTTCCGTAGTGGTAATTATCTCGGTATGGAAATTAAATAGCTGATTAACTTTTCTGGGAAGATGGCAGAAAGGATTTTCTGTAGTGCATGGATTATATTACTACTTTTCTTCTCCAAAGACAGGTTAAATAATTATGCGACTCAGTGTCGAATTTACCTTTAGGTGCAAGAGGCACGCATCTTGGGCCTCATAAGTTTTAGGGAGCTTTAAAGAGTTTTTGATTCGAGAAATTTGTGCTCTTTGAAATACACGGTTTTTGGAATTTGTCCCAAACTGAAAAACCAAATAGATCCAGATAGTTTCAAACTTAAATTGCGCCAAGAGTCTTTCAAGTGCTAAATTAGCCAACAACGTGACTTGAACTAAATTTTGATAAATAATTTTAGAATCTTTCTTAAATTTTATTCTCAGATATAATTATAAAAACATATTAAGAAAATTCCAATGAATTTTTAATGTTTTGTCCATTCAAACCAAAATAATGTCAATACAGAAGACCCACAGTAATCCGGCGACCCCTGTAATCCGACACACCAATACAAGTATAGTACAAATGTGCGGCAATTTCGTTGAAAACCGATTGATGACAATATGTGTGACTATCTGAGACTCCCAGGACTTGATATATGCATGCTCTAAGACGCATGTCCCATCAGTTTAGTTGCGTCGCGGCATGAACGTTCACGTATTGCTTATTGTCGCAATGTCTTCATCGACTCAAAATCGGAAACACAAAAAATTAAAAATTAATGATAAAAGTGAGATTTTGAATCACTTAATTCTATTTATAAATTGTCAAGTGAGCACGGCGTAGGATCATTTGCAATTTATTACATTAAAAAGAGCCGCGAGAACATTCAAAAGTTCGTCTCCACTATTAATTATGGGGCAGGACAAATTCTCATAAAAGCTAAACATCCAGAGGTGGAGTAAGCTTTGTATATTTGGTTTCTTCAGGTTTGGGGGGGGGGGGGGAACAGGCATACACAGAGATGATTGGAATGCTTCAAAAATTCACGCCTGCCATCTTTCTGTTCAGGTATCGCTGTAAATCCTTCTTTTTTGGCATATTCCGTTACTTGTACATACATGAAATTCAGGAATATTATTATATCCTGAAAAAATAAGAATAATTAAACTTTGATTTAATTATTTTACTGGCGTCTATTTTTCAAATATGAAATCAAATAAACGACAAAAAATGTAATTATTAATTGCAATTTTCAACACTTATTTTTTTGAGCATTCCTACTAAACACGCGACAAACAAAACAATAGATGACGCAATTGCACATTTGTGATGAATAATTTACACATATCATCTGCGTGACTATTTTAGGGTTAAACTAAGCAATTGGTATAGAATAATACCAAATTATACGCTTTATATTTTGCAATTTACACAGGAAACGATTTAATTTATTTTGGAAGTAATGAATATAATGACAAAAATGTTAACACATTAACTGCGGAAACAAGGCATTAAGCTATGGCTAGTATCGAATGCCAATAAATAATGACATTTGCGTATTATAATAAAACAAAATTCGGCATCATTGTCTGCAAATAACACTATTTTTCATAACCGGTCGCAAGCGGAATGACATATGAATACTATCTTGAAAAAAATGGAATTTTATGTAAATACATATAATTTTTTATGTTGAATGATCCTGCGGTAGAGGACAGATGTGGGCGAATGTCCGCGCAATTAATGTTTTAAAATAGACTACAAATTTGTAAAATCTTTTGAATGAAAAAGTAGCCTCAATGCCAACAGATGACATGTTCCAACATGAAGACTTATACACTTATTTTACTAGCATTTATGGCGTACGAATTGTTCACAAGAAATCAAAAAAATATTAAAAATTACATTTAATGAATTTGCATTAATTTGGAATTATAATTACTCCCAATTTAATTTTTGTAAACCTATACAAAGCATGATTTAACACAATTAACGAGGAAAATATTTGGAAGCTGTTAAATATATTGAATTATGCATTAAATTAAATGGTAAAAAACTTTATTTTATTTACATTTTTAAACATATTTATACATGATAATATATTTAAATATGTATATATATTTATAACACTTTAGAAACACTGAAAAAAATTAAATATGTTAGTGAATGTTGGAATGTTAGTAATATATTCATATTTTTTCTATACAAATACAAAAATACTGAACAATAAAATACAGTATAGAAATAAGACGACTGATCTAACAAATCATAGTATTCAAGGTGGGTCATCAATCCAAATGTATGTGAATAAATCATATTCTTTATCGCCTCATCTTTCCCTAATCAGATATATGTTATATCATAAAAAATCTATCAAAAGTCTAATTTATGTACAATAGCAGGCAGAAATGTTAAGAGTGGAATATATTTGAAATACACTTAAATGAAAATTGATTTTAAAAAAAACGTAAGCGCAATCTACTCTCTGAATATTGCTTAGATGCTCATTTCCATTGCGTAAAAAATATGTATGCGCTGTAAAAATAGTAATGATTTATCAAATGAAATTCAAATGCACATATTATTTATAGTGATCTATATTCATGTTTAAATACTATATTTTAGCACTGACCATTAATTACATGCTTCCCTCTTGTCGTTTATAAAGTGCATGTAAGTTGGATAGTTTGGAGAACACAAAACAATTTTTTGCATGTAATTAAAAAAGCAAATGCTTATGTATTAAAATAATTAAAGTAGCATAATTTTGTTGCATCAACAATGCGTAAACCGTAAAAAAATATTAACACTTTAATTCAATTTTAATATTTTACAATTTTCTTATATATTCTTGGTTTTTTGTATATACATTTTCCAATTTTTCAATTTGTCATGTAAATTTTTATTTTGAGTTTTTTTATACAACATATGAAAATTTATTTTAAAAAAATAACATCAGATAACAACCCTCTGAGGATCCACAAATTGGGATAACTAAATGATTAACACTTTACAGATTTTTGCAAGAAATTCATAAAACTACTTCTGTTCTAATAGATTGAAACAAAATTTCAGGAGTTTACTGCATCGGTACATACAAACATTAGGGTAGTTTTCAATGTGTGATGTGGACCGGCGTAATAAAATACAAAGTGATACTTTTTTACTTGAATTGTATGAACAGACATATTAAATGGCACATAAACACACAAACATAAGGACAACATTCAGTCAGTTCATCATTCTATGTAAAAATTATATTTGAATTGTGCATTTGAATGGTCAAAAAAATCTATGACATACTTGCAATTTTTTCTTCTTCTATACAATTTGCTATATTTTGCTGATGGATGATATTTACATATATTTTATACAATGAAAAAATTGACACGTGTACACTGTCATTCCTAGAAAGTTACGCCATTCTCATCAAGCGTTAACGTACTATTGTGTTATAAAAATTATAACAATATTTTTAACAAGGCAAATTAACAATACAACTTATATAATGTATTAAAAACGATATTTATATAAATATTACAATATTTTTATTACAAGTATGGTTTCAATCGCTAAACAATCTTTTTTTAAATAAAATAATCACTATATTAATAAAACAATTATTCTAATTAAACATTACATAGCCTCCATGGGATACAAAAGAATTACTGGGATACAAGTTTATTCAATCGTTTTAATTTTGACGTCATAACAAGGCACTTAAATTTGGTTAGTTATGCACTTGTTGCAATATTTTAGATATTTAACCGTTATCAGCAAAATAAATATAAGATTTTAAACCAAATTGCAATAGACATGAGATAATGGACAAAAATAGATATTTTCATATATATTATGTAGGCAGTGTGGATATTTTATCAACATTAATGATATATTTTGCATCAGTATCAGATAGCCGGAATAAATAACATATATACGTAACGTGTATAATAAACGATATAAAAACAACGCTTTGAATTTGCAACAAGATTGAATAAAATATCCTATAATAAAAATTACATCAATTAACTAATATAAAACCCTAGAATAAATTATTCAAATGAAACAATTAAATATTGATTAACATTTATTTGTAAATACACTCATCAATTAATGGATTATTTTAAATAAAATAAAAATTACAATAAACGAGAATTTCCATTGAAAATAGTTTTGAAGCTATTTATGTCCGTCATGAATAATATCCAGGTGAGAATTTTTAATTTTCAAAAATATTAAATCTGATAATTCCTTGTATTTTCATATGTTCTCTGTTTGCACGTAGGATTGTATGCTTTATAATGAAAGAGATTCCTAGTTACATGTTTGATCTTAACTCAAAATTCAATGAAACACAATAAAATAAATAGATACAATAAGAGTCATAAAAATAGAATAAAACTACATTTGGAAGTAAAATATGTGGCCATGATTTTATTAGTGATGAAAGTAAATATTGAACTTATTTTGTACTCAATAGCAAACACTGTTCAGTCACACGGTCAGTCTTATTTCTATCAAGCATTCATACATACAATAATTGATCAGTCAAATAGTTCGCATTACATAATTAATTTCCCCCTCCCCCCTTCATCATTTAATAAAAATGTAAGTAACAAAAAAATTAAAACAATATTCCACAAATCGAAATGAAAATTGTTAAAAGATTTTAAAACTAGTTAAGAGATTATTTCAGAGAGTAAAATTAAAAACTTTACTAAATAACTTCTTCTGTAATTTAATATAACTAGAACTATGTAAAAAATCAAAAGTACACTTGGGCCTCGTATAACATGGTCCTTATACAACACAGTTTTGATATAATACGGTTGATGAATTGTGACATATTTTTGTACAACAGGCATTATATAGTACGATTTCAAAAAATTAATAAAACGTAATACAAAAGTTCGAGGAAAAATTGTGTCAGCTGACAAAATCTGCCAAAAAATTTACTTCAGAATTTGCCGAGATTATAAAAAAAAGGACTACCCACCAGACCAGATATTCAATGTGTCTTTGATTGAACCATCAAAAAGCGAAAACATGCAAAGGGATTCAAGGTAGCGACAGAAAGAATATATTTTTTCTTATTACATAATGAAGTCTTTAAAATAATGAAGAAGAGAGTAAAATATATCACCTTTTTTTCCCTTGTATTACGAAAACAATATACAATATCTGACCATATTATAAACCTATTGCGTGTCACGTTTGTTTTGCAGACATCGAGTTTTTTTCCCCTAAAGAGCGTACGTGATACGGGTTAGTATGCTATGGCTAAATAACAGAGCGCGTTTCACGTAAAAAGGTAGGGTGGTTAAACTCCCAAGCACTGAAAGGATATAACAAAACGAGTTTGCCTGTTTATTGGGGAGCAAATAAAAAGGTTTGAACCACATTTTTTAAAGATCAGTTTTTACAAATGTTTTATATCTGATACAGAAATTTATATAAGGAAAAGATTCTTGTTTTAAAAATATTATTTATACTGGACAATGCACCAGGACATGAAAAACATCCAAATGCTGAAATATTATTTTTAGCACCAAAGACTATGTCTATAATACAGGCCTTGGACCAAGGAGTATAACCAACGGAAGATGAATATCAAAAGAAAATTTATATTTGTCGCAGTATTTTTGCAAAAGGATTTGATGATTTTGATATTCAAGATAGTGGAGGATCATACATTGAAAAATAAAACAAAATCAATAAATAGATGATAGCTTGAAATTGGTTGATAAATTAGAATATTTTTTTATATAAAATGATCCCATAAGGAAAAAGGGGAAGGAATTTAAGAGAAAAGTGCAAAATATTTTGGTCCCTCATCATGAAATACGTTAAGATTTATACGCTAATTAATAGGAGACTGTCACATAGAATCTAAAAATACAATGAATCTCACAACCGATCTCTAAACGCACATATAGAATTGTTAGATGAATGATGTATATTGTTAAAGTTTTTTTCAATAAATATGTAAATGTATGTTTTTGTAAATTTTTTGATTGAAAAAACAAAGGATATTAACTCTCTGGATGCTAAACAACTATATATCGTCGATTGTGAAGCTTACAAAGACTGCAAACAACGGTCATAATTGGCCCTTTATGACTTCAAAATGCTCGAATATGAATAGTTTCTGTGCGTCAGGGTATCAATGTTTAAACTTGCAGTGCATCTTGTTCACACATTAGTGCAGTTGAATAAGACAAAAGGAGATAGCAAACAAACGTCGGTTTATCAAAAAGCACCGTAGCAGCCAAAACACGCTTATATGTTTTGGAACGCAGACTATTTTTGTATGAACTTCAAACCTTCTACTACATGATGATTTTGTGGAACCATATGATCGTATTATATGAGGCCTAGGTGTATTGAAATTTTTGAGACAAAAATAACTTTTATTATACAAAGAGTCTTATTAAAAAAAGGTACAACGGTGCCCTTTTCAATAAAAATAAAGTTTTTCCAATTAAGCACTAGTGTGGTCTCATAATTTTCTGTTCGATGCGTATTAAAAATAAGCTCAAGGCTTATTTGACACTTGTACAAATTCATTTATTTAAAAAAAAATGTATTAAACGATCATGAAATTATTGTATATGGAGATAATTAGCACAACAAAAATTAACTACTAAAATCATATATATCATCTTCTGTATCTTTTGTTTTGTTGCGCTTTTCCATCCTTATGCATTTAGGACAATCTTGTTGTTTTTGTACCCAACATACCCTATGAAAATATGAATTACACTTTTCACAGCCTATAGCATTGGAGTCGTATGGAAATATTGTTTCGTCATTACCACAGAGCTCACAAAGATAGGCTTTTCCACTACAAACCTGCAAAAATACAAAATAAATATCAAAAACATATACTAATTTGTATTAAAAAATATTTCTTTGGTATTTATCAGGACATCAAACCGAAACGAAACTGAAAACCAAAAACCGGTAAAACCATATTTTTTTTGGAATGAATTCCGATTCTAAAATATCAGTTTTTTCAGTTCAGTGCACATAAAATTTATAAAACGTTGATAAAACCAGTAGTGGTTTACGGGGGACCGTTTGCAACTCGATGCGCCTCGAAAGATTCGAGAGGAGGATTTTGAGAAAGATCTTCAGTTCTTTGCGAAACGAGATCTCAAGCTCCGAAGCCATGAAATTTAATCAAGAGATCATTGACATGTACGGTGACGTATCAATCACCAACTTTGTCTGAATCCGCTGCCTACATGGGACAGATCATGTAGCACAGATGTTAACTTCTATTTATAATTGTTTCTTTCATACATGTTTCGGGTTATAAATTGAACCGAAATGAAAAAAAATAAAAGTTCGAAACCCTGGTATATATACATTTAAAAACACTCATCACAGTAACATTGTTTTGGATATTAGTAAACTATGGACTCTGTCATATAAAAATATCATATAAAAAAAATAGTCAAACCTGACAGTCTGTTATATGCTCTCTACATTTTTCCACTAGTAAACTTAATTGATTTGCTAACATGCCATTTTTTGCCAGCTCCAAATGTTCAACACTGTATAATTTCGGAGTATCCAACATGTTTAAAATTTCTCGAGTAACAAGAACATTACCTTGTTGACATTCAACCAAATATTTCATCATTAAATGTGTATCTTTGCGAAGTTTACGGACCTAAAATTAATTTAAAACAAAATTTAAAAAAAAAATGGATGCAGCTTGCCATTACAATGGTTAAATGTTAAATAAGTATAAAATTTAAATATAGAATTAAAAAAAAGATATAGTGAATACTTACAAAATCTAATTCAATCACAAAATTAAATAATTTCTCATTTATACTCTCCAAGTTCAATAGCGGTATATTTTTTGTCAATTTCAACAGTTGATATGCAGCTCGAGAAACATGTCTCTTTTCCCAATCCCAATTGTGAACAATTCTGGCAGGAATTTCACACAAATCGTTCCAATGGCAGCTGCTACAGTAATAGAGACCACTATAATCACATAACCTTGGCTCATTCCAGCGCACATCTAAAAATACAATTAATTCAATTAAGCAGACGTTCCTTATAGGCCAAAACAGTTATCACTAATTATTATATTCCATTGCAAAAATAAGTATAATAATAAGTGATAAAACAACCAAAACATCTACATATTCTATAAATTCAAATAAAATACATCTAGCATTCAAAAAATAAATCAGCAATAAGATCATGTTAAATTGATGTTAGTTATGGAGATCTTTTAATACTTTTGCAAATACACTAATTTACTACTAGTATTTATACGAAATAAAATTGAACGATGAATTCCAACATAAAGCGCATTTCATTTGATTAAAAAATGTAAAAATTAAAAGATAATCTATGAACCATCATCAGCATAGTTCAGCCACAAACTGTCCACTGACGAACTATGGACTTCTTCAATATCCATTCACTGGAAGGGGTTACATCCATTTCGTCTGTATCATACATTCACCTTCTCATTCGCTTGATAGCATTACCACTGAATTTCATTTCGAACGCTCACCCAGCGGTATCCTGAATGAACATATTGACGAACGCTTTCGTGACCGTTATGAAATATTGATTAAATAAATTTCCAATTTTTAATACAAATTATTCTAAAAACAAGCTGTTTTCAAGAAAATTCCTTTTGCAAGAAATTCAAAATTGAAATGTAATAACATTGAAACAATAATTTAGATGGCTAATGAGAATATAAATGTTTCACATTATGATTGAATCAAAATTAACTGAATTTCCTAATAACCTAATATAATTTAGTAATAAGATTTTTACTATTATTAAATTAACGTTTTATATTTCAATTTACAAAATTAGCATGTTTATATTACACGCAAATTAACGATAAACTTAAACTTATGTTTTGAATTCATATCCTTATCCTAATTATAAAATAACTTTTTACATCTGAATAATTTAAATACATGTTGTGATATTTAAAATAGAAGGCTTTTAAAAACCTCTTTATGAAATTACTTCCTTAAACTGACATATGAACTAAAATAAATAATGAATCCTACTCATTCAACCATTAGTTCTTATATCATATATTCATGCCACCTTACCATAAATGTCGCTCGCTAGGTTTACAGTCGAAGTGACATTGATTACTTTACATTTCAAATAGAATATCTTAGACATCTTGTGCAAATATCTGTCAACATTATTGTAGTTACCTAGGGATGATATTAGTGGATTGGGATGGAAAGGAATCTTTGCGTAGAAGTTTCTCGTAAGCCTGTAAACATGTTCTTTAGCAGTGAACCATTTGATTGCTGTGGAGCCGTTTTGAATTGGTGTTTAATGCAATTTATTCTGAACAACATATGTCAACACTAGATGAAAAACTGTCTTAGGAGAAATTTGTTATTGGTTGTTATGGCACTTCTTGCATAGTATTTAGTGCCCTCTGAGATTCCAGCCCATGGGGTATCAACAAAGAGGTATACCCTCCCAACCTCAACTTCGCATCCAGATATTTCACATTATGTTTTCAGACACCTAAATATCTCACATGCAGATAAAAAAATGTGCATTAAAATCAGGAAAAAATGAATTTTGTTTGCTTGTTTTTTACATAGACTGAGTTTCTTAGTTAAACATTGATAATGCATAGACATTTCCAGGATCCATAATTGGACCCCTGAAATAACTGTTTTAATGTGATAATAGTAATTCTATGCACATCCCTGGATCCTGTATTCCTGTAACCTGAATAAAAACTCTTTCAATAAAATTATTATAATTATTAAAAGTGGTTTTCACTATTTTACAAAGGAATTCCAATTGATAGTTGAAATATTTCATTCATTCCATCGAAAATGCAGCAGTGTTCATTCTAGTCAACTTTAAGAAAAATGATCTAAAGCTCGGAAGACAACACAATTCATGAACATAACTGCGCCTAGAATTCGAGATTGCAATTTACCTGAAACTATGTAGTTGATTTATTTCTCTTTTTACACTAAATTTCAAGAATATATTAAATTCTAGTTCTACCAATAAACAATATAATAGTATTTAATGAAATGTATAACTAACTACAATTAATTAAATACAAATGAAAAATAAAACTGCACTGTAAATACGAAAGAAAGAAAAAATAACAAGCGTACAAAGCATGTTAGACGTCTAAAATGTGCTTTAAGAAAATACCTGACAACAGACGGCGCCCTAAACAAGTGATGGTTTGAGGCATTGCTATAAAATATAAAAATACATATTGATTAACAGAATTTTCCATTTTATTTATTCCTTTAGATGCCACTCAAACTAAAATAATATACCTTGATCAGACACTCATTTGACGTAAAATATGGAAATTTCATAAAAACTATATTTTAAATTGCTTCCAATTATAAATGAGTTATGAAAATAAATCCAGATGAACATTCAAAAGTAAAAATAAATGAAAAATTTGGTATAAAAAATAATGATGAACTTACGGAAACGTAATCTGATTTTGCACTCGGCACATTCAAATTTTTGAACAGATAATCCCAATTCTGGACATATGTTCCTTTCTAATTCACCTTTCTCTGTAGCTATAATATGTGCACATATTCTAGATACTTCATCTACACATTTAATATGGCATATATAATCGCAATCTGAAAAAAAAGAAGACATAATATAAAAAAACAGCAAAAAATGCACATACAGGAATGTTATGCCTTGCAAATTTCATAACATGTATAAATTTCATAACTTTTTTGTGCAATCTTAACACATTTTGAGCGGGATGAGTAGTTCTACCTTTTTTAGATACTTAACTTTGCAGCAGAAAAAGTACTTCTACTTGACATTTTTTGTATGGTTATTGTACATCATTTTTTTACAAAGGTTCAAACTATATTCTAATTCTAAATAATGTATATGTTTTGTTGGTTTAACACGTTTTTTAACCCTTTGATTACTGAGCTTGTGATAGCGCACGCGTTCCAGGATTGAGTGAATTTTTTTTCTAAATTACTTGTAGACTTATTTTTCATTTATATTCAGATCAAAGTAATTGTAATAAAATAAATGGTTCTCAACCAGAAAATGTTTTTTAAATTCTTTTTGTTGTATTTTTTTTTATATATCTAACCTAATGTATAAACATAAATAATAGTAAAATAAAATATAATAGTAACACAAAAACATTCATTTTCAACATTTATGACTTAATTACTTATATATAAACGCCTATTTATTTATCGCATACCTATAGCGCGTACACATTAGCCACCTAAGATTAATCTATAAATAGCAACTGCCTAAAATTATATAAACACACCCAATATTCATTAGAATTTCATAAAACATAAATATGTGTGAACAAAGCAATAAAGTCAAAATCAAAAAAAACAGTAAATAAAGAATTTGTCATTCACCAAATATACAATTGAATTTTAAAATGTATGCATGCCATGTTTAGTTATTTTTTAATAATCCAAATGGATATTGCTAATTAGGAAATTATGGAAAAATTATATAAAAAAAAGGTTGGTAATAAGTCCCATAAAAAAAGGATTACCAAAAGTCACTCAATTCAAGTAGCTCTAGCTCCATGTAAACAAAACTAGATTCATGTTTTTTCATTTCTATGTAACAAGCTTGAAAAACTAACCTCGGGTGCATCATAAATAAGTATGTAAATATGTATGTAATTTCAGATGGAAAATTTGACTACACTCAAATTTTTTTGTGCAATAGATGTGTTCCGCAGAAAATCGCACAAAAAAGTTATGACTTACATAGAAAAAGTAAACATACATTACATGGATTTTAAAAACCACATAACTGAAACAAGTATATAAGATATAACCAAAATCGCACAAAAAAGTCAATAAAAAATGATGAAAACAATAAGGCAATTAAAAAATAACATTTTAAGGATGTCTCGCATTTTTTGTGAAATTTTAAGAATGTCTGGCATTTGGCATCTTTAATGCCAGTACTTTAATACAATTACAAACTATCATCCCTATTTGATTTGTTTTTAATACTAACTTAAATTTCTCGTTTTCGGTAATTTTATTTTCAAATATGTTTTTCTCAAAACAACTTTTTTTCAACTGGCAGAAACTCTAACTCAAAAATTTATTGACCAATTATTGAAAATATTTTTACAAAGGTTTTATATTTCATTTCAATTAAGTTGAAGCTAATTATGGGATGATATTATGGTTTAAAGTGTGCCTCCCCACTAAACCGGTTTCCCCTCTTAAAATGTGTGGTTGTAATTCAGCGATAACAGATGAAATATGATTTAAACATTTAAACAGTCCAAAATTGTAATTTTTTTCCAAATTTCGGTTAGTGTTGATGATTTATTTTCTATTTTATCCAAAATAACTTGATACATCCTCTATATCAAAAAAAAATCGCATAACTTCGCAGAAAGAAATCGCACAAATAAAAGTCAAACCAAAAGTGATTTGAGTGTATTCATATACAACTTATCAAGTTTCAAATCTTGAATTCCATCAACTTAACATATAAATCATAAGTTCTAAATTCAATTGCATCTTATGATAAAAAAAAGTGATATTATGGTTATACCATAAAATTCTCTCGTTATTTATTTTGATAAATTTTATGTCAAACATAATTTTTAATTGCAGTACGCAAAAAACTTGTAAAAAATAAATATTTTTTTCATTATTTAGTATACAGCAAAATATAAATATAAAAGGATTATGAAATATGTCAAACCAAACTTATTAACATAGTATATTCACTGAACCACAAATATTTTATAATACAGT
Organism: Stenopsyche tienmushanensis; assembly: GCA_008973525.1. Classification (NCBI taxonomy): domain Eukaryota; kingdom Metazoa; phylum Arthropoda; class Insecta; order Trichoptera; family Stenopsychidae; genus Stenopsyche; species Stenopsyche tienmushanensis. The sequence continues at coordinate 2,207,035 of WACJ01000535.1, forward strand.
CCGTGACCATTTTTTAAATAGACTATTTTGAATTTTATTCTAACCCATAATTCTAATTGCATGGCTTACAAGCTTTACTGAGAATGTTGTTTTATATTTAGCTCATCATCTGTCTAACAATATCCACTACAAGATAAGATTGCATTAATTTCTAATTGAGCCAATGTCAACTATTGGAAATTTTAATATCATAATATACACAATTGTTACATTTTTAGATTATCAAAATGTTGTTACTATCAGTAAGTATATCTCATTTAATAATGAATGATTTTAATCTACTAGCACTGTTTTAAAATTATTTTTTCTAAGATATGATCCAACTGCGTCAGTATTAATTGTACAAAAATGGTTTACATAATAAATGTTTTACGTCTATCTTACATTAACACATTGCGGTCCGTTCACGCGTAAACGCGTGTTTTCGAGAGTTTCGTTATTTGAACTTGACGTACAAAAAAAATTTAAAGCATATTTTTTCTAGTTGCCTGTATTATATAGGACTGCTAAAATAGGTCAGTATTGGACTCCCATTGCCCCAACTGTCATGAAAAGCATGTTAATCAAACTATATTCAGCGCAATAGAAGTTGGGCAAGTTGGCTGTCATGAAAAGTGAACCAATGCAGGTGGTAAAAGAGGAAAATCATTTCTACTCTCTCCGTAACATACATAATAGACACACTGCTGTGTGAATATGTAGCATGAAACAACCAATGGAAGCTTGCCTATTTTATTGCATATTACACAAACACAGCTTCACCTTTTAATTAACAATTTTCATTAACAAATATATATATATAAACATAAGCATTTGCTTCAATGAACATCACCTTCAACACCAACTCATATAGAATTGTGGTGCATGATCACTCATCAGCGTATGACATTCTTGCTTACTCACAGCTAGGGAATTCAATCCCGGGATCCCGGACAGCTTAAGGTGCTCATGAATCCCGAGATTAGTAAACATAATCCCGAAAAATTGGGATTGAATTTTTTATCTAACAGAAATCGTACACCACACCAGCACGATGAAGGCTACTAAATCGAAACATTCCCGCGTCGCATTTGTACGCGCTGATGAGTCATTGGCAGTTAAAAGGTTAAGCATATAAAATTAATTTTTATTTATAAGAATTGGAATGGCACAGATGCCTAAAATTATGGAAATTTTCATCGACAACATGTTTGCGAATTATTGTTTTTACATATATATTAGAACTTCATTCTAAAATTCAAAACTTTTTGCAGAGATATTTTTACTTTATTTCTTCCACGAATAACTAAGTCTACTGTACCATACTTACACCATGCGTCTTGTTTATAGAGTAACTTAAAAATTGTATTAAAAAAAAATATTTACACCATGTATTTGTAATATCTGATAATTAAATTTCAACAATATTAATTATTACAAAAATTACAAAAACACCAACAAAAAGTCAAATGTTTGAAGAAAAATTGATCTAAATTGACTTCAATAAATAAAACAAAATATATTATCTATAAATCTTTCTATAATGTCTAACACTGTTGACATTTTCTGAATTATTAATTATTTAGGGCACAATCTGTATAAATGTAAATCAAATTTAAAAAATTAAAATAAATGCAAGCCATTAAAAAAACGCAGCAATTATATCTAAAAATTTGCAAATTAATTCAAAATGATATTTTTTAATTATATATACTCGCTAGCATTTAATTCCTAATATTATTTTTTTGAATTTGCAATTAGATTTGAAAAAAATCGCCAAGCATTATATTTACCTTTACATATATATGCTCCTTGCAGAACACTCCATATTATCCCACAACATCGATCGCAAAATTTTTTTTTTGTATTTAAAATACTGTTACAAATTTCGAAATGATGTCCCATTATAGCAACTCCAGGCTCGGGCGGACTATCATCTTTATCTTCTAGTTGTTGAACTCTCAATCTAAGTTCGACCAAATGTCTAACCAGCCATTTGCGTTCATCTGAGCATCGATTACTATCAAAAATAAAATTTTTATATTTCTTTATAGCATTTTTTAGTTCTTCTGATGAAGCATCCTACAAACAAATAAAAATGTATATGAATTTCGAATGAAATAAAATGAAAACAGCTTATACAACTTTTATTTTAAATATTGAAAAGAAAAATTGTGTTCTATTTCGAATAAAACTAATTTGTTTTTATGAAATCCATAGGAGATATTACTAATCGAATAAATGGGACACTAATATCAACAATAACATTTATAACCTGAATTATATTAAACTGTAACGTGGAAGGAAATCCTGGGAAAATGGCAAGCCTATCAGTTTCGGATTTTCTATTTCCAAGTAAATGACTACCAAAGCAAATGCCAGGATTTTGCAATGCAACAGAGGATATTAACCCAGGAAAGAAATGCACCCAGTACGAATACAACAGTTGTCGAGCAAACCTTAATGGAGAAAAGACCTTTTTAGTACGAAAAGTTGACTATAAATCCCTGATAGAGAAGGATCTCCTTGGATGATCAGCTCTTTGACCCCACCCACGACAGGGGATGATCTTCGAAAAGACAATCAACTTCGAATTTGAGAAGATGGTTCGATAAAGCGACTACCCTCGTGTGAACCATTACCAGATCGCTTGCTTACCAATATGGGTTAACGCAGCACCTGCCTCATTTCAACTTTTATCACCAAGCGAATTAAATCATAAGTGTGTTCCGTCATTCATCATGGTTCATCACTGTGCAAAAATGCCATCAATTGTGGGTTTGCGTATGAACAACGCGACATTCAAGTCGCAGTGACTAAGATAGCCGACCTTTTAACGTCAGAAGAGCTGTTGTTGTCACTACAAAACGTTTTCCTTTGTGGCATATAGTTTTTACCAAATGTGTAATATTTTTTTTAACAACTCACTAATCTATAACTGTATACTATCTAAGCAAAGTATTTACAAACTTTTTTGGTAAGAACCCGATTATACCAAGTTAAGAATCGGCAAACCAGATAACAAACTGAGGTAATTCTACTTACAAAACAAGGAAAAATCTGAATTCAGTTTTTTAATATAGTAAAAAATTATATTTGTATATAGTATTTATATGCATTTTCCTGACACTTTCTATTTATTAATGTACATTTTATAGAACAGGTGATATTTTGTACTAATGCAGTGAATATAATTGTTTTTTCTAGGATAATATTTCATTATACTGGAATTCGAAGTCAGTATATTATAATGATCTGTATTGCAATCTTATATAGTTTGTGTCCTTTCACACTGCATTTATTTTGAGAAAGACTAGATCCATTTCTTTAAACATTGTATCTTAATTTTGCAGATCAATAGATTCCAATTCAAAACAATCCAATTCTTCCAATTTGTTCAGCTAATGCCTTCTCCGTTTCACACATATTTTTATTACCATCAGGTGTGACACATTTGAACCGATTACATTACAACTTGAACTGTGTTTTCTTGATTTCCTTAAAGATATGTTTGCTATAGTTGTTATTACTATTAATAGAAATTGAATCTTCGCTCACCCCATACACATTCGTTCAACACATAGTGCTGACTCCTCGAATAAATAATAATAATTGAGCCAACGAAAACCGCTTTTTGCTCCCAATGTCTTCGACTCGTATGAAATTTTTGTGGACATGTTCAAGTACGGTGTCCGATCATGTGAAACTATCGCAGGGTATGTCAGACCAGTTGAGCAGACCAATCTTGTGGCCATTCCCTCCTCCTTTAGGGCCTTTGAGGCTGTAGAAATTTGTCATAAATATATTTATTCGTATATATTTAATTAAGTTAAAAAATTGGTATCTGCTCGCCTTCTGTAATTTTTTTGATAGGTAAATTAAATTTAAATTATGCCTCTTTCTGATATTTTGAGCATCCTTTCGTGCTAATGATCACAGAATGACAGTAGCTAAAATTTCGTCAATCTCAAGCTAGGATAACGAGGATGCATATGCAAGTGAAGGAGAAAATATTAGTAGAATTGGCTGCAGAAGACGAAGAATTGACCAGTGCTGGTGGTTCATCGGACAATATCAAATAGAGTGAGTTCACCAGGAAAAATGGGCTTCTGATATATTTTAACTTCATTTTTTGATTTGGCTTTTAGCGATCCTTTTCATGGGACTATTGCCAACCATTTTACGTGGTTTTTCATAGTTGAAATATGTTCTTAAAATATCATTACCAGCCACACATCCTGTAGATTTGAATCCATGACAATCAAGTTACTAATCCGACTGTTTAATCGCGGGACTACTTATAAGGCAGGTTCTGATAGAATTACCTTCCAATATTACTCTGGGTGAAGTTTTTTCATTTTGACTTCTTTTTTGACGGATGAAAAAGTGATAAGCCTTCTGGTCACGGAAACGACAAATGAAAAACATAAAGTGGCATCGCAAATTGGTTGTACTCGGAATATTTAAGACCCGGCAATGTAAAGACAAGAAAAAATTGCATTCTAGGTTATTTTACCAGAAGAAAAGAACTACCAGCACTGGCCATTTTCTCATTTCATTTCCTCAACGTCTTCACTTGCGTATCCATTCTCGTTATCGGAGCTTGAACTTGATGTAATTTTATTTATAGTCTTTCTTGCAAAGCTTACCACATCCACATCACCGCTCTCCTCATTTTCAATTATATTTTTACAGCCTCCAGCAAACGTTTTGAGGATAAAAAATCACTAATATGCTTGTCAGAAAAAGTATGCTTTTCAACCAAATGAAGGTTTTGAGGTAAATGCAGTGAAGTTTTAAACAGTATCCGATAAGCATATCTAGCATCTTCACATTGTTTTTGTTAGTTTGGCAGAGTGACTGGTCAAGCTTATCTAAGATAAACAACACCTGAGAGTAGATTGGCACTTGTCACATTCTGGTCGTTCAAGTTTATCCCGTGCATTTTAATATCGCATCACTATTCCTGACGAATGAATGAATGAATGTCAAAACATTAAAAAATGTATGAATATTTATTAATACTGTAGGAAGCTACAATACATACTTTATGGGGCTATATGCATATACAGTACCACTATGTAGTTCCACGATTAAGCAGTCAGATTAGTAACTCAATCATCTTGGCTTCAAATATACAAGACATGTGACTGGCGCCAACAATTTCAAAAACATATATACGCTATGAAGAACCATGCCAAAATGATCGGTAATGGTCTCATAAAAACGGGACTGCAAAAAGCAATTTAAAAGAGCTACTATACAAATACACCCAGTAAATTCTCGACATAAATGACATCTTTCAAAATTGAACCTTCAAATGCATCACATAAAAAATATTCAAACCGTTCAGAAACGATACATATCCATGGTTGTTTTAAAATTATAAACGTGATATAGCAAATGACTATCAATATGTACTATATTGTGTTAAAGGTAAAAATGAATTTAATAAAATTTGATACTTGGTTTATTGTAAATCAAGTTGACCTTAAGCAGAAAAGCGACATTTATACTCACTGAGTCGACTCTCATTATCTTACTACTTGGTGATGGAGCATAAGATATTTCCGCCGTATCATCGCCTGATATGCATCCAGAAGTGGATGAGCTCGACGTTGACATTGACATCGTTCCATCTCTGCTTGATTGTGCATATTTTTCTTGAGATGAAAAAATATATGCACTTTCCATTGTCAGTTACTAACGAATATCACAGATTAAATGTTAGATTTAACACTAAAGCAAATTATAATACGAGTTGGTCGAAATTTTCATGCGTCTGACAGTCGGCGCTCAAAAATCAAGCGTAAATGTATAATTACGTCGATGACACTCGACTATCTGACAAGCCATGTTGGCCACAAAGCTTCAATTTAACCGCCATTTATTTTTGACTACTTTTTTTTTAATATACCTAAAATAAAAAAAAGTCAATTTTATAATATCTTTTAAAATACAAGATTTCTCAAAATACTATTTATTTATCATTTTTTTGTATTATTTTTATAAACATTACAAGTAAATTTATTAAGTAATAATTTATTATGTAAAAGTAATAGCAACGAAAAACGTGTTGCATGGAAACGTTATGCGACCATTCTCTGAGAGGAGTCCTGTGAGTTTTTATTTAAATTTTAATAATAAATTTGTCAAATGAATGGCAGCACTGTTTAAATATTTCAAAAGCATCGAATGATGAAGTATTCTTGCTCATCATGTTTTTATTAATTTTTCTATTTGCCATATCTTAAGAGATATTTATTTGTTTAATTTAAAATTTAAGTATTTTTTTTAAATATTTGTTAGTTTAGTTAACAAAAAATGTTATGTGGAATTTGTATATTTTATTTTGTATTTAAGATTCATTCTTAATATTTATAGAATTAAATAATATGGCGCAATGCTATACATATTGGCTTTTTCGTTATCAAAACATCGCTTTAACCTTTCCTTACGATATTTTATATCGATATTCAATTACATATATATTGTTGTAGATAGTATATACTCAGTGGACTAAATACACCATAGTAAAGGAAAGGTTAAGCACTGAATAGATTTGGCCATAACAACATTTATTTAAATTATATTAATAAATATGAAACGTCATAATTTACAACATATTTTTAACCTAATTTATAAATAGGATATTATTTATTTTTGAAGTGAAACTTAAGACAAAGAATAAATCTAGAATAAAAATAAAAATTAAACATTATGTTTATATTTTATCTATTTTTTGATGATAATAGGATTTCAAACGTCTCACAAAGAAGGAGATTTTCACATTTTTTGTGACCGAATTATAAATAAATATAGAATTATACTGAATTATGAAGATTGATAATCTCGAATTGAATTAATAATACATATATACAAGATCACCACATTCAATTTTTATTCATATGATTCTTCATAAAACATTTCTTATTGCAGTGATAGCTTAATAAAATATTATGATGATTATTATATTCTTCTTATAATAACAAGGGGGGGGGGGGTAACAAATTATCTTTGTTTATTTAAATGAAGCACATTTCTTTTTAATCAACTATATTTTGTCTAATTAATATTATAAATATGTCAACAGTCGGACTGTTATTTAAACTTATTGTTACAAATTTCACCCATTTTGTGCATCTTGCTGGCGTAAAAAATGCTATATTTAGAAAACAATGCCATAATAATAGCATTTTTTTGTAGTACACATTTTTTTAAATTTAACTATAATTATAGACCATACTACTAAAAAGCATTACTATCGCTATGGTCAAAATGGTTGACATTTTTCAAAACATAAATACATATACAATAAGCCTCAAAAATACATATCAAATAAACTAATGCATATTTATAATATGTACTCACATTTCGACTATTTTTTTAAAATTAACAATTAATTTGACTTATATAACAATTCAGTCATTTTTTTAAATTATTTTGTGCGTTACTACTGGTAAAAATAAATATTGAATTTAAATATATTTGTGATATTTTGGATTGATGGGTGAATTATTGAGTTTTTTAACAATTATTAATTACAAATATGCCTGAGAATTTAAATTTAATTGATAAAAAAAACATATATCCATAACAATAATGATTTAAATTATGTTACTACATTTTACTATTAATATTATAAAACATTATTTAGATATTTATTATAAAAACATTTTCATTAACAAAGACTATGGAAACGAAAACAAAAGTTACCATGATATCCCCCTTTAGCAACTTTTTGTATCAACATCGAATTACAAATTACAATTAAAAATAAACAAGTTGATGGTAATATTTATATAAACTTAATATTGAGAGGATCGAAAAGAAATGGCAATATTTTGAAGCTAATGTACGTTTTTTAAAATAGGGATATCTTTTAATTTATAATATCAATAAATATCTGATTGGATTTGACGTTTAAAACAATAGTTTTATAAAAATACAATTGTTTGAGAGCAAACTATTAGAAGCACATCTAAAACAACAACCAACGTCCGATGAACATAGTTTAAAAACATTTAAATATTCTTCCACTAAAATCAATGATCAAATATTATTCTCATTCGCATTACAATAATTAAAAATTATACCAATGTGAAATCTAATATGTTATAAAATGTCATTTCTTTTCAATTCCTCTCCCCTTACATCTTGTTAAATATGATGAATTTTTGGATTGAAACAAACTTTAGCATCCAATTTGATTAAATAGTATTTAAAGGGGATACCCCAGAAACCTTTCATAATAAGTATAACTAACACATTCACACTATACGACAAAATTGAATGATTTGATATTTTAATGACTATGTTAATATTGTCAAATACTTCTTTATCAAATTTTATTTAATCCTAAATGTTAATTGTGTACGAGTATCGACGAAATAACCGAATGCTAATTCACAATCAGTCGTAATTTACAAATACATAGCAAAATTACAAAATTTAATAAATTCTAATGAAACCACCATCCAGTTCGGTAGTGTTCACCCTTTAACTACATATCAAATAACGACTATCTACGACTATAGTTTTAAGAAAGAAAAAAATGCGTCTTTTGTCCGTTTCATGGCATCCAACAACGAACTAATAAAAACCAATATGGAATTATGTTAACCCTAGATTACAAATCTTATTTAAAACTACATATACTTTTACGAATCATGGCTTGCTTGTCACTCGCTCTCTCTTACATAGTCAATACTACCCAAAAATATGGAGCACGATGAACCTTACCGGTTCGAAACCAAGAAGCTTTAGAAACCGAACAAGGGCAAGAAGAACATAAAATAGACGGCCTTATGGAGAACCTCACTTTGCAACGTTAACAGCATTGTCTTCTTTATCTTTTTGAAATCGCCGGACTGAGAGGGTCAACCTGAAATAGGAAACCACTCAATTTTGAATTGACCCGCTGGGTGAGCGTTCTAAATGAAACTCGGAGGTTATGTTACTTTCAATATCGAGCGAATGAAGAGGTGAATGTATGAAACAGACGAGATGGATGTAACCCCTTCCTGTGAATGGATATTGAAGAGTCCCATAGTTCTGCAGTGGACTGCAGTTTGTGGCTGCAGCATGATGATATACCAATTGTATGTTGCTTCGATATGCATAATAAAAAGTGAGTTCTTTATCAAAAATAAGTAATGCTGGATTGACTCTGACTTGATTATAAGAATGATTAACTGAGTTAACTCGAAACCACAAAGCATTAACTTCACGTGTTAAAATATGTAGACAATATTTGTCAGCGTAAACGACGAAACAAAGTAGATTTGTAGTCTAGGGTTAAAATCAATAACTTCATAGTTAACAATAACATCGATCAAGAAATACAATATTGAGTCTTCTTCGAACAACACACGTTTGTCGTTCATAATTCAACGCATTAAATGGCTTTTGTATTGATTAAATACAATTTGGCATTTTAAAGGCGCGTAATTTCAGAGCTAGTCGATGGGATGTTATGGCAACGTTTACCTTGCGGACGAGGAAATTGCTGCGAATAATATCCAGTATTGCGTTGATCAGTCGGACTCACGGTCATGTTTCCGGAGTTTCTTAAAAAGAATCTTGCCGTATTCTTATTTAAGGTGCTTCCCGGAGAGGCGTTATCTAAGCATTCGCAAGATATGCTGGAGTCCGACAAGGTGGGATCGTGGTATTTGGATACCACTAAAAGACTCTCTGTAGATTTGGTAGGTGGGTATCTTTGATGAGTGTGATGTTGCATGTATATTCCGTGTTGTATTTGTTTTTCGGTTGTTGAATGTCTGTGATTTCTGTGTTCTTGTGCACTTTTGGTACTATGGGCTCTGCTGTGGCCTTTCGAGTTTCCTTGCTTAGTTGTGTCCGAGTAGCCGTAGCCAAAGCCATAGCCGCCGAAGGCTTTGGTCGTTAAATTATCCCACGACTTTGGTTTGTATTGAGGTTGGTACACCTGATGATGGTGATGATTTATATTTTGCATCTTGGGTGGTGTTCTCGCGTGTCTTGCATCGCCAGGATTGTCCCAATATAAAGTATCGGTACTTAGCGATGTAGTATAGCTTGCGACTGAGCTTTCGCAGGTTGGAACCGTAACACTTACTTCACTAGATGTGCAAGATTGAAGACTACACTGGCTAACTAATCCAGCTCCGAAGTTTAGGTATCTATATCTGGGTGCTGCTTGTGCAGTTGTGGTTTGTTGGCTTTGCGATTTAGATCTGGTCTGAGACGAAGATTCTCGCTTTGTATTTTCTTTTTCTGGCTGTCTCGACTTTTCTTTCTTGCGATGGTGATGGTGATGATGATGATGTTCTTTGTCATGATGCTTATGGTGTCTAGCTCGCCTTCTTGTGCTCGGTACACAGTGTGGATCGCAGCAAGGACTTGCTAGATCATACGCTTCTAGGCTTGCACTATCTTGATTATTCGAGGATGGATAGCACGGATTACATCTATGAGAATGATTATGAGATTTTTTAGAACTTTTATTATTTGAAGCTGAATGCATACCATTTGATTGGGTGACAAATCCACCTTGGATAGGATGGGAAGTTATGCTTATGCCCTGACTATCGCAAGGGGTTTTTACTATGAAATGATGATGATCGCTTCTACTTCTGGGAGGACCCAGACTGACTACATAGTCTCCACTTCTGGACGTGGATGGCTGAAGAACATACGCCCTATAGCTTGGGTCTAAATATTGATACGTTAGCATTACTTGTGCATGATTGTGTTTTGAAGCTACGTCTTCAGTAGAAACTGTCGGACGGCAGTATGCGTAGCTGGGTCCATCTTCGTCTACTGGAGTTTCATCACCACCATCACCGCTTGAATTTTTCTTCCTTTGAGATGGAAGACTGTGCGTTTTCCACTTTCCATCGAGAAGCTCGCGTTCTCGTAAGCATACTCGTTCCAATTCAGTCATTTTATCTTGAAGCAATCTTTGAAGTTCAATATATCGAATATGCAATTCAACCTATAATAAAAATAAGCTTTATAATAATCAATTATAATATAATATAGAAAGATATAAAACGTCTAACAACGATACAGTTCAAACGGTTGGTCTTGAAAGTGTATGGTTTCATCCCTACTACAGATCCCTACAGTACAATCTCTCTAATCAATGATTCAAAAACAAACGGCAATTTCGAAAATACATTAAAGATTGCAGATTGTCAAAGCATGAATCGTTTTTCACTCATATTGTTTAAAAAGATTAAGGATTCTTACAAATGAAAACTTACATAGTGCACATTCTGGATTTAATTGATATGAATAAATGCATTACCAATGAAACTAAATACCTTTGATTAGACTAAATTAATGTACATAATATCTAATATTAAAAATGAAATACCTTTCGTACGCAATCTTCAAATAGGACGACCATTCTCATTCTCGTGTCACAGTTCTTGATAAAGTTGACCAAGGTTTTGTGGTCAGCCTTCTCCATGTCAATACCGTTGATGGATAAAATAACATCGCCTTCCCTCATCCCCGATCTGTAGGCTGGTCCATCGAATTCTACATAATCGACGTATGTTATCATCTCTATCTCTTGCTCCTGTTAAATTTAAAAAAGATAACAATTGGCATCCGTAAAACGGCATCGATAAATTACAATACAACGAGCTTCGCTCTCAACCGACGCCGTTTGAATCATTAAATTGTATTTTATTTTAATTTCGAGTACATCTAATTGAAAACAGCACTATAATTTCGAACCTGTTTTGCTATGTTGGGCCTAAATATAATGACGATCTTAGATGAAAATCCGCTATTATTTTTTATATTTACGCTCGTGCATTAAAATTTTACTTTGTAATTAAAACAGCAGTTATAAGTTGGTTTTACATTTTTAAACAATTCTATGCAAATAAGCTACCAATAGAAAAAAATCTCCCGAGAAAATTTACAAATTTAACATGGCTGTTGTTTGGAATTCATCACAGAGAAGATAGCACGAAATTTAGGTGAGAAAAATGTAATATTCTCACATTAATTTGCGTACAATAAAAGTGTATAAATCTGACGAGATTTTAATTCAGCTACGTTTTTGTTAAAATTAAAACTGCGTGAGCATTCGGAATTTTTATGCTGTATTTAATATGCAAATAATGGCTACAATTTGTTTCGCTGATAAGAATGCAATATTGTTGTATGGAACATGCTGCTGTACAGTTTAGCAATGGCTTATCAATATGATTTGTTTAAATTGTACGCGACCGTCTATTCAATGTGCCTGATCAATAGTTGAAGACAGGGGTCGTCAACCGTATTACCGTCGGCGCCTCCAAGTTCATGACATGAACTTGACAATAGAGGGCACAACACTAGAGCTTAATGTGTTTTTATTAAATTTAATTTGCAGCAATAAATGGTTTGATAACTTTGATAAAAGAGGAATAAAATATGATAAAATCAATAGGTTTTATTCCATTTTGGTTCGGATTTCAAGATTTAAAACCATGATTTTTATTTAAATGCCACAATATTTTTTTACAGTAGGGATCAAGGTTATATGGAAGCATATTCAAACAAGGATATAGTAAACAATATAACAATCCATATTAAAATCACAATGAACAGTGAGATCCAATTGACCTGTGTATTATGATTATTTCATCGTTTAATAACTGTTCAAAATCAATTCGAGACCGTTTGAATGTTGGATTTGGCTTAGATTTAGGCCATAAATGTGGGAATTCCAATTCAATAGAATATTAAATGTTCGTTTACCAAATTGACTACTGTTACTGCTAATCTATTCATTTTAAATATTCAAAATATTTTTTGCATTAATTCCGTATTGACCTTGGCCAAATGTCAGAAGATACATTTGCATGAAAATTAATGTCAGATAAGACGGTTTCACACTGTGGAATAGTGTACATCTTCATCAATAGGAAATATTAGAGAATACCGAAACGAAACAATGGCTGACCTCAAAAGTTACACCACTACTTAGACTATAGAAGAAAATTTATTAGAAGCATCGCCACGTCAAAACGAACAATGATAATAAATCAAGTGAGATGATTTCCGAATGAGATTTAGAAATGCATTAGACTGTATTTTACAGTATTTTTGAGCGAATCTTCTAATTGTAAAATTATAATAAACATAAAAGCACATTCATTCAATTTTATTCTAGAATTTCTTCAATCACTTGGGTCGATTTATCATTATTGACGTTTTTTACATACAAATACATCAGTACATATATTCAATTATGCCAAAAGTATTGTAAACAATAAATGTTAAGTGAAGATTGATCTGGCAGCAGTTGGAATGACTCAAGAATGCAAATTTCAAAGTAATTTTACGCAGCAACGTTGAAACATAAAGATATCGTGATACGCATCGCAAGCAATGAGATAATTTTTGCAGCATAGATCATTTTGTGCAATACAAATTATGCGTTCTACCCCAGTCCACAACAAAAGAGCAAAACATCGTTTGATATAAAATCGCAATTTGACCACAAACAATATGAAATCATACGAATTGCCATAATATTTACGTACCTTTTTGTAATGTATCCCGTAGCTTTGCAGAGTGAAGCCGTACGATCCATTCTTCTTTTCTACGATGATGGTCCTCCTGCGCCAATCTTCTTCTGGCTTCGTCACCGCAATCCTATCCGATTTAACCCGCTCCAGGATTTGAGACTGTAATTGTATTGTAAATTTACACCGTTCATTAATGGACATCTTTTTATTCTTGTCATGTCAATGGGATGCATTCAATCAAAGAGCCAAGTCTATCTTAGGTTTGCCGGAAGCGCTAAAACCAAATTGGCGATGACCTTTTGTGGACAACGACGAACGTTCGTCATGATTGAAAAATAGGATACTGAATTGGCAGGAAATCCAACAACGATACTCCAAGAAACATTTAATGTCCTTAACAAACAAAACAAAAAAAATCATCGAAAAAGAACAAAATGACCCGCCAATGGGATATCTGTATCTGGAGAGGATCTGAGAAAAACTACGATCAGCTTCATCGTCAAACTATACTTTGCTAAGTTTTATTTGTCTGAAACTTAAGAAGGCACCAAGTGCAGAGAACAAAAAATGTAGTTCTTCGTCTGATGGTTTGGGCAATATGAAGTAATTGTGTAAGCATCAAGAAATAATACCGATTGAGCAGTCGGACTAGTAACTCAATCGTCCCGGCGACTACTTATGAATCCCTGGATTAGTAAACGTAATCCCGAAAAATCTGAACGCTTGGAAACAGTGGTGCAACTACTAATTGGCGACACCTAGGGGCAATAACTGTCTAATTTATGTATACAGTACATATATGTTTTTCAAATTGTTACAACCTTTCCCTACCGGTGATGTATTTACTACACCTCGACTCTAATAATGGGAATATCGATATGAAATATAATAGATACGGGGCTCAGATTTTTTGTATTCCTCCTTAATATAATTACGAATCACATCAATGTATCATAGTATATAAGTATTCATCTGCAGCGACTAAAATAAATAATTTGTCGGGAAATCGAGAATTTTGCGATTTTTAGTCCGTGTATCAACAGAGAGGAATTTTATCAGTCTGTGACACGTACGAATGTACAAATGTTGTATAGGTGCCTAACTTTCCATAGCGTTTAGTTTCTATGGCGTGGTCCATATCTCAACGCTATAGAAGGGTTGACTGTATGTCTGTAGTGTCTTTGATGATTAGTTGTCTCTGTTAGATGCTTTCACGATACGTGTGCATCATCCATTATACACCTATCCCTCGATTTACGCGGTACCCATTTTACGCGGTTTCACTTTTACGCGGTCAGAATTTTTTTTTTTTTAATAGAAATCGAACATGTTTTGTGGCACGCGTCACATGTTGATGATCTTAAATGATCTTAAATTGTGTGAAATATATAGAAGTGAAATTTACAAAGACTTAAAAAAACCCATGACAAAAATTAGTTACGGACTATTTAATAAGACGAGAAGAAGAGCCTGCTGTTGGATTTGAATCCGATGATAGTAGTGATTTCAAGCCAACCAAAATGAAAAAATTGGTTGAATTAGAATACAGCAGTGAGGAGGTGGAATAATAAAATTATCATTATATAATTATGCTTTTAATTATAAACATGTTATAAATTTCTATACTCGTTTTACGCGGTTTTCTGGAACCTATCCCCCTACTTTATATGAAATTGAAGTCTCGATTTACGCGGATTTTTTTTTCTGGAACCTATCTTCCGTTTTTGTATGAACTTGAAGTCTCGATTTACGCGGTTTCGATTTACGCGTTTTCTCTCGGAACGTATCTACCGCGTAAATCGAGGGATAGGTGTATCAATATTTATATTTCAATCAATCTGTATGGATATTTTGTAACTTTAACAATGTATGCAGGCTATGAATATCTAAAAATATCATTTAAAATATGTGCAAAATTACCGTTGATGCTTCCAATTCATCTTTGGTGCTGTCTTGATGCCCTTGTCTTTTACTGATTGCACCAGTGTGGGCTGCTGATCCTTTATGGGATTTTTCATTCAGTTTGGGCGAATCCATGTTAAGACTGAAAATAAAGTTTGATAATATATTTAGAGATTCCTCAGATTTATGTATGAAAATATTCAAACAAAAAATAAATGTTGAACTTTACACATCGTACAATGTACAAAAAAAAAAAAACAATTTAAAAAGCATAAACGTACACATAACGGAATTTTACTATATTTGATATGATGAAATATATTTCAGAAATAATTTTCGATAATGAATCGATATCAATATTGCCAATAAATGAGTAAATATATTAATGGCAATTATTTGCTCATATTGAAAGCATTTAACATCAATTAGATCGATATAGTAAAAAGCATAGTTTATCGAAGGTAACGTTGGATATTTAAAAAGCCATAAGCAAAACTCGACGCTGTAATCGTTGGGACAGTTAATTATTAGTGTTGGCATTTAAGTTTGAATCCTGATCGAACGATAAGCAATCGAACCGTTATGCCGGAAGTGCACTCAAAGCGTCGATAAAATATTTTAGCACGTCGTATGAAAAAGACTTCGATCTTTGCATGTCTGCATAACATATGATTGAATAAGTAATTCGTGACACGTATCGCAGTGGATGTAAATGATACGAGTAAATGACGAAGAAGTCATGTCATGACAACTAAATTGGTAATAAAAACACGAAAGACCAGAAATTTCACAATCCACCTGATTTTAAAGAATATCGCATGAAATTGCCGCTCCAATGATATGATAACTCTTTTAAAGCGTGAATTTGGAATATTTGTATAGAATATTTATTGAAAAGAATAGGGATTTAATATTTTATTATCTTTAATCTAATATATGAAAATCAATATTTGTTTGTTCGTATTTTATACGCTGCCAAACTGTTCATCGCATTGCGACAAAACTTTATCAAATTATTGTTTGCACTTGCGGAAATAATATAGGCATAGTAAAAGTATTATTTGTGTCGTAATTTATTATGCGAGACGTTTAGCGTATGCATTATGTTGGCGCATATTGGTCTGGTTAACAAAGCATAACAAACGTCGATTTGTTATGTTATTGTCAAGCGTCCGATCTTCGGTGGATTATGCCGTGAGGCAGATCGATATAAACGTCATCATTTTAATTCATACCTGGATCAATTCGTTTGAGGACAACAGCAATACATCGAAAACGTATTCGAGTCACTTTTAAATTCTATGTTTGGCCTCCATCACATCGTTTATAATTGTGTTTGCATGATTTGACCAGGAATTGAATTTTCTTCTTATTTACATCAAAAATTATATGCTTGTATCAACAAATACAAGCATATAATTAACACAACGATTGAGTCCTTTGAGCGGTTTTTCAGATGGAAAAGGACATTTTACACGCGTAAATCAACAGGTACGCAAACCACTGAAGGAGGTATCTCTTTAATGCTACCACACATTATAGCAATTTGCTTTAGCATTGATGTTGTACGATTTCGCAATGTCAAATAATTATGAAAAAACCAAAATATTCAAAGCACATAATACAAATAGATTGAAAGACAAAATCTGTAATATGCCTGCAAAATATTGCAAAAAGGTAAAAATGAATGGAATGAGGACTACAGTAGGACTGATGATACTTTAATTAAAGTCCAATAGCAATTTCATTGTGGATGCGTTCTTTAAATTTACTAGATGTAATCAACGCTTTTATATGATTAAAATATAAATCATCAAATTTAAATATCTCCAAGAACTAACCCTACATAACATACTTTTCATCGTATGTATAATATATGAACAAATTTTTATTTTGGACGCAATTTGCTTGTGCGGAGGCATCTGAAAGGGCGAATAACCGTGGATAGTGTACCAGAAAATATTAAAATACACCTTGTTAAAACTCAATTTCTGACCATCTTCATTGCATGATTTCGTTGTTAAATCTTTAAAGTATAATTATAATACTTTAATAATCATTCAATCGCTTTTTAATTAATTCTGTATCATATTTGTATTATAGATGGAATATATGTATATATAATCGAACTTTTTGATGGACAATTGAAATTATCATACAACAATCAACAAGTTTAGGCCCGATCCACACAAAAAAACGGGATTGGAACGATCCGATAGTGTGAATACTCTGATTGTTTCTTGTGTAAGAATATTTGATCGGACCGAGACCAGAGCGAGATCGAACCGTCAACGACACCATAGTGTGGATCGGGCCTTAATTTGCTCAAATTGGTACGGTGTATCATCTAATTGTTAAATAAGTCGCATAAAATATTTAATTTTGGTAGCACGCTCTTCCATTCGTCAAATGCTGAAATATGTCATCAATCGACTGATGATTATTTATAAAACAAATCAGTGCTAATACACGTATCAGGTCAGTCTAAAACTTCGTGCACATGGCAAAATGGACTTTAAAGTTTTTTAAATCAAAACTAGTGTCTTTCTACAGCAATGGAATTGAAAAGCTGAAAAGGATCATTTTTAATTAGATTTTTATTTAAATGAAAATCGATTCGAAAAATTAAGACGTATCAACAAAGGATTTGTTCTTCAGCGCGATAAAGCGTTAATAAAAAAATCAAGTCATTCAAATTTAAAAAAATAAAAGTGTGATTAAAATTAGGTGTTAAAAACATCCATGCGCTCAATGGAAGATGACCATCGAAGTTATTGTAAAATTAATTGTGAGTTTGTGTGCATATGAAATCATAAATACATTTGTTTGCACGATGAAGAAATTCAGTTTGTTAAAGTAGTAATGTACCATGATGGCCTTAAATTCAATTTGGAATGGATGAATTCAGCTGTATACAAATGTTAGATAATTGATTTTTATCGGGGTTCAGTCCATATGTATTCATTTGATTAATATATGTTAAATCTGTACTTACGATTCATTCAAAGGGTTGTTGCGCGTATATTTTGACGTGTCCTTGTATATTTAAAGGGGTTGACAGCAAAAATGCACATGTTCACTCAGAATAGGCGTCGTGGATCTTTCTCCCGAAATGTCGAATCTTCGGGAGTCGACGCCTGAAGGCTTGAATGACTGCGAAAACGGTCTTGTGCGAGCTGGGTCATCCAAAGGCGATTAAGGGCAGTAGTCAAGAACAAGGTTGGTCGTTACTTGAGCTCGTAGCACCCCTCGGCGTTGTAGAAAACGACTTGTTCTGGGACATCGATCGGCGCACGCGTACCGACCGCGTGCAAAACTGTAACTAAGCTACGGCACCAATACTGGTATATTGCCAACCGTCCTCTACGAATCCAGTGACTCTAAACATACCGTAATACATCAATATATTTATTATAATGTCATCGACTCATGCAATAATTTTTTTAAAAAAGATGACCCAAAATTATAAAATAATACAAATACAAATATAGTCGAATTTTTTTAAAAGTAATTTTGAAATATGTCAATTAAATAATATCAGGCCAGATCCACACTATGGTGCCAGTAATGGTTCGATCTCGCTCCGGTCTCGGTTCGATCAAATATTCTTACACGAGAAACAATGAGCGTATTCACACTCTGGAACGATACGATAGTGTGAATATGCTCATTGTTTCTCGTGTAAGAATATTTGATCGGACCGAGACCGGAGCGAGATCGAACCGTTACTGGCACTATAGTGTGGATCGGGCCTTACCTATACAATTATAATATAAATATATTTTTTTAACTGTGGCTATCTTCAATAAATTTTTGGCAATAACCGATATAATAACGGTGTAATATATAATAACCTAGCTTTAAAGGTCTTGAAACACATCAGCTAACTCACAGTTTATCTTGGAACAATAGCGTCAATAATTTTCAATCCTTGCTTATTTCATTAAGATCATTCTACTTAGTCCTATAATGGCAATTGCTAAAGTAAATAAGTTTATGAATCCAAAAAAAAAAAGACGTATATCGACATTCCTTTTTAAAATGCATTATATGCGGGAAGCATATTTTTACGAGTTACGTTGTGTTTTGAGTAATGCCGGCGATACAATTCTTCTTATTGGTATAGAGCCCGTTCCAAAAGTGTATACATTTTACTTGCATGCCTAATCTTCATGATTTAATGTGAAACATTAACATAAAATTAATAAAATACACTATAGTGCCTTGGAAAAAACTTTCAACTTGAGCCGAATAAACATTTGCGGGCTATAAATTATGAAGCAGAAGAATGCAAAAAATGATGCATATCCCCGTAAAGAGGTAATACACAATGTTGTGTTCCAATTCCACTGACTCATAAAGAGCATTCTTACACGTTGACTTTGGAAAGAAACAGAGACGGAGAGAATATCTTGTGTACATCTTACGATTGTATAATCCAAATTTATCGACTAATAATGATGTGTTAATGATATAATGAATCAATTTTAAGTGTATGGTTTATGTTTACTTGAAGAAACGACTGAATATTGTGAGGTATCCACAGTGTTTATTTATTTAAATACAAGCTTCATAAACGCTGCTATGGTCCTGACAGATAAGTGGATTTGTACGGATAATAAGTGGCAGACAAGCAAATATAGCATCTAAGTTTTTAAATTAGCTCACTACTCAAAGGATTAAAATAGCATATGAAACATTTTTTTTGTTGTTAAAATACACATTTTCAAGTGTTAGATGTAATTTAAAATCAATATGGAAATGTTCAAATCTTGAAAAAATTGTGTAAATCTGTGTTTTAGTCACGATTTTGAAATATTGAAAACGTCAGAAAGCAGACGCGCGCGCATTATTGTGTTAACACGTTGTTTTCCTCGCAAAATATAAATCATACTAATCAAAATTCCAAGGACTGCGCATGACAATGATCACAAGTTTTTAATATCATAATAACTCGGCTTCAACAATCTTCCAGGGATATTTTGCATTAACAGATTTGACAATATTGTTTTATTTTTTTAAAATTAAAATGAATTGCTAATCATATTCGCGATGTTGAAATTTGATGAGCTCGCTATAAACGTGAAATATTTGCACGCGTGTATATATGAACAATAAGTTTTCCCACGGTTCCAACAAATACGTATCCACATTATTTTTTCTCTTAAATTAAAAAAAAACGATTTCAATCATTTAATACTAGGAGATTCTAATTTGGGCTTTCAAAAAAAAACTATTGTCGACGTCTACTTTTATAAAATACATTTCTAGGATACGTTAACGTTATCAACCTTATTTTATGCGTTTCTTCCAATCTTATAACACCCTGTAAAAATATAAATTTATAAATGGGGGAACTTCAGCGATTCCATTATAAAAATTAATATTTCATCCTGATGAGATGAACGAATGAATCTCTTTTGTGATGGATTTGTTCACAATGAAACAAAAACAGCTTCGTGATGATGTTTTAAACAAATGTTTGGCGATGTTTCACAGCAATAAAGCCGAGTTTTTGCGTCGATTCATAGCCATGGATGAAACATACGTCCATCACTTCACACGTAAGATAAAAAAAACAGTTAAAACAATGGACTGAAAAGGTAGAATCGACTCAGAAGAAGGCGAAGACAGTTCCGTCTGCAGGCAAGGTCTTGGCGTCATTTTTTTGGGATCCGCGTGGGATAATTTTCATTGATTATCTTCAAAAAGGAAAATCATTCAAAAGCACAATTCGCCAGATTTAACCCACATTTAACATTGCTGCTTATCGCGCTGAAAGGGGGTTGAAATATAAAAATTTAAAAAAATCCAAATTTTGTATTCTTTGTTAGATCGGGCACTACTTGGAATAACCTCGTATATATAATATATCCGATATCTAGAATTAGCTATAGTCAGCTGATCATGCTGTTGTAACGTTTGGGGCGGGGGCGCTCTCGGGGCAGAGTCCTCGGGCGGCTCCCCGCCTCCACATGCTCGTCGGGATGGCCGCGCTACCGCACGGGTCCGTTCTGCTATCGGGCTGTGATGTACTTGACGAATGGATGGGAATACGAAGGGCGTCGAAAGGAAAGACTCTCTTCACAAGATAACTATTTATTCCGCACTACAGGTAGAGAGAGGTCTGGCTGCAGGAGGGACGACCTCCCGCAGCCAAGGCCAACGGACGACTCCCCCTACTCCCGCTTCCTGCGCGTCACTACCCAGCCGGTAACGATGTACGCGCAAGAAGCGATCGGTCGGTAAGCAGGTGCAATGTCTCCGCAGGGCCACAAGAGGTGGCGCTGCTAAAATAGCACATTGCACCTGAAGAGAAATGGAAGATGCCGCTACTATGCGGGGATGATAAATCGCCCACGCTACACTGTCATCATCATCATAGTGCAGCCACTGACAGTCCACTACAGAACTATGGGCCTCTTCAATATCCATTCATAGGAAGGGGTTACATCCATTTCGGATGTGTCATACATTCACCTCCTCATTCGCTCGATATTGAAGGTAGCATTACCACCGAGTTTTATTTCGAACGCTCACCCAACGGGTATCCTGAGTGAACGTATTGACGAACGCTTTCGCGAACGTCTCGATAAGGAGTTTGGGGGGTTTGTAAAGACTGAGTAGTTTTCATAGGGAGATGGTGGAAAACTACTCTAGACGACCTTTTTGACTCTACTGGAAAGGGCTTTCTGGAGTACAAGGAGTCCAGTCCCCCCTTTCCTCGCTAGGGCGTTGCCGAGGTAGGGTGAAGACAGACGTGACGCTTAAGTGCATCTCGGATTCGCTCCTACACCAACTGAGGGTGTTTCCCCGTCACCGTACAACTTACCCGAGCGAATTCGAAGCTGAGTGGTTTCGCCATTATTTCAAGTTGCCCCTCTCAGTTCGGCGATTACAAAACGATACAGAAGTCAACGGAAGACAATTTTGTTTTTCGTTGTAAAGTAAAGATCCTCATATGCATCTCCCCGAGGCCGTCTCCTTGTTGTTCTTCTTGTTCCTATTCTGTCCCTAAAGTTTCTCGGCTCCGAACCGGTGAGGTTCATCGAGCTCTATATCGTTAAGTAGGGAAGATTATGTAAGAGATAACGAGTGCTATACAAGTCATGATTCGTATAAAGAGCAATGAATAGTAGATAAACTGGGTATCAGCTTGCTGTTAGAAGAGTATAGTCAAGTTAGTAGAAGGTACTAGTCAAGTGGCCAATAGTTAAAATACATAAAATCGTATAAGTATAACAGTTAGGAGTGATCATGCTGTAATATACCCTATATTAAAATTGTAGAGACCGAGGGAAGGTGCAAGATAAGTAGATCAGTTGCATAAATAGACCGATCCTATGTATTAATAATAACTTGCTCTTCTGCGCTTGGATCGAAATATCCCAATGGTTCCCGATTCTCAGATTTCATCAAAATCAAGCATAATTTTGCACGATTTTGAATTAGGCGCAATTCTATTGAAACAATTGGGCGCAAACCAATTAATGTCACATTTCAGTTTCAAATTTAATACAGTGTACTCTCGATTATCCGGATGCGGATTATCCGGTTTGCGGATTATCCGTGCCTGAAAAATATTAATTAAAAAAAAATAACGTACAAGAGTGCTCTTTCTGAACCATTTGAATTCGCTCGCAAATACGCGGTCATCCTACCATACAGGTTAACTATAAGTGTTTTTCTTAATAAATAATGAGTATTAATATTATGAAATAAAAAAAATCTATTGTAAATATATTATAATCAAAACCAAGTAGAAATTTGGTGATTAAAAAATAAGCATTCCGTTCTGAGACAATTAAAGCGTTGAGTTTTAATATGGGTTTAATTTATGTGGACTGGCAAGCCTCACGTTTTAACGAACCTTTTATATTCCAATCTACATATAATACAATCAACCAATCGATACTAATAAAATCAATCTTGCGAATTATTGCTTTAGTATTATTTTTGATATTGTGCAGAAATCAATCCTGTTATTTTTTTGACCATACTTTATGAATAAAAAGCATCAATGTCACTAAAACTATTTGCTTTGGTAACCAGAGAAAATCTGATTCGATTGATTAGAAAAATTCCAGGTCACCCATGTGTATTCGAACACTGACAAATATTGTATAATTTTTCAATTTATAAACGTAAAAGAGTGTCGATGAATACCATAAATTAATTTCAGGTAAAATATATATTTATGGTCGTCCAAGCAATCAGTCAACATGTCGTTTATAAAGCTATTTTTCAGAAGATACAATTTATTAATTCGAGACTAGTGTATTTTCAATGTGGATTTTTTTAGTCGTGCTTAATTGCTGTAAAAAATAAGATTAGATTCCGCGTGGTTGTAACCACCTAAATAAATGAGAAGAAAGCAGCGGAATTAATCATTCAGCCTTTCATCCATTAAATTAAAGTGAGGGTGAACATTTTCAACGTCGAGACTCGCATTTACTTAGATTGATGCCTGAACTTTTGTGATTCGTGGATATTTGCAAATAAGTCTTCCGAGTGTTCTAAGAATCTTCCATAAATACATAAATTTAGTATTTGCTATCGCGCCAGCGAATCATTAAGCATTCCCTGCGTAAACATTTTATTGCGCGTCTAGAAATAATGGGCAATTCTGAACAATGCATTTATAAAATATTTATGGGTTGTGAAACAAAGGATCGTATTTCTCGGAAGGCTTTCGCTCGTAAAAATTCTACTATTGGATCAAAACGAGTGGTATTCGAATTTCCCGCGTATTTGCGCGATAAAACTGTGATGAGTTTCTAGGTTTGCTTACATCTTTGATTTGCAGGGAGATTTGGGAACAAACACAGAAAATGATAACGTAGTCGTATCAATAATTTCATCGTGATATTCATCATGAGTACTGTCGATTAAAAATGTTTGAAATAGCTAATGCTGTAAATAGAAGTTGACATTAGTTGCTTTTATCAAATTTACGTTTGAATTTTGATTTTAATGATTGTTGGAGGCATTTGAACAACTTAATTGTAAAGTATTTAAAATGCATGAATTATCTAGTTTACACTTATGCCTCACATCTAACTTTGGCGAATATTTGGTTTATGAAGCGTTTCTGCTGAAGCACAAACAACAAATAGTTGAACGACATTGAGATTTCTGACGGTCCGTTTTGTGGTTGATATATATGTTTATGGTGAAATAATTAAATTGAAATAAATAGTAACATCATCTAAGCCTTAGATCCTGAACTTTTATTATAAAGGTTCGAGTTCAAATCCAGATTGTGGAAAAAAATTTCACCATATCAACAAATTTAGGAGCTCGGAAATATTTGTGATAGATCGTCTCGATCCAGGTTTATCCTGATTTTCTAGATTAAGAACCTGCTCAGATCATGATATAAATACAAATTAGTGTATAAATATACAGTCATATTGTGTCCTAAAAACAAATTGATTCGAAAAGTTACCGAACTCAGTCTCTGTCTCTCTCCGAGCTCAACATACAAAAGAGCTTTCTGTCTGAATCATTGAAATTCGCTCGCAAATACGCGATCATTCTACCATACAGGTTAACTATGAGCGTTCTTCTTAATAAATCATCATCATCATAGTGCAGCCACTGACAGTCCACTACAGAACTATGGGCCTCTTCAATATCCATTCATAGGAAGGGATTACATCCATTTCGTCTGTATCATACATTCACCTCCTCATTCGCTCGATATTGAAGGTAGCATTACCACCGAGTTTTATTTTGAACGCTCACCCAACGGGTATCCTGAGTGAACGTATTGACGGACACTTTCGCGAACGTCTCGATAAGGAGTTTGGGGGGTTTGTAAAGACTGAGTAGTTTTCACAGGGAGATGGTGGGAAAACTACTCTAGACGACCCTTTTGACTCTACTGGAAAGGGCTTTCTGGAGTACAAGGAGTCCAGTCCCCCCTTTCCTCGCTAGGGCGTTGCCGGGGTAGGGTGAAGACATACGTGACGCTTAAGTGCATCTCGGATTTGCTCCTACACCAACTGAGGGTGTCTCCCCGTCACCGTACAACTCACCCGAGCGAATTCGAGACTGAGTGGTTTCGCCATTTTTTCAGGTTGCCCCTCTCAGTTCGGAGACTACAAAACGATATAGAAGTCAACGGAAGACAATGTTGTTTTTCGTTGCAAAGTAAAGATCATCATATGCATCTCCTCGAGGCCGTCCCCTTGGTGTTCTTCTTGTTCCTGCTCCGTTCCTAGAGCCTCTCGGATCCGAACCGGTGAGGTTCCTCGTGTTCCATACTGCTAAGTAGGGAAGACCATGCAAGAGACAACGAGCGACATGCAAGTCATGATTCGTATAAAAAGCAATGAATAATAGATAAACTGGGTATCAGCTTGCTGTTAGAAGAGTATTTAAGTATCTACTCTGTAAACAGGTACTAGTCAAGTGGCCAATAGTTAAAATACATAAAATCGTATAAGTATAATAGTTAGGAGTAGTCAAATGTGGTTAGGCCGTAAAAAGTATTAGTCAAATTGTATTAGCAAGGGGTCTTAATAAATAATGAGTATTAATATTATGGAATAAAAAATTGTATTGTAAATATGATATTATAATTAAAACCAAGCAGAGATTTGATGATTTGGATTATCCGTGTTATCCGTGTTTGTTCTTCCCGGCAGTGCTCTGGATAATCAAGATGCTACCGTAGTTCTCGCAAGAGATGACATTGACAAAAAATAGAAATCGAAACAATAATCCGAATATTCTGATCTTGTAACAGGTTTCAGTGTCGATCGACGCCCATGTGTTGGCAATGACAATTATTTTTGAGTCACATTATTTTATTTTTTTCTGACTTGGCACACTTCTTCAAATAATAGTTTTTACACCCACCTACTGAAGACACTCTCATATACAGAGTATATGATAAATTTACGAATTTGATATGGCCGAATTGCATACCGATAGGAGACATCGTCTTGGAAACACCTGATATATATACAGGTGATTTTTAAGCATAATTCATTGCATCAAATGGCTATAACAAAGTTCATTTGAGTCAATGTAATTATTTACATTGTTTTTCAAACGTCATCGTTTTGCTGATGGCTACAAATGGCAATTGCGTGTTTGAGACGAATTAATGGCGGTTTTTTTAAATATCGGATGAAGTAATAGAAATTCTTTAGGTTGTATGATTTTCTCGTCCCTTTTAAAAGGTTTTATTTTACACAACCAAAATGTGCTTTCAATTCAATCCATGTTATCATCACAGTGCAGCCACAAACAGTCCACTGCAGAACTATGGGACTCTTCAATATCCATTCACAGGAAGGGGTTACATTAATCTCGTCTGTATCATACATTCACCTCCTCATTCGCTCGATATTGAAGGTAGCATTACCACCGAGTTTTATTTCGAACGCTCACCCAACGGGTATCCTGAATGAAGGTATTGACGAACGCTTTCGCGACCGTCTCGATAGGGAGTGTGGGAGGTTTATAAAGACTGAGTAGCTTTCTTCGGAAGACAGTGTAAAATTACTCTAGACAACCTTTTTGATTCTACTGGAAAGGGCATTCTGGAGGGCAGAGTCCAATCCCTCCTTTCCTCGCTAGAGTGAAGACATACGTGACGCTTAAGTGCATCTGGGATTCGCTCCTACACCAACTGAGAGTGTCTCAAAATGAACAGTGGACAAAATGGTACAGTAGAATGCCGCTTGCTACTTTTTCTCTATAAGGAGAAAAAAAAATCGCGCAAAACGCACACAATTTTGCAATTCATTGTTAGTGCACATTTTTTGACTACGTCACTCATTATGCATATCACCATCAATATAGCAAATCAAACTGTCGTAAAAAGTTCTAATAATAGTTTTAAATTACAGCCAATATTTAAAATAATTAATTAAACATTCATATACAACTGCTATTAAAAGTCATGATTTAAAGATTCTTTTAAGTATATCTTTGGAAATAATTACCCTTGTAAAGGAATATATTACAAAATAAATATATAACAAGTAAATATTTTACAATATGCAGGATTGTAAAAAAGCAAGGATTTTACGCGCTGTGGAAATGGGGATGAGTGATCATGCAGTGCAGTTCCTCACAAATTGGTGTTGGCAGTGATGTTAATTGAAGCAAATACACCCAAAACAAGCAAAAAACGAAATTTGTGTATTTTTTTGGATCGAATTTAAAAATTAAAATAAATAACCACCCAACCGAAATAATTAATAATCGACTCTCATCTAGGACATGATGTTAGTAAATATGAAATACAAAAATATTATGAATGCTCAATTAATACTGAACTAAATCATTCCAGCAAAATATTGTACTCGTCTCTGAGAGTTTAAACTGAATAAATTTAGTAGTTCTATTAATTCTACAGCAAATCAAACATCTCTTTATAGTCAATAAATTCAAGCGAAGTGGTTTTTCATGTTCATATATATTAATTATAATATCATTGATTACTGTTTATTTGTAGAAATTTAAATAAATTAGCCTGCAATGCTTTCATATTCACAATTACATAATAAAAATTAGTTATTCGCATGATTCAAATTACACAAATAAAAGATAGATAAAAATACTAGCCATGAATACTATTTATTTTTGTTACATTAAAAAAAATCATGATTTTGTGCATGAAATCCGACACTCAAGTACTAAAACATAATTTTTGGAGTTTTAATGTTTAGAGTTTGAGGAATATTTAAAAGATCTATGGATTTTTTTAGGAATAGGATTTAAAATGTTCCTAAAAAAAAACAGTAATGAAGGTAATTACTTTATTTTAAAATATATGTAATGCTTTTCATCAGTACAGATTTCAAAATAAAAATGGTATTTATTGCTAGATGAAACTTATGAAATCACAATAATAATTTAACATGCAATTAAATAATAACATCAATTTTATTTAAAAATTAGAATCCTTATATATAAAAATAACTTTAGTTCAAACAATACATACACGTCTTCGCAAATTGACTTTTTATGAGAATATTTACTAAGGGTATATTATTTAAGCCTTCTTTCGCCAAAAAAATACATAGAAAATAAAAATAACATGAAATACCAAAAAACATATAGAAAGAAATAAAATAAAATATTGCTCACGCTGAAAAGAAAAGTAAACAATATTAAAAATTACACCTTCAAACAATATGAAAAGTTATTTAAACTAACACTCCCAAAGACAATATGATGCACTTAATTTTCTATTAAATAATGAGCTTTGACATGATTGACATTAAGTGGATTATCAAAAACAATGGATATCTTCATATGCGAAGATAAAAATTAATAGTTTATAAAAAAAATAAAAATTGATAGCTGAAGAAGATCTTATCACATCATCGAACTTTTTTAACCCTGATAATATACAATGGGAATATTTACTTTTAAATTAATATCTGAAATTAAATGCGAAATTATGTGTTACACATATCATATTAATTAAAATACAGAGAATACTAATAACATATACATAAGAGCAAGAAACTAGATTAATATACCATTACACGCTCAAATTCAAAAATTCTCTAAAAAAAATATTTATACGTATTATTATTATGACACATTATAGTCGGCATTCATCGATAATATGAAGACCTAGAAAAAAATCTTATTCATTCTTTAACGTCAAATATTATTTTATAAATGTTTGTACTACTTCTTGGATTAAAAGTTATTAATTTTTAGAGTCAGAAAATTACATTTTGTAAAAGATTTAAACATATTACTTATAGATAACATTCCTTCTGATAAAATGTATTGCAAGGCATATCGCTTCACCTACGTACGGCTGACTACTATTCTCAAATATTTAAATCTGTAGTAACAGTTATTAAAATGAAGATGCATATTCAATATCTGTAGAATCGCTTACTAGTGTTCTCGGTAAAACGTACATACTCTACAATTACTTTTTTTTACCATGGCTGTCTATGTATACAAAAAGCATTTATCAAATATAAATATATAGATTCAATCCTGTATATATAATAATATATATTTTTCAGAGGGGCAATAGTGTAGTATATTTTCAAATAGATTTGATTAAAATAACATATTGTGAATTTGTATCAATTGACATTTAATCACTGGAAATATGAAAAGTAAAATAAATGATACAAGACAAAAATGAATGTAATTGATTTCTAAAAAAAAATTCACAGATCTTAATTTTCATGGCAGGTACAAACAGATGACAAAATAATATTTCAGTGCCGCTATCATACGATACAATTTAATAATGATAAATCTTAATGCAATCAGTCTCATCGCTTAACATATCCTTTTGAATTAAATTGTATGAATTTAATTATTTCTTTCTAATTAAGATTTCAAAATTAATGATAATCGTTGAAATTTTTAAGACTTTCTACACAGAGGTTCAATTCAAAATTTGCATTTCCAAAACCTATCCAGTCTCTTGTTTATTGAACAAAAGGTTCCATTTACATTTGGCACTTAATTTCTTGAATACAAATATTTAAATGGTATTCCAAGTGCTAAACAAATATTAAGCAAAATACTGAATAGTTTTGGAAAAACCATATAAAATCGATATTTAAGAGGAAAATAAATTAAATAATACCGCAAACTTGATAGTATAAAATATTGCTGCCTTTAAATCTCACAATTGCCCAATTAAATCTTTATTCTCTCCCACATTGAAACTAAATATTGCTCAACATCAATACTCAAAAGGACTGACCACATTCAGAACCACAAGATATACAAGCAACTATTGCATTTAATCCAATTGACCACCTTTTAAAACAGCACAAACATAGATATGCGATCGATGAATGAATGAAAAATGTACTTTGGACCAAAATCGAATATAGCATACATATTATAATATTATGTTTGACAAATATTAATATGCAGAATTTCAAATGTGACAAAGTTAAAAACTAAACAAATATAAATAATCAGCTTTTATTTGATATTTAACCAGCCTTGCAATGACCAACATAGTTAATGGACAAAATTATATATGAAACACCAAAAGCCATTTCATATGGATTTTTAAAAATTCCATAAAAATTGCAATAACAATACAAAATTACATATGTAAATGTACTGTTAAAATAAACTAAGACAATCAAAATTACATTTTGAGTGATTTCATAAAACAATCCATTAATCCCAGTGTCTAAAACAATTGTTATAAAACATTAATTAATTTGCACGATATAATTTAACAGGATTATTAATATTTCTAAGCCTTTATTACATTAAGACTTTAATTTATGGTGCACAAACATCAAACATCAAAATAGAAAAAAAAAGAATAAATATGAAAACTGAGAATATTAAATAGTATGTAATAAATATATTGCAAATTTAACAACCCTACATATTAATACAATTAGAACACATAAAAATCACCTATTTTTGAATACGCATATAAATATAACAAACACACCTACATATTATTTATTTTGTCACTAAGCACCTGATTGTATAAAATTGTAAGTTTTGTACAACAGAACCCCAAAACTAACCTATACGACAAAAAAGGCAATATCTTTTCACTGCAAGGCTGTTTAAAATTATATTAATATCACTATATTGTCATAAATTATTAATCATTGACAGTATTCATTATTACAATATTTTCTCCACTATTTTACTATTTCTATTAAAGATATTCCAAAAACAATTGATTTAGTGTAGAATGTGATGGAATGACATAAACAATTATGTTTATGGATCTTGTAATCCATACTGTTATCAATGTTAAACAGGAGTTTGTTAAAGAAATCTCGAGCATTAAACAATAAAAAACCAATATTTCAAACGCCATTTAATTTGTACGTTGCTTTATCTGTTGTTACCACATGATCTGGTTTTTCTCCTCGTGCATATCTTGCCCACATTTTTGAAAAAACTAATTCCATTCCACGAGCATACTCAGAGCAGTCAAACAGTGGGCTTTCCATTCGCGATGTCCAAACTTTAGCACGGATTGCTTTTAGGCTGAAAGAATAAAATCGAAGAATTAGTAAGATCATAATAACTTTTAACAAGTAGACAAAAAAAAAAAATAAGATTTAGCTCACTATTCTCTATCAGTGCCGAGACGAACTGCGATATCTTGATACTCTTGTCTGGTTTTAGCAATCAATTCAGGACAACCGAGGGTATTCAATTGTGAGGCAGCAACTCTGTTTAAAAATATATTTAAGCCATATTAAATACATGTTGAAATAAATTGAATATTAATACGTTCGTCGCCCAGTATAAATGTGTTGTTTCTCACAGGCCCAAATTCGATAGTCAAAGCGTAAACAGAAGGATAGCGATGCAATATTATAATGCACGGAATAAACATGGACAACATATGGAGCATCTTCTCTCAGGTGTTGTTTTATCTTAGATCGATAAGTTTGAAACTGTCGTTAATCAAATTAACAAAAACAAAGTGAAGATAAACAAGTGCGAGCAGCCAAGGGTAGGAATGCAAGTTTCGAGGTCGATCTCGAAAGATATTTAGATAAAAATGTAAGAGGGATCACAAGATATTGTCCTAATTTTCCAAAATCATCTCATGTGTGTTTGAATTGTTTTAAAGAATACCATGCTACATAATATAAAGTTATATTTTACTTTATACATAATTTTATGCATAGTTTATATGTATTTTAGTTATATTTAAATATATATTTATTATATTCCGTTTATTTTATATTTTCATGTGCTAATTCCATTAAATATAAATGAAATAACTTGTTAAATCGTATTTAAACAGAGGAAGAAAACGTCCCCGAAATTACATAATGGGGCGCCCATGCGGGGGAATGCCCGTCCACCATATATGGTGGATGGGACGGCAAACGAGTTAAAAAATGCTGTAATCATCAATATAAACACCTGGAAGCTAAAGTTTCTCCTGGAAGTGTCACAACAGGTGTGCCTGTCCAAAGAACATCCATGCTTGTTGTGTGTCCATTGCAAAGTGGAGTATCTAAGCAAACATCTGCCAACTGGCCTCGCCTCACGTGTTCTTCTTTAGCTGCTACATTTGAAAATATTATTCGGCCAGGAGGGAGTCCTAAAAATAAAGTAATGTTTTTTTTATATCGACGGCCTAATCTGAGTTAATGATTCAAAATGTTCAATTACCCAGTTGCTCTGCAGTAACTTGTAAATTTGGTTCTCCACCAGCAGGAAATCTTAACAACCATAGTACTGATTTTGGTACATTTTTTAAAATATAAACCCACATGTGAAGAGTTAATGGATCAATTTTATAAAGTTGATTGAAATTGCAATATACAACGGCATCATCGGGTAAGCCATATTGTGTGCGAGTTGTTATAACGATACTCTGTGGTACTTCCTCTCCAGTCGCAGCTTTATTATTGGTCTGTGTAGTTGCTAAACCGTTCTGTAGTACAATTCCATTCACGGATGTCTAAAATTATACATTGTTTAGGAATTTTTTGAAAACAATTTATTTTTTATTTTTTAAATAGACAATAAGTTACCTGTATTTGACCACAAGCTATCATTGTAACAATGGGAGTTGTAGTAGGCAGTTCGGCAATTTTCAATGAAATTTCAACAGGACGAGCAGAACGAATGACTTCTCGAATTTCTTTTATTGAAGTATTTTCAACGAGAGGAGATAAATCAGCAGCATTTATTACAGCAACATTATCAGCTACAGAGTTTGCAGATTGAGACGAATCACTGACAATTAAACGCTCTTGCAGATGAGGAAACATTTGTTTATGATCTCCAACAAAAAATGTGTACGGCATGTAAGCTAACTTTTCGCTGTATTGACTGGCCAGCTCTAGCGGACATGTGACGGCATCTGTTATAAGATAATCCATAAAACTAGCCCCACTGGTTCCAGGATAACCGAGCCACATAACCTGAATCGGAGCAGGGCGTAAAGCAAATATTTCATTTCTTGCTCCCTTGGTATAACCATTCATGTTTACAAGAATATTAATACCATCTGAAAATATTTTATCAGCTGCTTTTCCATTGCACGCAATCTGCGACAAGTCTACAAAGTGTTCAGATTCTTTTGCAATTTTTGAACGGAAAGTTGTTCCATCATCGGGGCTTATAGCATAACAAAAGATTTCGACTTTTCCTCTATCGTGCAAACCAGGAATTGATTGCATCAAGTGAGAAGTAGGATGATTTCCAAAATCGCTGCTGACATATCCTATACGGAGACGACCATTAAGTTCGTTTGAAAACTTATAGCTGGGTTTATGAAGAACGTGAATTTTTTCCAAACACAAATTTGCATGGCGTGCTGCTATTGCTTTACGGAAATCGTGAGAAAGAGGATAAAGCATAGAGTGATGCGGGTGAATCGAAGGTAAACGATTCTTATCAAGTTGTTCTGCAACAATGCTTACTAACTTTTTCATTCTTGCTTCATAATCTGTCCAATCGCAAACTATTTGTAAGCAATGTGCTAAATTGCAATAAGCATCTGGAAAGTCTGGTTTCAGCTTGAGTGCTGTTCGGTAGAACTGAATTGCTTCAGGTATATTTCCCGAATCTTTGTGAATGCTAGCAAGATTGCTATGAGCATCGGCAAAAGCTGGATTTATCTGGATAGCTTTGGTATAGCATTGCAACGCTCCTGATACATCTTGCATTTCTTTAAGGGTATTGCCCATATTACTGTATGCATCAGCAAATGTTGGTTGTATTCTAATGGCTTCCTTGTAATGCATCAGTGCTTCGCTTAGTTTTCCTATAATAAAAAAAAACATTTGATTAGTTGATTTCATTTTTTTTTTCTAATAAATTTCTAAATCGTCTAAATAAAATTACTATACCTTGTTGTTGTAGAACAGAAGCCAAGTTGCTATGTGCAGCAGCAAAATCGGGGAAAACCTCCAAAGCTTTCAAGTATAACCTGGTGGCTTCCTCTATGAAGCCTTGCTCTCTTTTTATGTTAGCAAGATTGTTGAGTGAATCAGCATGGTTAGGGCAAAGGCGGAGAGCTGTATTGTAGCAATCTTCCGCCTCGTTTACCTGCCCTTTCTCTTTAAGAGCGTTAGCCAAATTGCAATATGCATCAGGAAAGATTGGTTGTAATTCTATAGCGCGTCTGTAAGTATCTATCGCCAAATCTATTAGACCTTGCTCATAGTATACACAAGCAAGATTACCATGTACAACTGCATTATTGGGTGAAAGATTGAGGGCTCGCAAGTAAGCTGCTACCGCCCTAAATAAATAAAAATGTAATAATTTAGTAGAAAATGTTAAAGAACATAAGTATACATTATAAGAATTGTGTAACCACCAAACCAAATAAAGTCTTAAGAAAAACATAGTGAAACCATTTAAAGCAATCTTCAAAATTTATTGTGTTCCTGAGCTCTATTTTAATTTTATTTTTCTGCTGCATCATTGTTAAAATACTTTAAATCAATGTTGATTAAGATTTTAAGAATAAAAAAAAGCATTCTGTATGTTATAACATTTTTTTAATGACGAATTATTCTGCTAAAAATGAAATGTTTTTATACTCGGCACGTCTATTTTGATGTTAGTGGTTTATGTTGCAGGCTAATTTAAAATAATCTGACAAGTGTGACAAAAGACAAAAATATATTTTACACAACGCAGTATATATCTAAGTATAATGATTTTTTTAAAATTAACTGAAGCATTAGTTGCAATCATTGTAGCGCTTTAAAGCACACACTTATTAAATAAATATTTTACACGCATTGCAAATTGTATAAGACAAAATACTTGATAGATATAATACTTATGATTTTAAAAAAAAGTTGTTTCAGAATAATAGATATTATCTATTAGATTGTTTCATTTGTAGTATATAATGTGTATTTTTTAAAGACATCAATCATCTTTCAGTCAATATAAACAGTTTATTTTATTGACACCTAAATACACACAAATATTAACTACGTATAATAATAATACTAATCATATAAGAAATCAACAATACTGCCATTATTTAAATTTTAAAAAGTATAATACTTTTTTTTATTGTTGTTGATTAAGCAGAGTCGAAATGTAATGAAGAATGTCATAGTGAAAAGTCGCAGCACTATTTTTCGCAAAATAAATTTAAGGTGTTCTAACCTAATAGAACGTTTATATTATAAAAAATACGATTTGGTTAAATTTATGCATTTCTTAGTAATGTTTATTAATCATTTTCGATTCTATATCAGGAGACGATAAACTACAATCTACTGCCTTTTTATAGTTCACCCCATGGGATATTTTTAAAAAAATTATGTAAATATCTTCGCATTTACTAAACGGTCTTGCCAAACTTAAAATTTGAACAATTTGACCCTTTCCAAAAATAGTTTGTCGATCTTTGCTCTATACCAGCGCTTCTTAAACTTATGTAGTCCGCGGACCCCCTCTTGGAACAAAACTTCCTTCGCGGACCCCCTCTTGAGCAAATTTTTTCTCGCGGACCCCTTTTTAAACAATTTTTTTTGTGAACCTCTTCCCAACCCTTGTGACTTAATTTTTCAAACAAACAAAAATTTCTTGGCCAAAATAGAGCTTCTTATAATGTTTTCTGTAAATAATTTCACGAAAATATCTTGTTCAACTACAGATAAATGTTTTTTTATATCTTCGCGGACCCCCAGAAATGGCTTCGCGGACCCCTGTTTGAGAACCGCTGCTCTATACGAATGAACAATAATTATTCTATGCTACCGGCAAGGGATTTTGAGTACTTTTAATGAATTTTACTTTGCCAGGATGTCATAATTAAAATTTGAATGAAAATTCAAAATATTTACAAGTACACCCATCCCTCGCTTAACACGGTACTCGTTTAAAACGGTTTCTGTTTAACACGGTTTCAGTTTTGGTAAAAAATATATGTTTCCACGTTTTGTAGATGTGCACACAGCTGTGCGAAATTCTAAGAATAACGGTAAGGGGATAGAGGAATAGAACTGCGTATTTCAAACAAAAAATAGTACCTAGAATATATAGACAGTACATCAGACATTTAGTCTCGCTTAACACGATTTCGCTTAACACGATTTCGCTTAGCACGATTTCGCTTAACACGATTTCGCTTAACACGATTTCGCTTAACACGATTTCGCTCAACACGGCGATTTGGCAGAACCTATCTTCCGTGTTAAGCGAGGGATGGGTGTACATGCATTGTATGGTTCAACAGGATGCATATAGAAGTAAATGCAAGCATCAATAAAAGGGAGAGATTGAAAAGTGAAGAAGTCGCATGTTACAAATAAGGCAACTATTTAAACAATATTGTATTTAGAACCGATTGAACGCCATTGATTTTTCTGCTCTATTATCTTATAGTAGCTCTCAACTTTTGATTTAGTCTATAGACATAAACAATGGCCACACACATTGTTCAAGTGCTATCATCTTGAAACAAAGAATGTTGAAGAAATTGAAACATTTATTTTTCCTATTTTACGATAAGATAATAGAGATTCAAAGGTTTCACAAAAAGTTTTTTCACTTCTTTTTGTGACCAAATTATTTATAAATGCATATAAAGATTTTCATAAATCATTTGATGATAACAATTAATCCTCAGTTTTTCAAAATATTGTCGAGGACTGCTAACGATAAATAAGGAAAATTGGTTTCATTGTCACACACCTCTCATTTACCAGATTTGAAATAAATGCCAGGTTCAAAATATTCACCATCAATATATGCGTTATCGATTTCGTACTTCAATTTATTTTTTACTGAAGAATTATGGCAGCTAATGGTAATTGAGAGTAATCGATACACGCCCAACGATTTTTCGATTCTAAATTTCTTTCTACTAATTCAAGAGCGAATATATGGCGTAAACATTGGGATAAATGAAAGCTTTTGTCATCATAATCATGGAAATGGGCCTAACTGTTATATATTTTAGAAAACTGGTCTACAAGTTTGACGCGTAACCAATGGTTTCTAAACGTTTCTTTCTAAGCTGCACCCTACAAATCAAAGGTTCTTAAACTTATGTAATCTGAGGACCTACTTCTGAAAAAACATTTTTTTGTGGACCCCATCCCAAACCTAGGCATTTTACGTCGTTCTTAAGATTTAATATCTGACTAAATAATATCATAGGCATTACGTTACAATAAAAAATAGTAAAAGCGTATCGCAGGTTATTTTAATAAAAGGCCTTGCGCATTTATAGAGACGAACATTATTATACACAATACGCTCACAAACATTTTTTGGTCAAATATTGATCAAAATATTATTTTTTTAAAATAATTTCGCGGATTCCAGTTTAAAGATCTATGCTCAAAATCATCCTGAATATGACTTTCGTGCTAATATGAATATCACAAAGAATTGCTACAATATTTATCGGACAAAAACATCATTGGCGAACAGGCGAACATTTTGGATGCTCTCTGATTAATATCAAATAACTGTGTGGCATTATTCTGCTACAAAGGAGCAAAGATATCTGAAGATCGACAGGCTATAAAAAAATCAGAACTTGAAATGAAAAAAAATATATGCTAGAAATGTGTGCTTTTTAACTGGCGCGATATTTATTTAGTTGAGGCACTCATATGACTAAAAAATTGAGAAGGAATAGACTGAGGACTCCTAATGGAGTAAAGGAAATAATGACGATAAAATCCGGCATAACAGGATATCGTGGAAAAAATCACACATAAAACCTGTATTGTCATCATCTACATTTGAAACTGCACAAAAATAGTTCGAGCAATTCCAAAACGGGCTATAATAAACACATGGGTGGTGCAGATACATTAGATATGATGAATTTTGTTTATATATAACACCAGTCTTTACAAACCCCCCAAACTCCTTATCGAGACGTTCGCGAAAGTGTTCGTCAATACGTTCACTCAGGATACCCGTTGGGTGAGCGTTCGAAATAAAACTCGGTGGTAATGCTACCTTCAATATCGAGCGAATGAGGAGGTGAATGTATGATACAGACGAAATGGATGTAACCCCTTTCCTATGAATGGATATTGAAGAGGCCCATAGTTCTGTAGTGGACTGTTAGTGGCTGCACTATGATGATGATGATAACACCAATAGTCCACTGCAGAACTATGGGCCTAAGAATATAGAGTATATATTTGAGTTTTTCAGATTTACGCGAGTCATATTTAAGATATTAATTCAGAAAAAATCGGGTATTCGATCGCGTTTAAGCTATTTTTTTTATATATATTCACATAGTACAAATCATGTTTTTTATTTATGTAGTAATTATAATCGTTTATATAATAAAATGCAGTGATTAAAATTCATAAACCTACATAGTCACATATACGTTCCTATCTTAGGCAATAATCAAAATATACAAAAAATGTTGAAATCACTGGCCAACCACCCTAGTGCACAGAAAGTATTTATGTTCAAGTAATTATGATGTCACCGACGACGTCGATAGTAGTCCTCGTCCAGTTCGCATTTTACAATATATCGAGTCTCAGCAGTCTTTGGGTTAAAGGTTATTTTGTCAGTTATAAACAAAGTATTTGTTTGTACCATGGAGTTCTTGTTTAAAATTTTATCAAAATGAAATCAATCGTAGTAGAATGTTTTATCAAGATGGTATTTCGCAATTGATTCGCGCAAATTTTGTCAATGCTTAGGGGTTGTAAGCTAATGGATACCTTTTGATGTGGTTCTTGAGCCAGTCGAGGCATCCTGCCGCGGGGGATGCGGAGGGGGCGGGCAGGCGGGGGGCCGGGATGTTGATGATCGTGTATACGACGATGCATTGGTAATCCATAACACGCACATGTCCAAAGAAGTTGTTCAGCGCATTGGCGCTCCCGAGCGACCGGACGCGACGAACGGCTCACATCAAATGAGCAGCGCGAGTATTTTGATCTCCGTCGGTGGCGCTCGCGCTCGGGGTCGCGGTCGGCGCAGGGCCGGGACGCGCGCTTAACCACCCCTGAAGGCCGCCCGGTGACCTTCGACGGTCCTTCGGGACGTTTTGGCTACCCTGCGCAAACGAGACGCTATTCGGGACGCCGCAGCTGACGGACGAATTTGGGACGTTGTGCGATTCGGCGCTGCTGCATGATGACGGTCATATTTTACACTTGGGAATAAGCTCTTGGTGGAGCGGAATCGATTCTAGGGGCGCAAGAGGATAGAGCGGAGGCCCGCTTCGAAAGAGGCGCGGTGCTGCGGCGCAACCGGGAAAGAAGTGCGACAGGACAGGCACTACGCTAGGCTACTGACTACTGGGAAGCGCCGTCAGCCTCCGGAGCCTGCGCGCTGGACCCGACCCTCACTCCTACGCTTACGTAACGTCTGCAATCCTCGCCGGGACGCCCACCCTGCACGACGACCGCCCGAATCGATCAGACACCCTAGTCTCACATATCGTTCAAACAAACATGCGATCCCATCATCGATCTGAATATGTATCGTTCGACAGACCCGACAATACTCCTTTCTTTCCTCATTAACTCGTTCGTCCCTGCGTCCACCGTAAACGGTGGACGGGCGTTCCCCCGCACGGGCCCCGTCGCGGAATTTCGGTGGACGTTTTCTTTCTCTTAACAAGTTATTTCATTTCTATTTAATGAAATTAGCACATGCAAATATAAAATAAACAGAATATAAAAAATACCTATACTATGCATAAAATTGTTTAAACTAAAATATTTCTTTATATTATGTAGCATGGTATTCATTAAAACAATTCAAACACACATGAGATGATTTTGGACATTTAGAACAATATTGTGCAATCCTTTTTACATTGTTTTTCGCTTCCTGGCGATCGAGAATTTGTCGGTCAGTCGAACAGCATCCGAAAAGCAAATCCAGCGTCTCACTGTTACGTATTTCTATAACGATTTGCAACCGTTAACTTTGCGAACGTCTTTCTATAATGTCTTCCAGACGACAACTGTCTAAATATCTTTCGAGATCGACCTCGAAACTTGCATTCCTACCCTTGTCTGCTCGCACTTGCTTATTTTCACCTTGTTTTTGTTAATTTGACTAATGAAATGTCAAGCTTATCGATCTAAGATAAAACAACACCTGAGAGAAGATGCTCCATATGTTGTCCATGTTTATTCCGTGCATTATAATATTGCATCGCTATCCTTCTGTTTACGCTTCGACTATCGAATTTGGGCCTGTGAGAAACAACACTGATTCACGGTTGGCGACGAGTATGTTAAGATCCAAGCGGAAAAAAACAGTATGACCGTCCAGTAACAAAACATTAAATACCATTAACACGTTTAACGCCATAGTACATTTTGAGAAAATATATACCTGCGCCGTCAAACAAATTACAGTGTATATTATGTATGCATATATAGTCTTCATAAATAAAGATTTATAATTTTGAAAAAAAAATTATATCCATTAGACTCAGGGGTGCCTTATAGGTCACATTCTATGTTAAAATTCGAACTAAATGTTACCGCTGGCGCACCGGGACTGTTTGTTTGAAAAAAAAAATCGTAGGTCACCGGTGACCTACATGGCGTCAAACGTGTTAACAAAAACTCTAAAAACACCTCCATTTAGCCGCCCCAATTCAGAATATGTACTTTAGATATGCTAATCGAAATCTTCCAATAAGTCTGATCTACATTCATAATGATTCCGACGACATTCACACTATACGTAACATGGACGTTCAATAAACAATACACATTCATACATTATTGATTGAATGCCTTCCAAACGAAGTGTTACTGAGCCGCCCAACATCAATGTAGTACATTGTTTACAAAGTGTTAGAAACGGTCTAAATATCGGATCCTCCGGAACATTGCTTTTATCGTTGAGATAATATTTAATATTCAAGAGTTTGTCAACAAACAAAACTAATGTTTGATTAAAAACGATGGAGGACGGGGGAGCAAATAAAAATAACAAAGTGAAAAACGAAATTCAGGGAGCTTATGTGATTTAATGCTCAGCCTGCATAATATTGTACATTGAACGAACCAATGGATATATCACCCACGGGGTGACAGAGCATCAGAACAGTGCAATGTTGATAGTGAAGATGAAATTCAAGAGAATGAAATGAATGATGAAAAATTCTAAAATGCAGACACAAAAGATGAAGAAATGATGAGGGTAGGCTGAAAACTAGTGCACACATGCTTGTAGACCGCGAACGAAATGATTTTCAGAAACGCGCCAGGTTTGCACGTGGAAATAACATTCCTCCTCAAGGTTTGAGATTTGAGGTCGTTTAGTGTATTTCGAGAAGCGGAAATATGGAGAAGTGCTCTAATGGTACGTCAACACGAGTTAAACAGCGTGCTGTTATCGAATTTTTAACTGCTGAAAAACTATTATATTGACAATATAGTGTAAATCGATGGACAATAAAATTTAATGGTTGCGAATCTGGAAAAGCCATAATTGATGAAATACGCAGTGGACGCTCGATCACTGCCAAAGACGATAAACATCG
Source organism: Stenopsyche tienmushanensis (assembly GCA_008973525.1). NCBI lineage: Eukaryota > Metazoa > Arthropoda > Insecta > Trichoptera > Stenopsychidae > Stenopsyche > Stenopsyche tienmushanensis. The sequence continues at coordinate 2,248,876 of WACJ01000535.1, forward strand.
CAAACTTATCGACGACGACGACCGGCCAATCACTTTTAAAGCGTATCGCACAACCATATTAGAATATCAAAGGAAGGTGTCGGCTTCATTATTGAACAATTGGTATACCGTAAAACCTGTGCACGATGGGTATCACGCTGCACACCTCGCGCGTAACTGGGAAGATTCTGAAGATCATTTCGTTCGCACTCTATAAACATGTGTGCATTAGTTTTCAGCCTACCCTCGTATTTATATATTCATACAATATTAAAAATATTGTAAACGAACACTATTTTTTTCAAGATAACCTTAAAGCTAGCTCTATTGCGAAGATGTTTAAAAATCACCAATAAAATCGCTTAAACGATTTTCAAAAAAATCGTAGTTTTTTTTACATATTTCGAAAGTATAACATATTGAGAGAATACTGGAAAAAAGAAAATTCGGAATGTGAAATATTTACGAAGGTATAGCACGTAGTCAAGAGATCGCCGGAACCGCAAATTCAGTATGAAATAATGTGGAAATAATATAGATGGGGATGTCCTCCCCAGTGGCGCAATTGGTTAGCGCACGGTATGATGAGGATTAAAGAAAAACTTTCAAGGATATTCTAGAATTAAATCCTTATGTAAACTAGTTGACTGTTTAAAAAGTGAGTGCATCGGCCACGTAGAAAAGAAATTAGGCACCAAGTTCTGAAACGTAAGAAAAGAAAAAGAAACAGGGAAGATAACGGATAGAATTATAAAAAGCATTTTTAGTTGTAATAAAATAATGTCAAAATTTTACATTTTCAAGCATCTAAATGGAAGGTCGAGGAAGTTAAATGAAAATGCTAGGTCTTTCTCTGCCCACAGTATTAAAAAAATGCATTTTACATGTGATGGATTAGAGCGCTTCTATTGTGCATCAGGTAGATGCAAATATTGTCCTTCGTGGTAACACATGAGCGATTCGAAAATAATATGTCCGACGTACAAAAATGCAAATGGAATTTGCTTGGAATGACGAACGCATCTGCACATGGCAGATCATGTTGCGAGGCGAACGGGCGAAAAGTGAACGACACCTATCATGGAATGGTAGCCGAGACGGGCAATGCAAATTTAGTGTAAAACATATTCGAGGTCGGCATATTTCATTCTTAAGCTGTCTTATTCAAAGGTCACGCCCTTAGATCACCCACTGATAAGCCTCTCCCGGTTTTTTAAACTTAATTTCCTGCATAGCAAAAATCCAATATCGCTTCAGAGTGACTACGCGAATCGCCGAGTATTTTAAAAATCAATAGCTTGTACACAAAGGATGGAGGCGACAAGTGAATAAGATTTTTTTTTTGTTTTTGTGTTCTTTAGCCTTGAGGCTTCTTTGACTTTGTAATTTAAAATTTGTAGTCGACAAAAAGAGAAGTGCACTTTGACATTTGGATTTTAATTCTTAAATATTATTAATTGAAACGTAAAAATTGTATGAAAGGTCTTTCCGACAGCGCATCTAAACAACCCTCGCAAATGCTCCAATACCAGCTCCACATAAACACCCTACGTTAGCTCTGCAAAATTAAATTTTAATGCAACATATCTACTAATCCAATAATATCCAATATTATATTTTACTGTAACTAATTATTTAAAGCATTAGCTTAATTAATTTAAAATATCAATCATTCGTATTGCAATCTATACTATGACACGTCGGTATTCAAAATTATCATCACTATAACAGAAGGTGACGTGCCGCCATCTGTCTAGTAGTTACGTCTATTTGTAAGAAATGTCGAAATTATTTCCTTCAACTTCATCGTTACCATCCTGCGTAAATTCGTATCAAAACAAATTCCTTAAACGCGGATCCTCAATACACAATCGTGGATGGTTCGGAAGGAAATCGATCCCTTTCGGAACCTGATAAGGAAGCGAAGTTTCAGTATATTATCGTTAAACCAAATCAAATTTTGGTATTAATAATATATGCATATCAAAACTGCATTGTGTAAAAAAAATGAAAAACAATACAAAAATAGTCCTAATTAACTTATTTTTTTGTGATCAACTTACCCGATAACTGTACAAATATAATAAACAAATCAACTGAAATATATCATAATAAAATGCGTTATTTTGTGGCAAGAAAATGGTTTTAGTACAAGAACCATATTTCATATAAATTTGTCAATAATATAATTATAAGATCAGTGTCTAAAAAGTGATTGATATGTATTTCGACTAATATACACATCTTCAAGGTTTTCCTAGTACAAATGCCAAGATTAAATTCTTTAATTATCGCCCATGGAAGAATGACATGAAAATACAAATGTTAAATGAATTAAAAATAATTTAAAATTTTGTATTTTTTAATTTCAAATATAATTATGTGTAAATAGTAGATGTGCGGGGCGATCTTCGGTGGCCCGATTTAACATCGTGTAACTTTTTTGTGGATTTTGCTTTCTGAAACCCCTAGTTTACACCGACCGTTCAAGGACCCTGACTCAATTGAAGAATATTTAACAAATTCTCAGAGCACTTAAGGAAAATGATTGCACCAAACATAATAGATCAATAAATTTGTGATTAAGCCCGAGTCGGTCATAGACTATAGGAGAGATATGTGCATTGTCGACAGGAGTGATATATGTATGTATTTTATCTATCCGAAAAAAACATCAAATGGTATAAAAAGGTCCATCTTTTTGATTTATTATTGTGTGGCAACCCTAGTTGAAAATCAAGCGTTGTTTTTTTGTGCAATATCCTGATTGATTGTGGATCACCAATTATATAAGTGAAAAATATTGGAATTATTTATTTATTAGTTAAAGTACATTTAGTACAGAAATTTAAAATAATGTAAATAAACTCTGACCATTAATGTTCAATCAACCTCCGATAACCTGTATGGTAGGATGATCGCCTATTTGCGAGCGAATTCAAATGATTCAGAAATAGCATTCGTACACGTTGATCTCGGAGATAAAAAGAGACGCCTTGCACATTGAGTTTGTAGAGAAACAGAGACGAAGAGAATATTTTGCGTACATCGTACGATTGTATAGATCGTTAACCCAAATTTATCGTCTAATAATGATTTGTGAATGATATAATGAATCGATTTGAAGTATATTGTTTATGTTTACTTGAAGAAATGACCAAATATTATGTGCTATCGACAGTGTTTATTTATTTAAATACAAGCTCCATACACGCTGCTATGGTCCTGGTAGGTAAGTGGATTTATACGGATGATAAGTGGTGGACAAGCAAATATAGCATTCTAAGATTTTGATGGTTTTAAATTAGTTCACTACTCAAAGGGTTAATAACAAGATCCAATATCAAAAAAATCGGTTTTAATCCTTCGTCCTGTAGCAGGCTGACGATGCGGTAAAAATTTTCATGTTGCGTATAAAAATATCCTCATTCTCAGCATCCAGCATTTTACTGTTTTCGCGATATTTTTACCGTTAATAATTTATGGCTAAATAAGCTTCAAGATAAACGCCATTAAAATTTATTAGCACACTAATAAATCTGTGGAACGTTACTACAAAGTAAAAAATAATCCTGCAGGAACTTAAAGAGCCTTTACGGTAAATCCGCGATTTATAACTACAACGGTGTTTTTTTTTCAGTGAGTCCGCATATTTTTCTGGCGGTTCTCCCCATTAATTTATGAAAAGCATTCTGCTTTCGCAGGGGTGTGAATCATTCAAAAATTGTATATGCCATGGTTCCATTTATAAATATGCCTAACGGGCCAATGAATTCGTTCACCCGATTCATATTCAGTCATTGGCGCAAATGGCATTCGTATTTATTTTCTTTCCGGGTCAAAATTCTAGCGACGCTGCCGTGCAGTTGCCGAGATTATTTCAGGAAGGAATTCCGTAATCTGAGACGAATGCGAAACGGCGGATACTTCAGAAGGATGGTTATTCCGCGATTATATGTATTTTCAACGGTTCTTGATTTACGTAAATCGCGCGAGAGCACTTTGACTCTCATCGAAGCCATCTTTTCCCGGTACGTCACTTCCCCGCATTAATCGTTCAATTTTGAGGTTCCATCGCGTATGTGGAAAGGAGGAGTTGGAGAAGAAATCGATTATTTAAAATTATAGTCTCCTATCAAAGTTTGCCGAACGGTACATCGAACACAAAAGCAAATCCTATATCTCCATTTATTGGCAAACTGTCAACGTAGATATGCGACGGGGAGGAATTCTCATAATAATAAAATACTAAATAAAAACGTAGGGGATCGAATGTCAGCAAAGGTCTCCTTTTTTTCGTATTGAAGATGCGAGAAATTTAAGCCAATTTTATAAAATACGACGCTAAACGACCAATGATGCCTTTTTTACAAAGGCACAATTCTCTTCCAAAAAATGGACATCATCCAGAATTTATGGCATTTTTAAATGCGATACGGGCGGAAACAAAAAGTGACAAAGAAAAAGAAATTACGATCGTTTTAAGAGCAACTTTAATCTATGTCGATAAAGTGTTGCGTTTAATTTTAACGTTGGCGCGCAACCCAATCTTTTAGCGTTTTAATCATTTATAAATTACCGCCATTATTACATGTCAATGTTAAACGAACCGTTTTGAAAATCGAATTGAAAATTCTCCACGGTTCAAATGCGTTTCGGTTAATGACGGCGACTCTTGAAATACAAGATTGACCTGATTTGGACATATGTATACGATATGAGGGAATTGTTTTCGAGAAATAATTTTATTGGATATCGACGAAATATCGTGTTTTGTGCGAATCTAGGCAGTATCTAATTTATACTGTAATTGAGCGTTTAGCTCCAACTAGCCTTTAAAATAAAGTGAACTTGAAGTTTACTGTATTATTGAAATTATGAGAATTTTCAATGAAATAAATACATAATTCAAACGCCGCAAATATAGCAAGAACAGAATGACGAGCAACACGAGTATACTTTGCGTCAAGTGAGGTTAAACGATAGTTTAATAGTAATTCTCACTAAATATTAATTCATCCATCCCGCATTAAAAGTAAATTAGGCTATTTCATCAATATATAATATTAATACATGACATCAATATAGTATTAAACATATTTCAATATTAAAAATGACATTTCTGTGGTTAAATATTGTAACCTAATAAGAATATCGAGAAATATTTAACACTCTGAATTCCATCAAAATGATTAAATTTGCATTACATTATAAAAATCACTGGAACACATAAATGTTTACAATTTGTATATACACATTGCGATAAAATAAGAACAATGGCCTTTTAATTTGACGACACATAAGCGACTCTCAGTAAGTAAATGCCTCGATGTAATAGATGTAAGATTTTTTTATATCATCGAATTATTTTACACATACATTATGAAATTTCTTGCACAGGAAGGAAAAAGTAATTGATGAAAATATTGTTGACGTAACATTATTTATTACTCATCTTAAAACACCTTTAGAGCAATTTTAAAATAGATTCCAGAAATTTTCCATAATCGAACCGGTGGCTACGTTTTTTTTTTAAATCCTTTCAATACTTAAAATTGCTAATTTCATATCCATCTATTTTTGTATCATCATTTAATAAAGTATTTCGTGTAATATGGCGAAAGCTATTTATAAATTCTTCAAGACACCAAAAATTGTAGAAGAAATTTTAGATATACACAATGACATGATCTTAAAATCGAACGGACCGACTGAAAACATTTGGAATTTAATTGACCATAAAAAGTATCCTCTTTTGAAAAATAGAACTTTCAAAATTAAATCCGATTTTGGTTCCATATATTTGTGCGAATCTTTATTTTCCACCATGAACATAATAAAATCAAAAACAAGATCTCGACTTACCAATGCCATCCTTGATAACGTTTTACACTCCTTACTTTGAGAAGTTAGTAAGTGAAATGCAATGTCAGGATCGCAATGTATGTAAATCTTGTTTTTAAAAAATCCAGCCTGCGCCTGTAAATTTTAATTTAACCGTATTCCCGTAAATAAAGCCCCTCTTTATCTAAATATCAAGTGCGACCGTCACCGCAACGAAGATTAAGAGCCCCTGGTTTAGAGGATTTCCCCAAAAGAAAAACATTAATGCCGAACATATTACCGAAAAAAAAGCATAGAAGACTTTGTGACTAGCAACTCTCTACGATTTTTCCAGATACTGGGTATCTCATCACAGTTTTTGAATAAAGATATTCAAATTTGGGAGGATGAGTCTTATTTTGAGATTACTAAATTATTGACATGTCAAATATTCGAAAAACAATTATGTTTTACCCAAATTTACATATGCCCTTGGAAAGAAACGAGTTTCTCCGGAAAACTGGTGTCTTTAAAATCTCGGCTAAAATCTACCGAGATAGTATCTTTCGATATGTTCACTCGGGTAACCCCCGCTGGATGAGTACGTTCACAAATAAAACTCGGAGGTTATGTTACCTTCAATATCGAGAGCATGAGGAGGTGACTTTACCCCTTTCCTATGAATGGATCGTTTATTACTGCACTATGATAAAATAGACTCTCGATTATCCGGGGGACTGCCGGGGAGGACAAACAAGGATAACTGAAAAACACGGATAATCCAAATCATCAAATTTCTACTTGGTTTCGATTATAATATTTCATAATTTTAATACGCATTATTTATTAAGGAAAACGCTCATTATCAACCTTATGGTAGGATGATCGCATATTTGCGAGCTAATTCTAGTGATTCAGAAAAAACACTATTATACGTTGAGCTCAAAGAGATTACCTTGCGTACATCGCACGATTGAATAGATCGTTAACCCAAATGCATCGACTAATGATGATGTGCGAATGATATATTTTTTTATATAAATATAAAATAGATATAAACCATTTTTCGATGTATTTTTTATGTTTACTTGAAGATATGACCGAATATTATATGCTATCCACAGTGTTTATTTATTTAAGACGTCCGTCGCTGCGTTCACCAGATATGCGCGTCTCCGAAGTCCGAGTGTCCAAAAAGCGAATCCAGCGTCTCATTTTTAACAGAGAGATTGTTGAGAAACAATACCGATTCATGTTGAGCGACGAGAGTGTTAAATATAAGCTTCACACGCGCCGCTGCGGTCCTGGCAGATAGGTGGATTTGTACGGATGATAAGTGGCGGACAGGCAAATATAGTATCTATGACTATGAATATTTTGAATTAGCTCACTACTCAGAGGGTTAAGCCGGGTAATCAGTTTAATACTTTCATCGCCCAATATATCACCCACAACGTCTCTGTCTCTCCCCAAGCTCAACGCGTATGAGTGTTGTTTCACTAGAATTCGCTCGCAAATACACGATCATCCTACCATTTAGGTTAGTTTTAGTAATCAAGTTCTTATCACCCCGGGTCCATTTTTATGGTTTATATGGTTATTACATGCATGATTTTTTGTGGAAGTTATCTACGGCTTAAATTTAAGGATGGATTAATGTATTTTTGTGAAATGATACCCCGTCGTAAGGTCGTAGAACTTTGGTAGATATATGATTACAGGAAATACAATACAATATTAACAGGAAATATTCCGCAGAGATTTGTTTTGTAGAAATTGTTTTGCAGATTTTGCACAAACATTTCTTAGATGGGTAAATAAATACAAAAATAAGACGCAAAATTACCGGGGAGAGAAAATGACTTATTCTGAGACGAGAATAATTTTAATCTACACCAACGGAGATGGAAATTTTACAGCAAACACATAATACTGAGAAAATTACAGAGAACGCGGATAAAATAACGAGCACAGCGTAATTGGCTAATCTAATGAAGGCGTATTTCTAAAAATAGGAATAACGCCCCAAAAAAAAAAGCCAGCTTTCGTTGTTAATGCCGAGGGATATTAAAGCGACAAGAGCGCAACATCTCCATCCGAATGACAATTCGGAATTGAACAATATCCGCTGCAAATTAACATTTAAATTCAAGATTATGAAGAATACGATTCCAAACGTAATTAAAGGCTTAAAGTGCGCCACGTTAAATTATACCCACAAACCCTGCGAATATTCAAATGTAAAATTCAACACCAAAACGGATTTAAAGACATAAAATATGGACGAGAAATCCTCATATGAATGCTTTATTAATTTTCGGTCTCATAAACTGAAATTCTCATTTCCGGCGAGCGTCGCATCCGCGTGGCTCGGCACCAACCCCCGTGGGCGTTGTAATATTCCAGGGGTGTAATATTGTAAGGGGTGATAAAGTGGCGCCCGATTTCAATTAACGATATTGTATCCGAAAGCTACATCGGTCTCATCATCGTCGTTATTGGGTCGTAAAATTGATAACCAAAAAAATTATTCAAAATTGAGAGCTGAATTATTCACAGTTGAACGCTGCAATATGGCGCGCGTTTGCGGCGGTACATCGTCTATTCAAATATTATTAACTTCCCAAAGCCGGGTGGGCAGTGGGCGAACTGTTGATCGATTGATCAGCTTTCTTCGCGCAAAACGCTTCAAAATCGTATGACAAGCGACAAAAATTTTCAGATCCATATTAACCCTTTGCACTCCGTTGTCCCCTCTCAGAGGACATCGTAATTCTAGCATATCACTCGGATGTCCCCTCTCGTGGGACATTAAAGTTTATTAGTAATTATGGAGAATCAACTTATTCCGACCTTTTGAAAAATGCATGTTTCCCTAAAGTTTTCTGTTGAAATGGAACAAGAAATCAACTCAAAATATGGTACAATTACTAAGATATATAGCGGTTTTACATCAGAAGAGAACGCGAAAAGTGCGCGGAGAGTCGTATTTAAAAATTCTGGTTAATTGAATGTTGGATGCTTTTTGGCTTCGACGTCGACTAATTTGTTCCATTTTCAAAAAAAATATATATGAACGGCATTTTTCATTGCATTACGTAGATGTATCCCCAGGGAGCTCGCATTGCGGGATCAAACACAGTTTTGCGTAATAAACGGCAATGCGGTAGCGGCCCTTCATCCTTTGTCTGAACACGCCTTAATCAGAACCGACGCGATAATTCTTCCACAAACACAAATTAATTTTATGCATATTTGGTCAGCTACGACATCGACGAAAATATCCATGTGAGCAAATTTAATCAAATCCAGCAAATAATGGATCGAGCTAACGTAATTAGCCGAAAAGGATCGACCCGACGCACCCGCGGATGCCTTCTCAGTTTTAATATTTTAAGTCGACGTTAACTTCGCAGTAGGGATTCCAATTCTGATATATTCGGCCCTTTCTCAGCTGTTCTATATTAGGATATTTGGGGAAATATCCAAATAGTGTTCGTAATAATTTTTTTAACAAAATCGACGAAAAATCGCACTAATACTGGGGTATTCACTACCTGGGCGAAACCATTACTCAAGGGTAGTGTTTGATCCTGTTAAGAAAACATTGGCGGATATGAATATGGATATTGTTTCTGAAAGAAATTTACTTAATGTTCTGGGTCCAATGGAAGTTGCTATTAATGAACTAAGCTCCTGAAGTGGAAATGCTCACAGTTCTAATGAACATTTTCGATACTTAACTAAATATGAGGCTATTTCTGTGGCACAAATTATTAATGAGAGAATTCATCCAAATTTATTATGATGAATTTTTAAATAACTCAACTAATAATCTGAAAAAAGTTTTCAAATATTTGAATCTATATAAAAGACAGAAAAGTCGATGCACTTCTACAGTTAATACACTTCTACAAATAAAACCAACGTCAACAGCTACTGAACGAGTATTTTCAACGGCAGGACAAATTAAGAATAAATTTAAAATATGAAACTTTCAATGCTCTGTTATTTTTAAATGTGCTCGTTTTTAATATATAATACTATAATAAATAAATGTATGTATGTAAAATGTTTTGTAATTTTCATACGTCAAAAACTATTCGGACATTCGAATGTATCCAGACCCGAGCCGGGTTTACTATTCGATATTCGAATAGGTGATATAATGCCGAATAATTCGAATCCCTACTTCGCAGAAAATATTTTCCAGATGTGGCAAAGCTGACGTTTAATAATGCAAATATAAATCCGCCGGTAAAAATAGCCGAGTCCTGACCGCTGATATTTGGCCGACTAATACTAGTGGCATATAAAAGAGTCATGAAAACCAGCGAAGGACCACGAGGCGGGAGAAAGACAAGGAAAATTATTATGCAACGTTGTCGACGCGCTCAACACTTTACCTTGGCTCATGGCCCATTTGTAAAAAAAAAAATAATCAGCCACGAGATATAAAAGGGAGTCAAATACAAAAATAATTCGACAACGCTTTTCGAGGTCAGGTTTTGCAGAAGAACCAACGCGATGTAAATAGAGATCGTCTAAAAATGTCCCAAGTTGTATTACAATATTATTTCATATAATACAGGTGGTGATATAGATTTTTTTCAGCGTTCCATTTGTCTAAATATGTCATTCTGTAAAAAAAGGAGTATACTAAAAAAATGTTGACGAATGAGAGAAGTTATAGCGCGTAATCAGAAGCAGCTTTCTTTCGCAATATCTTTGTTTAAATCTTTTGTATCTTTAGTTTCATTAGAGAAGATGCCCCTAAAAATATTTTTCTAAGAGATAAAACAGCATCTCTTACCAATTTATAAAGATTTGTCTAGGGATGAATAACTTTAAAGATGCTTGGGTGGCCATACCCAAAATGCTAATGAATGTTTTAACTCGACGGCGGTTTGGCGATTGGATTCAAAGGATTGGATTAATAACGACTACAGCTTCATTTTGAAGATAATGAATACATTCAATATAATTATTGGCACCTACTGTAAAGTCTGCTGAAAACACCGATAAAGCGCGGGTAACGAGGTAGAACCGTATGTCTTTCTGAGACAAAAGCAACTCGCATAACCCGAAAACAAGAGCTACTCAAAGATAATCAACTTTTTAAGAAAGCTGAAGATCTATTATATGCGTCTGAAGTCACTGATTGATCGATTAACTAAAAGGCCTGCTAAATTTTTAATTTTATACTTTTTATAGCTTAGTTGACTGTCTGCGCACATTAAAAATCAAAAAATATTTCTATCTTCGGTCTCAGTTCAACAGGAAACCTTCAACAAGTGGCGTGCCGTATGATATCACGAGAAAAGATGCCATTTTGTTTATTATAACTTGCACCAATATTTATTAAGGAGTTTAAGGACCCCTGATTTAGATAATTTCTCCGTGAACTAAAACTGCACAAGTCGTTTGGTCAAAATCACAATAACAATTTTAATTAACAGCATTTCCATAATGAAATTGTATCAAGACGGATCACAAGTAGTGCACCACACATTGCAATTACGTGTCATTATTTTGCAAATGTTCTAACAGAAACACAAAGGACAAAAACATGACGTAATTTTATATAATTTATTATTACAAAAAAAATCTTTCAACACATTTTTTTTCCATAATACCAAAACAATAATGAAAACGTGAAAATTTTCACGAATATATAAACATTTATAATGTTTTTATTATTTCAACACATTCATATCTTGACAAGTGTATAGCAAGTTGTTTATTTAATATATCTGGTTAACTGCCCATCGATACGGTTTCGATCGTTGTGATAATCGATTAAACTTTTTGGCGAATGCTGATGAAATGCTGAAGGTCTTTGAAGCTGATGAAGTCACAATATTTATTAAACTATAATTCAATCAATCGAAGGCATCTGCATTGCATTGAGATAGTTTCTAATGCTTTGTTTATGGGCCGCAGACAATTTATATGCTTTTCATTAATTTGTATTTTTATTGGAATATTTTTATACAAATATACAATTAGTGTGCAGATGACAGTGATGCAACAAATTAACCCTTTCCACTCGTATGTCGCCAAAATTTTAAACTCGTGTATATAACATGTATAATACTTGTGAAAATGGATGAAAATTTTATCATTTTCCTAATAAGATTTCTCCTTTTTATTGATTATTATTTATATGTAGTTGACATCAAAACAAAACAACGATAACAATATTCCAACAAATACGTGGGCGATTCAAATATAACTAGGAATTTTCCTATACAAATTTATTAGTGATACAGTAGAACCTCGATAATCCGGATTTTTCAAAATAAAAATATATATAATTTGCTGATTTGCACGTGGAGAATTAATTAAGGAGAATTAAACCAGATCGATAAAATTTGATTAACCGGATTTTCGTTATCCGGACTTCTTTCACCTCTAATTAAATCCGGATCATCGAGATTCTACTGTATACATATATTAATACAACTGGAATATCTTATTTTTCTACATAGTTCCCTTCATTCGAAAAAAAATCCATCGAATAGGAAGCTTCTTGATCCAGTCACTGAATGACGCCACACAAAAATATATCTCCTCACGCTCCGCCACTCTTTTCACAGATTTTCACTACGCAAGGCTATATACCACATGAAAATGAACTTTGGCGGCTTCCGATGTTTACATTAATCATAATAACTGGGTTAGATTTGAAACAGAGCACATGGTCATGCCAAAACCCATCATGTCGGAATAGCAAAGTATCGGGTTCAATAAAAAAACGTTTCATTCTGTAAGGATTTCAAATTTACAGATCAAACACTAAAAAAAACATCAAAGTACGTCATTTTGTGCACATGCTAAATTTGAACTTAATCACAGCTGGAATGCTTCGCATGAAAATCAAACGGCATAAGAACACGATCATCAACGAGTATGGAATAATATTCACCGCCTTATATGTAGTATTTGTATGATACCATTACTTTCCATGGTTGTATGGAGCAAGCGTAATATTATAACATTAGACACGAAGAAAGCAAATAGATCTTCAGGAGATGGAGAGCTAATTTACTCGCGGTATTCTTTGGGAACCGTGACAGGTAATGAATTATTTTTGCAAATATCTTGGAAAACCTTCATGCTAATAAGCGAGACAGTCACTTGTCAAGAGCTTAATGTAAGATGTCACTGGTAACCAATTATTATAAATTGGGATGATTTAATGGAAGTTGATACAGGAAGTAAAATTTATTTATATGACAAATATACATTATTAGTATTTTTTTTAAAGGATTAAGACATTTATCTTGTCTTGAACTCTTAACGCGGCCAATGATCCGTGGTTGCGTCACTGTCTGGTGTACAAGGGGTTAAAATGTCCATAAAGAAAGTAAATCATAAACATTTAAAATTGTTTCTCTTCAGTATTTATAATAAACATTCATTCATCACTCGGCGAATGCTCATTACAAGTACTTCTATATATACGATATGAAAAATTTAATTCCACGTAGATCTATTTACTTCCAACGTTAAATTACGTTGAGAATTTTCATTAAAAAAAATTTTCTTCGAAAATAGTTGATATACAGTCAACCCTGCTATAAAGCGCATTTTCATTCAAAAAATTGAATTACGCTACTCCTTAGCAGCAATGCTTCTGGATATTATCTGAATAAACCATTAGAGTTTAGTTAATTAAAAAAAAACTTTTAAATTTATTTTTTTATTTTATACGTTGAACTTCCCTGACTGCTACGAATGAAATAGGTCGGGCATATCAATTGAAAAAACCTAACCCCAAATTTTGTATGGGCACTTTACTTTCTATAGCGTTTTTTCGTATACCGCGGTCCCTATCTCGACGTTATAGGAGGATTGACTGTACACGGCAAATTGAATTTATGTATGTCTGTCGGATTATTTTTATTTATACAATCATACGTTTTAGTAAATCTAAATACTCGTATATTGCAATTTCAGCAAGTACACTAGTATGTTGTTTGTTACATTATTTATGCTACTTCTTCCGAGTGCTAAATCCGTTATCGGACGTACAATATCTCCACAAAACACTTTTCTGGCGAAAGAATCATTCTTGTGACGTTTGCCATTTCTTTCAAAGTGCAATCGAAATAGTATAAGACTTTAATAGGAATTTTACGTAGGCGAGAATGTACGAATTAATGGCGAAATTAGTAATTATCCTATAAATTTGAATTATTTTTGCAAATCAATAAAATGCGTCCCTGCCCTACTTTACTCATCGAAAATAGGTTAAACCTGGAATGTGGAATCAATCAGAAAAATTAATAACTCTCAAACTTGTCAATACGATAAAAAAAATCTACAATCTGAATTTAAACTCGATTTTTTATAATAAAAGTCTACATTTGATTTCATTCTGCACAACATATTTATGTGAACAGGCTTAGAACCTGAACTCAAAATAAAACTTTCTAACATAGAGTCCAACATTGCGGTTCGGGTTACAACAAAATAAAGTAAAATGAATAGACGCTTGCTTGATTATATAAAAGCGGATTAAAAACCTTTGATGAGTATTTTCGCGTATTGGCGATCAAATTCAGGTAATGCGTACACTCGTACATCCGTGTTTTCCAGTTATTCGTGTTTGTCCTTCCCGACAGTCCCCCAGATAATCGAGAGTCTACTGTATATGCCAGCTTCTTTTGAAGCATTTTCGCACTTATTTAGATACGATAAATAAGCCCGAGCAAATGTACCTATATTCATATTTCCAAGAAATTATCGTCGAAACTAGCCAAGCACGTACAAAATAAAATGAGACATTCCCGAGAAAATGCTATCCGTTTTCCGCCAGAATAATTTGAGCTGAACCTAATTAGAAGACATTTTCAGCAGCGAGCATAAAAAAAGGCAATATGCTAATGAGAGCTCGCTCTTTTCGGTTAATTGATCGGGCGTGGAAAATTTGTTTGCGTCATAAAATCCTTATGGCTACGAATGAATATCAACAGACGATCAATTTAAGTAAATTTATTCGATAAAAAATCCATATCGTAAACATAAAACCATACTATAAACAACGAAACATGCCACGATATTATTGAGTACGAAAAATTCCATTCATCTCACCATAAAATATTTTCGGTGCAGTTTCCCAAGCTATGGGGATCCAATTCGGCAGAGTACAGAATTTAAAAAAAAACATACTCACATTATCTCACATATTCACTCGAATACTTGTGCAATCTATTATACATTAGTGAGTTAGATATTATCGCAAGCGTATGAAAACATTTCAATACAATTTTTCTGAACAAAAAGGTATAAGAAAGTGAGTTCTAATGGATACCAGATATTCCCAAAATTATGAAAAATAGCATCATGCATAACACGTCATTTTTATTTAAAATAAACACAGAGTATGGGGATCCCAAGGGAGGCAATTACCATTGATAATGTCATTAAAAATCTTTTATCATAACAATGCTAACATTCCGACGGACATCTAATCTAATATCGTCCATTAGTAAAAAAAATATCCGACCATTATTAGCCAAGTTGCGTGTCGATTTTTCTGTCCGACGGACAAACGCTATATCTTCCTCCTATTCTCTCATTTGGAATAGTCTAATTTGGACACATGACGTTAATGATGGAATCGATTATTTCATATGTTAACCGGAGTACCAAAATTACTGACCGCTCCGAGCATTATCAGTGGAAACACGAATTAAACCTTTGAACGTCTCAAATGGCGATCGATGTTCGGTTTATGGCGTTTCAAATTAAATTCATTATAACCACTCACGGATTAATTTAAAAATTGTCATTGGTGTTATTAAATGCATTTTTAAAAAATATATAGTGTTAACCCCCTTCTGATCTTTGTATTTATTCAACGTTCATTCAATTTCAAGGTCGCGCGTGTCCATACAAAATAGTATCACGCTATACAAATGTATTTGAATTAAGCACAATGGCGTAATAAATATTTTTATTTTGACCCATATGTATTTTATACAATATAAAATCGAAGAAAACAGAGAAAGGGTTACGATAGGGTTGCACTGTCTCCACTGCTTTTTAATATATACGGGGATTATATAATGAGACGTGTACTAGATGTCTGAAACTCAAACATTTATTGCATCGTGTCGAAGTGGAAAGTGAAGCCTGTGGATTATTCATAAATAAGATGAAAACCAAAATAATGTAAAATTGAGAGAACAAGAACTTCAAAACCTCCCCTAAATTGGGGTGAAATTGACACGGTACACGAGTTCATTTACCTCAAGTCACAGATATGTGAAGATGGAAGTTGTAGGAAAGATATAATAAGACGTGCTCAAATGGCAATACGTACCATGACCAGACTCACTCGTATCTGGAGGAACCGCGAAATCTCAAAAACTACTAAAACTCCGCCTAGTCCAAACGCTCGTATTCTCCGTGTTTTTATATTGAGTGGAGACATGGACCACAATTTGAAATTTCCGCAATTTGAATTTGAACCTGAACTTTTATGAGTCCAAGAAGTTCATCCGACAAATTAGCCGGCAAGGCGGTGTCAGATTGTCCAATTTGTTGGACTATAGAATACTGCCCCCGACCCCTTGTAGTTCGTATTTTTTTTTTAACCTTTTAACTGCCAGACTCGCCGGTGAGTCATTGGCATTTAAAAGGTTAAATAAGTTCTTGTAATTCGGAAAAATATGAAAATTTTGAGATAACGGTAAGACAACACAAGGTTTCATATTATATAATTAACATCATAAACACAAGGGCCATTAGCAGTAGTACAAAAAAAACCTGTTACCGTCATCAAACGGTCGCTTAGACACTTAAGCTGTTGAAGAGCATGGACATACGTGTATGTCCGAATTCTCATGTCCCAGAAAGAGCACTCTTGCACATTGAAGCTCGGAGACAGACAGAGACAGAGAGAACTTAGCGCAGACTTCGGGAGACTGAGACGGAGAGCTTTCCTGCATGCATCGCATGATTGTATAGATCGTTAAGCCTAAATTTATCGACTTATAATGATTTCGATTTCAATTGTGCTATTTGTTTACGCAAATAAATGACTGAATATTGTGTGTTATCGCAAAAGAAAAATGAGCAAATTAATCGATTTTTTGTGCATTGTTTATGTAAAGAAATGAAGTGGTCTTGTATGCACTATCAAGTGTTCATTTACAATAGACTCAAATTGAAGATTTTTTACGCTGATTAGGAGCTGACAGAAAGTAATCGGTGTAAAGCGATTATGACATCAATGACTTCATCGATTTTAAATTTGCTCACTAACGAAAAGGTTGAGAGCATTCAGAGAAGTTATAAACCGATACATGAATTAATAGAGCTAAGATTCGTATGGTTCCTTGTGTGGTGGCTGAGAGCAGACATACGACCGGAACGGTAAAAAAGCTTTGGTGGCTGAGAATAGACAAACGATCGTAAAGGGTTAAATAAGATTCCGAGAAAAAATGCGATTTAAAAAACACTGAAATGTTAAAATAGCATTGACGAGATTGGAGCTAAACAATGTGACGAGTTGTTGCAATGTGTCTTTAATTTGATTGTTTGCGAAAAGCATTTTAAGTTCAAAGGGAAGCATCAAGGCTACCTGCCACCATGACAAGTTGGCTCGGATGCAAATCGGAATTGTTTGGCAATATTATTGGACATCCAAGTTACCGTTGGCGTGGGGTACCCGTTTCCGCATCTACATAATCGAACGAACATCAAAAGATGATATTGCAAAACGTAATTTTTATACAATAATCTCAACCGGTCAACTATTTACAGAGTGAACGTGGCTCGACGCCAACAGATTATGTTGAAACGTTCAAATTCCCTAATTTACTATTCGACAATCCGACCCATTTTGATACTGACGGAAGCAGCGGAATAGTATTGCGTTGCGTAAAACAACATTGCGTGACATAGGGTCAAAACAAGTGGGAAGAAGTGCAGAAGGTCGTTAGATACATGTGACGTAGAACCTAGACCTAGAAATCGAGCGGCTGGCGGAAGACGAGAGTGAATCTGTCGATGAGCCAGTTGGCTGGACGCCAACCCTCGTATGACGATCTGTATTCGTCGCTGTCATAATCATATTATAACTCTTTATAAAAATCCATAACCTGAAGAAGCATACATGATATTGCATTGTTATACGACCTAATTAAATTTAATAATCGGAGATTGAAAGAATCCTAGTGTAGGATTTTTCAAATTAGGAACATGTCACACCTCTAGCTATTGCACCATCTCCAAAATAAAACCAAATAAAAAAAACAGGGTGTTACATTAATTAAAAAAATAGCAATTATATTTTTGCATATGCTACAAAAATAAAATTGGTTAAACCTTTAGTTGCGAAATAGTAAAATTGTTAAATTTAAAAAACCATCCGAGAGGAGAATACAAATAATTGTTATCACTATTGTAGATGTTAAGTTGTTCCTCATCGTCAAAAAAGTTCATAAGCATCTTAATATGTTCTCAATCTGTTGATAACAACAATGAGGATAATTGGTATTCACTATAAGCAATTATTATTTGTTGGGGAAACAACACAAGTCAAAAAGGATTAGAAAACACTATCATAGACAATTGTCAAACTCAATGATTCAAAATCCACAAAAGTGAAAATATAATTTGAGATATTTCAATTTCAAAGCACAGCGAGAGAAAACATTGCTAAATTTTATAATACCTTTGACATATTTGCCATAATCTGTGCCATATTTCCACCGATGGGTACTGCTCGACAACACAGATATTTTGTAACGTTTTTCATCGTACTATTAATTTTCAATATAGGGTATGATACTATTAGAATATTGAACTAAATGTATACCCAGTACATTTTAAAGTTGTCGTTCGATTTCCGGTGTTGATTCAAATACGTGTTTTACACATTTTACGACATAGCAAAATAACATATAAATGCATGTAATTTGACAAATATACGACGATAGTAAAAAAATATTAAAATAATCAATAATATTAATAAATTTTTTTTAGAAAAATTATAATTGTATGCTTCAAATTAAAAGAAAAAAAAATATTTTTTTTGGAACATTTTTGCAAAAATAATTCGCCAGGGAAGTGGTCAAAGATAAAATATCTGAACAAAACTTTGCAGATTGTTTTTGTATGATTTTTTAAATTAAATGGTTTGGTTTTCTGGTCAACTTTGTTTCATAATACTTGAATATTATTAAAATAAAAACTTACCTATCAAATATTCTTGCTTCCTTGAGAACGTTTCCTAAATTGATATAGGCATCGAGGAAATTTGGATCCAAAGCGACTGCCTTCTCAAAATGGTGTATAGCAAGCCAAATCTCATTTTGAGAATTAAAAACACATCCTAAATTACTCCACGCTACTGCAAAATCCGGTCTGGTTTCAATGGCTTTCAGGTAACAGGCCTGAATATTCAATTGAAAATATTAAAACATGTAAGAAAAACTATGATATACACACAAAACAGGGAAAAAAAAGAAATTATATATCATGAATATTTTTTTATTCGCTGCGTCTTAAAAAATTGTGAGAGAAATAGTTAATATCGCATGAATAGGAAAATTGATCTCGACGTAAGTATTGACATTCCATATGGAGTTTACATCAATTACTACATTAAATAAACATTTTTGATTGCCACAGTAACGGTTCCATCACAGGTGAAATTCATTGTCATATAGGCAGCTGTTCTATCAAAACAGTACATTGAGAGCTTAGTATCGGAGCATACTTGGTATTGCCGCACTAGAAAATAATATCAAATAATTTTTAGTATCAGCCACCTGCAATCTTTAAAGCTAAATCATAATTTTTATGCAAACACTCGAACCACTTTACATTACAATTTTAAAACAAGTGATTTAATTTTCTTAACGACAAACTGTATCCACTCTGATGATGGCAGCTCAAATACAAAGCACTGGTATGATGATCATCATTGTAAAATATATATAGAGGTTAAAAAGCAGGCCTATTTTGTATTTCCACGTGTAATATCATAAGGAAAATTAATTCATCAGCTTTAAATATATATATATGTATGTATGTATATATATATTTAAATATATATATTAGTTAACATATTGTGTCATTGAAAATCATGTAGTATTAAAAAACAATATCTTAATGAAATCCAAAATCAGTGTTTTCCAAGTAGAACTAAATGGTAAAAATAAACACAAAATGATGATCTATTGTGTTAAAAGGTTGTTTATTATTAATTCAACATACATATACAAGTAAAAATACAATGACAAAAATTTCACCCGTTCCAGAAAACCGCTAATGCAAAAAAGAAGCAGTATCAAAAACACTCAATTCAAGCATATACTGTCTTTCAATCACCTACGGAAACAAGTAGTCTGCAGCAAATCTCCCTGAAATTACAAAAATAGGAACCTACGCCAAATTCTTTGTGAGTAACTTAAGTAAAAATATTTACAAATGCATTAAATATGAAATTGAATAACAAATCATTTATACAACAAAAATACTAAAATATTTTAATTCCCAGAAAAATTCAATTATTTTGCATTGAATTTTATATTTAATGCATTGCAAAATCCACGCGCATTTGGCCCTAAGTCCTAACTCTTGAAAGGGAAGATTGATACTGCCTCATCTGATGTTTATAATCGTTATGAACCTAGAACAACCAATTAGAAACATGTTGTCTAGTATGCTTTCAGGTACCCATTTTGTACTGTTCATGGGGGGAAAGGAGACGCTCTACTTTACCTTTCCAAAAGGAGTAAATGCCGCCTATCTCAGCTCATTGTCCAGATCATTGAATGAAAAAGCTGGCTAGGTCACCCAGAAGACTGCAAACACCTACTCTCTGGTGTTATAAAAACATAACAATTAGTCACAGCAGTATCTAATCTTTCTCAAAACCCTTAAATCCTAGAGCCCGTATTGTTGCAGTTAAGCGCCATAGTTGTCACCAAATTTCTTTTCTTTTTTTTTTTATAGGAATGACACATTTTTCACGGAATACAACAAAATGGACCAAAACCTAATCAATAACATAGTTACCGATAAAAAAAATCAAATTAAAGAAGATAAATCATTCACATCAATAATTGCGGACAAACAAAACAAAAAACGTTCGATTATTACAATTGTAACATTAATATGATGATATTTAACACAATACCAGCGGGCTGTTTGCGCGGACCGCATATGCTCTAGCGCGGGTGATTTTTTACAGTACTGTCATTTTTTTAAATTCTCACTAAAATACGCGTAACTTTCAAAGTTTTTAACATATCTTTATTTGTACTCATCAATATCTATAGATTACACCCATAGGCACCAAAACCCAAAAAAAAAGTTATTACATGCTTAAAACACTTAATTGTTAATATCGGGACACGGCTTGCAAAAAATATTTTATATTTTATCATGAAACAAAACGAAAGACACGACGGTTAACGCATTGATTTTGTAAATACGAGAATCCTCGTGTCCCGCGCTACGTGCATGGTTTCGATAGTATGAGGATTCTCGTTTCCCGCGGTTAATGTGTTAAAAATAGAAAAAGAATTATTCATTCTTCGTGTTTTTGACTTCTTTTACAAGACTAATAGCAAATTTCATTCAAACGCTCATTTGCAACTGTTGATGATTAGTATATTTACTTTTTTCTGATATTATATACAATATAAATTAGTAATGTGTAATTCATACATGCCAACATACGATTTTAGAAAAACGTGGATAGCCTAAACCAGGGGTGCCCAACCTTTTTTGCCTTGGGAGCTACTTTTCAATTAAAAATTGTCTCAGGATCGACTTCTAATATGATTTTTACATGAAAATTTATATAATATGCTAATTTAGTAGATAAGCACGAATCAAGTCGAGCCGAATAATCCCATCGCAGGGATTTTATTTTTCATCGTCGGCTATAAGTATATTTATATAAAATAATATATATTTTTCAAAATTCACAGAAGTTTTCAGGATCGACCAAATTTTGCTTTAAAATCGACCGGTCGATCGCGAGATTTCTGACTTAAACTATCACATGGCTGTATAATTGAAACAATTCAAATAATGTACTTGTAACTTTTTCAAATTATTATAATGTCAAGTATTCAATTATAATTTGATATACATATATAATAAACATGATTATTCCCACTAATTTATTTATCTGAGAATTAAAGAAATGCACCGCACATCAAAATGTGATTTGTTTCATATTATTCACTATAAAATACCTAACAAAATATTAAATAGCCATTTGAATAAAAAAAAATCAGTAATGTTTTCTTATAAATTAACAGATTTCTCTCCATATTAAGACATAATACTGTGTATTAAAATTATTTAATGACTTGAAATATTACAATCGGCATAATCCCTAATAGAATACAAAAAGCAAATTAATGAAAAAGTGTCATCCAAATTGAAAGCTAAAAATTAAAAAACATTTAATAGCAGTAGAAAAACATCAAATCTCTGCAACATTTAATTGACAAAAAATGCTCATCTGCAACAATACAATTACACTATAAATATGTATATAGATATTTATACAAGCAAACATTCAGGAAATTATTCACCAGGATCCTAAATACACAATTAAAAAACCAAAAAAATGTTATATGATCTCAATATATATTATTTGTACATAGCCACTGAATATATAACATGAAACTAACCAATGCTTTCATGCAATCCCACATTTGAATATTAAATATTATCGATTTCTATGACTTTTTTGAGATGTAGTCAACATTTATTTGAACAGTTTCTCCGTTTTTACAGATGATCAATATCATGTTTAAAATTGTGTAGTCACAACCTGGTTTACACGTAAAAAATATATCCAAACTACAATCAAAATCATAAAATACGAATTTTATAGATCATAATATTTTTGAAAATAACATATATTTAACACTTTACAGTCCGTGCACATATTTATGCATGATAGAGATTTGATTGAATATTTTTTGCAGTATCCCAAACATTATTGATAATGTGAGTAATTTAGACGTAAAACATTCCTTAACCAAGAGCATTATCGAATCTTTTATAAATTTTCATGTTTTTTCTTCTTTTATGGACTGGTTTTTCCATTGAAGAAACTGAATTAAATTCATTTGTACACTCCTCTATTAGCCGATAAGCTGATGACCTTTATGATGTCTTACATTATCTTACAATTTATAAATATTTAAAACTAATAACATGTATTTTGAATTATGACCGATCTCCTTATTTTTTATTACTGCCATTCAATCTATTATACCCCAAAACTCTGTTGAAACAGCAAGTCTTTTAACTATAAACATCTGTTTTGGATTTCAACTTATGTCCAAATGTTTTGTTTGTGTGTTTATATGCACACAAAAGTATCACTTTTGCATTTAATCACGCTGGCACACGCACCACAAATTGAAATCCACTGTTATGTTTAGATATATCGATACAGTAAGCTTCTTTGTAGGTACAAATGAAATTTCATTTTAATCTATTAATTGTTTTAAAAATTATACCAATTTTACATAAGTGGTTTTATAAATTTCTGCGATTTTCCAACTCTGAAGTTGAACATGGAATACTCGGACTATAAAGTGTTAATATGAGTCAATTATTATTGTAATTATCGATTCATCTCGATAGATGAGATGATCTAGTTGAAATCTTTTCAAATTCTAGAATATGAGACTGCATGAATTAGTAAAACTACATTAAAATAAATTCAGAATGCTGAATTGAACATCAATTGTGAAGTTTTTTATCTGCGAAAAAAATAATTAATGTCAAGTTTTCCTTTAAACAATTAATTCAAACAGTACCAAATGTGTAATCCAAGATCTGTTTATATTTTTAAATAAGTAAGCTGTCAAAAAGAAAATATTTAAGAAAAAAATATATCTTCGCCACCGTTCCATGGTATGGTACAGCTGAAAAATAGTTTTTATTTTAATAATAATAGAGTATATTATTTTGGAAAAGTTGGAACAAATACTTTCAATTATAATGATATAAACTAACATTTAAAAAAAATTAAAAAGAAAGTATTTTAGTACCAGCTTTTCTGCTCCATATTATATCAACTAAATCTGAAATTTCATGCAAAAATATTAAGTAGCCATTCATATTTATAAAAATATAGAATATTAATTTCAGAAACATAAATTTTTAATCCTTCCGTACAGATCTAACATGAATATTTAAATACGTACATATTCAGAGCAAATCTCTTTTATACTTATTGTGATCAAAAATATTTTAATCTTTTAACTGCCAATGAAGCACCGGCGCGTCGAATTTGTATGCGCTGATGAGTCATTGGCAGTTAAAAGGTTAATATTCCTATTTTCCAAATATTAGTGTAATTAAAAAGCAAGTTTAAGTGTGTTGTTAGCCTTGATAGAAAGGAAGGTTTAAAAATGTTTCTATAATCCTTGTATCTAGATATAGGTACATTGGAATTAATTTTTCATACAAAATGCTTCTTCTTATCGAGCGTCAATAAAAGTTTTTCAAAAACCACTTTACAAAGCTGTAATTTTAAAAAATTAGTTGGACATTATATAATGTTCATTTTGATAAATATTTAATACTACCACATGCACCAAACTAAGGCATATAAACTTAACGTATAATTAAAAACCTATTTATTCATATGGCATAGGCGAACACTGCTTGTCCTGTGGGATACATATACAGAAATGTCCGTTTTTATATGCTTCTCACAGAAATTTTAATTTTTTGATGACGTATCATGGGCAATAGTTAATACGCCAGCACCAATGAAAAAATATTCACAATAAATGACACAATATGTGTAAAACCAATTTGTAATATCACTCTCATAGTGAAGATTTTTTAAACATCTTGTTAGACTTAATTGTCCTGATTGAGATATGTTATTTTTATTCATAACTTTAATAATAGCTTTGTAATAGAAAGGGCATATATTTCGTTCAATTAAATATATTTTTTAAATATACATGGCTAAAGTAGAATAAATAAAGGAAACCTTTGCGATTATTTAAATTTGTAATTAAAGAAATCATTTCAATAAAAAAATAAAGGTACTTTTTAAATATAAATATGAAATATTTTACCTTTGCGTCATTATGTCTACCTAGTGCTTTCAGTAGATTTCCTAAATCACTACGAACACAATACAACTCCTGAAATAAATAAGAAAAATATTTCAGTAAACGCCTTTTGTTTCTTATAATTATCTTTACTTCAAATTATATTTTTAGCATTGTAACAAGCGTATAAGTTGCAAATTTTCCCATAAATGAGATAATACAGCTCATCGATATGAAAGCATAAAAAATCAATAAAACAAGAAACGTACCCCATTATATTGTAGAGCAGTTATATAGGCTTGCACAGCTTGTTCAGTATCACCAGCTGCCACTAATGCAGCTGCGAGATTTATGTATCCATCAATAAAATCTGGTTTTAGTCTCACTGCATGGCGGTAATTTTCCAAAGCTTCTTGTAATTGACCTCTTTCTTTATAAACATTTCCAAGATTACTGAAAAGAAAAAAAGACACTCATAAAGTCAGGTTTTCAATTTGGGGGTGGTGGTTCATACGCTGACCCATGAAGATTATTATGATAAACGACCGATCGTTGATTTATATAAACCTGCATATTTCAAAGGACCAAAATGTTCCTTGAATTACACTGTGCAAAGAAAAACTTGTCTTTCCAAATAAAGGATGATGTGCATTTTCATTGTAATACGCTTAAACCTTTTTTTGAGCAGTACATGCGTTCTGCGGAAAATCGCACAAAAAAAGCTATGTCTTAAATAGAAAAAGTGAAGATGCGTTCCATGGACTTTAAAAACTGTATATCTTTGAAACAGCTATATAAAATATATCCAAAATCGCCTAAAAAAGATAATAAAAAAAACACAAAAAAATAACATTTTTGGTTATATTTAAAGGACGTCTTGTATCATAGACTTGCACAGTCCTAAATTATAATTTATTTCCAAATTTCGGGTAGTGTTGATGATTTATTTCCTATTTTATCCAAAATATCTTCCTATGTACTCTTTATGAAATTAAAATAAAGAAAAAACTGCATAACTTCGAAAACGCACAAAAAAAAGGTTTATGTATATGTTTTTTAAATCCATACTCCTATAATGGAATCGCGACAGCTATAAAAACTAGTAAAATAATGTAGAACAAATACACACAATATCAGTTGCAAGCAACATGTATTATTAAAATCTTGATGAAAATTAATGATGCACCTTATAAAATAGAACACATTTTGATGGAATATGATAGAAAATTAATGAAATAACTTGAATTCACTGATTATTAAAATCAAAATTTGGAAATTTAATTTATGCAATATTATTTCATAAAAAAAATAAAAGACTGCACTATAAATTATACTTGGATGCAATTTTAAATAAATATAGTTAAACTGTAGTCGCAGATAGGTTGAAGCAAATATTTGATTTCATATAGTTCATTATTTTAATAAACGAATTCGGATTCCCAAGTTCTATTTTAACTTGAACGAACTTTAATATATTTTTTTATTTGCATTATAGAATACTTTATATTATTTTATAAATGTTTGAGCTTAAAAATAATATTATTAAATACGTTACTTTGAGATATTCAGAAGTGACCTATTTTGCAAACGTATGTTAGAAAAAAGTTTTAGTTTAATAATTAACAGTATTCAGTAAAACCGAAGGGTTTCATGAATATGATCACTGAAAACTTAAAGAAAGAAAGAAAAAAAGTATTTATGAGAAAAACCTTTGATACTTTAGGCAAACTAAAGAGATGAGAAAAATGTACAAGATGACACTTAATATTCGTAGTAAATCAGCATAATTAAATGAAAGCATATTACCCAAAACAATTAAATTTAAAGGACTTTAATAACTAATAACTAGTATTTAAAATAATTATAAAACAATGTCGGCGGATTTTTTTTACTGGTCTACAGGAAACAAGATTCTCTATTAATCAGATGAAATTAAAACAGCACCTTGAGCATTATCTTAAAATATTTAACATTGGCTACAATCAAAAGACTTGAATAATAAATGCATTCAATTTATAATCCAAAATATTTTCAAACTTCTTTAACCAACTATGCATAAATATTATAAAATTTATATTATTCATTATAAACAATAATTATATAATTAATAAAATATATAATGTTTACTGTAAGCAGAAATAAATATCATCTGAGAAAAATATGCGCATAATATCGAAGTATCAAGGTTTTATAAGATCGCATTTACATATAAAGGATAAAAAGCATAATTATATTATCTAGAATTCAATGATAACATAATAAAACAAAAATAAAATAACTAAAATCTACAAGATATGCTACATGGATAAAATCAAATACACTTTATAAACATAGATAAACATACATAAAAATAGATAATACGCAGGAAATAAAGTAATGATTGAAAAAAATCTGTCGCCAAAATCATAAATATGCATACAAAGAAAAAAAATTAAATAATTCTATACTAGCTGTTAAAATATTTTCATTCGCTTTAAAAATATCTTTTCATTTCAGGCATTGCATGTATTTTAAAGTAAAAAGTGAAAACACGTAAATCGCAAATATAATATAACCAGCAGCAATCTTACATAATACAATTAAATTTTTAAAAAAACGACATACTTATGTTACTTTCAAAAGTGAGTACTTATAAAGAAATCTCCTTAATTTCTATAAAAAAAAACCAATATTTTTAACCCACAAAATAAAGCATTCGCATGACAAGTCAAAAATTTGACATTTTAGAAGCCAGAAAGATAAAATGTGATGCAGCTGATAAATCATAATCGAGAATTGCATGTGCCATATTTTCAAAAATAATATATTCAAATAATTCAATAATAATTGTGCAGTCGCCACAAAGCTCTGAGTTTAATAATCAAAACAAAAAATGACGTACTAAGTACAATTTATTTATTAATAGCAATATATTTAACATAAAATGGGTCAACAAAAATTATATATTAAACTTCATACAAATAATGAACACCAATATTTGGCAGAAATTGAGAATTAAGCTTCTAAATCTACAAATAAAATCTACAAAAGTGCAATGATTAAATAATTTTAAGTAACATCAACTTATTCACGTTATATTTCATGAAAATGATTTGGTAAATTTAGATAATTTGATAATGTGACTAATTTATAGACTATACCTAAATAGAAATTAAAATATATTATTTTAAGAATGATATTAAAATGAACCGTATATATTGAACAGATCAATTGGGCTACGGTTCAATACAAGTGAATGTATTGAGTACATCATTACTTATTGTGAGTTAGCATTATTGATTATGAGTTTCATCAAGAATAAATATCAAACTTCACTGATACTAGATATTTTTTATAATTTTAAAAATTAGCTGGGTTGGCCATCCCTGGTCTTAGCCGTTGAATGTGCAGTAAGGGCTATTTACTCATATTGGCGTTGCACTAAAATGCATTGATAATATATTTGTATGTATTTTTAAATGTGCAAAAATATTTTTTTTAATGTTGAAAAAAATTTACAAATATTATAATCATTTTCTACAATTTTTATTTTGGTTATATTGCTGGTAGTATGCAAAGTAAACAATTTTGCTACAAATTATCAACCCTTTGCACTCTGAACCATCCTGGACATAACCTATCAACTACTCGGTACCACTTTGTTATAGAAACGTGAATTTACGAACCCTCATATTATATAGTATAGTTTTGAAACCAAGTGAGGTATTATAATTATATTGGACTTATATGAATTTGTAGACTTCGAGAAATATATATTTGCAAAAAATAATCAACATTTTATTTTTTTATAATTTTGTACAGTATGAAACTGTTGCGTAGACCAAAATGTTCTGTCGTCGACAGTTTGGTCGGCTTTAAGCTGGCCATACTTTTTGTAATTAAGACCGTTACAAAACACTTTGAAGCACTCCTCAATATGCATTGCAGGCTGATTTACGCACTTTGACAATAATAAGTAGTTTGACGCCTTTTTTCTTTTGAGATGCAGTAAATTATGTAAGAGTTAATAATACACATTTCCAACCCCCAAAAAAATAAATTTCTCCACCATTTCAAATGGCTTTTGCAGTAAACAATACGTTGAAATATATTGATCCGCACGCTCTACAGCATCTATAGTTTTTGTATAATCTAAAACCATTTTAGACTTATTGACTGATTCTCACCGCATAATATTGTGGGGATAAATTGCATTTCTGTATTGTGGGGTAGGTACTTTTCACTTTCTCTTCTGACATAAAACCCACTGACGTCTTTTTTGTGCCATTTCAACTTCAGAGAAATATGCATTTCTTAAAAAGTTGTGCTGGGATAAGTTAATTCTCCGTAATTACTAATAAACTTTAATCTCCCACTAAAGGAGACATCAGAATGATATGCCAGAATTACGAATTACGTCACTTGAGAGAGAACAATGGAGTGCCAAGGGTTAAAATATCTTTAATACTTTAAAAGCTATAGCAGTTTATACAATTGTATGTTATATGCGCGAGATTTTTTTTGTACTTTCTGTAGAGAAAATATGATTCTTGACTCTCCCCTAACAGAAATGTGTTAAAATATCATCAATATCATCATCATAGTTGCAGCCACAAACAGTCCCCTGCAGAACTATGGGCCTCTTCAATATCCATTCAAAGGAAGGGGTTACATCTATCTCGTCTGTATCATACATTCACCTCCTCATTCGCTCGATATTGAAAGGAGCATAACCTCAGAGTTAAAAGCTTAAAATGCTGTTGTCCTTGAAGAGAACCCATCACCCTAACAATAATAATGATAAAATTTTAAATTATGAATACAATGTTTTATTGATTTAGTAGATATGTAGAGAAAGTGTATATCTTTCGATTAGTATTAATATATCTAAATCAATTAAATCCAAACTATAACCCTGATATTGATTAACATTTTTACCTATATGCCTCGGCAAGAAGTGGGTTCTGCTTGATTGCTAGTGTCGAGTAATGCGCAGACTTCTCCAGCCTTCGACATTGGAAATGTATTGACGAGAGTAATAATAACACTCCTGTATTACTAGGTTCTTGCGACCATAGCTGCATACAGTGCACTTCGGCTCTGTCATAATCCCCTGCTTGATATTCACGGTGAGCAAGTTCCAGCAAACCTGTAAAGCAAAACAAAAAATACTGATATAAATAATAAAATTCCATAAAAAGATATTAATAAATTGATCCATTTGACATTAAATTAAACATAAAATATGTCTTCATTATATAATTCAAATATGCTTTATTTAGAGATATATTCATGTTGAAGAAATAGAAAGCTTTGTTCCAAAGCAGGTGTGAAGCAACTGGATTAAAATTACTAATTGCTTTCAGTAAATCATCATATCATTATAATAGTGACTTTTCCTAACAAATTAAAACTGCGTTTGAAACTATAGTCATAAAATAAGTGGTGCTCCCGTTCTCTTGCATTTTGGCTGCAGGAATTAAAAAAATAACGAAAATACTGTATGGCGGCCGCGATGGAATTACTTATTTATTTATTACAATCAGATTTAAGAGTGATTTCAGTAATTGTTATGTATTCACGTCAATTCGTCGAGTTTCATGCACCCGCGTGCATTGGGAATTGGTCGGATCGGTGTAGAAATCTTAGATGCACACAAAAGCGAATGGAGCTCACCGAGCACATGGATATGAAAGCGCATGGAAGCTGATCACACGGGCGCCCGGTTATATATAAACAAAATAATTTCCATAACTTTCTATCGCCGTGAATCGAAAAGGTAATTTTTCAATTCCCTTATACTTCTCCAACTATGTCAATTTTTTTACATCTTATGCCTCGTTCACAAATAGCATAAAAGGTCAGGAATGATAAAAATAAAGGCAGAAAAGTAGTGACCGCACGTTAATTCGGGACTGTTTTTTGACTAGTGCTGAAAACTCAGTTCCGCCGTGACATAGAACACTTTAAAATGAATTTCCAAAAAAATGCG
Source organism: Stenopsyche tienmushanensis (assembly GCA_008973525.1). Classification (NCBI taxonomy): domain Eukaryota; kingdom Metazoa; phylum Arthropoda; class Insecta; order Trichoptera; family Stenopsychidae; genus Stenopsyche; species Stenopsyche tienmushanensis. The sequence goes on from WACJ01000535.1 coordinate 2,279,722, forward strand.
AATAAATAGTATTTAGTATTTTACATACTGCGTAAAAGTGAAACTCAAAAAGTGAAGTCAAGGGTCGAGAAAGTCCCTTAAAATACACGGTACATAGAAAACTAATCAAAGGGAATGGGATCACAGTCACCCGCAATTGGAGTTTTTCATCAATTGAGATTAAAGTTTTCCGCGCTCAACGAGTGGCACGCCGAGGACTCTAGTCCTCGTCTCCCACAAACAATGTGTTTTTTGCAGGGAAACAAATTTGTTCCGTGGATTATTTACATGCAAGAGTAGTTTGGTTTTTATTCTTTCTCTTTATTGGTGCAGTGTAAAAATAAATTTGAGTCAACCGATTGTGCATGTCATTATAAATTCATTTTAATCTGCTCCCACCAAAGCCAATATAATATGCTAATGCAAATTCATACCAATTGAATAACTAAAATTTATTAAACAAAAAAATCTTTTAGAATTTTCAAGAAAAAAAATGTTCCATGGTTTTTGGGATGCACCTTTAATGTTTGTGCGTTTTTCCAGTATTATTGTTAAAATACCTTTTGAATGCATTAGTACATATTTTGTAATTCAATAAAATCTCGTTTTTCTTTACGTTAATTCAGTGATAATGAAGAATTTTATTGGTGTGTTTATATTGCTGATAAAATAATATTACAATAGGTATACTAAGCTCTGGTTATCACTGTTTTTTTAAAGTCGATATAGAAAATATCATTACGAATCAAAGGCTATCCTTTTTGTCTAAAGTACCAGGAAACTCGTGATAAAAATTGGAATTAAAAATTTGAAAAACGCGACTGATAATGCAACTGAAACGGTTACAAATCATATATAATTTTCAGATATTTCGCCAACACAAACTATCCCAAAAAATAGGTGTCAAATGAGTAAATGTTAGTGCGGGGAAAGAAGTGAGACTATTTGAATTGAAAGCCTGTGATGAGCTGAAAGAGTATTGTTCATAAATTGCTCCAATCTCAAGATAATGTTGACTTTCCTATGCCCGATTCATACGAGACTAGTTTTCAAGCTAGTAAGCTTGTATCTCTAGTTCCATTTTTGAGATGGAAAATAGCTTAACCCTTTGCACTCCGAACCATCCTGGATATTACCTACCATTTAATTGGTACATGTAGGTAGTCCCGCGTTAAGCGGTTGGACTCGTAACCCAATCATCTTGGGTTCGAATCCTACAGGAGATGTGGCTGGCAGCCACATTTTTCAAAAACATATGTATTCAATGAAAAACCATGTCAAAATGGTTGGTAATGATACCATAAAAAAGGATCGCTAAAAGCCACCTCAATAAAAAAGCTACTCGGCGTCACTTTGCTGTAGAAACAGTACTTTTAAGAACCCTCATATTATATAGTATAGTTTTGAAACCATGTCACGTATTATAATTATATTGGACTTATATAAATTTGTAGACATCAAGAAATATATATTTGCAAAAAAAATCTATATTTTATTTCTTATTTTGTACAGTATGAAAAACTTTGAAGCACTCTCCAATATGCATTGCAGGCTGATTTGCTAACGTTTGAAAATTATAAGTAGTTTGACGACTCTTTTTTCTTCTTAGATGCAGTAAAT